>CM024243.1:62186549-62698161 GCA_013421045.1 Propylea japonica | reverse complement strand
GTTGATTCCTCTACAGTTCAGGGAATTGAAAAAATGAGGGCTTTTCATGTTTCCAGGCTTCAACCTAAAACTTCGGCTGATGATCTAAAGGCCTTCCTGAGTAAAAATTCAAGAATATTGAATGTGAACAATTGAAATCTAGGTATCCCGACTCGTATGCCTCCTTTAAAGTGCTTATACCTAGCACTGAATTTGAGAAAGTCAAGAATGCAGAAAACTGGCCCAAAATGCCAGTGTACATTATTTTTATCAGAATCTGAACAGGAAACACAAGATTTAGTGAATCCGAATCTTACGAGTATGCATGTCAATGTCCAATCCTTGTGCAACAAAGTGGTCAACCTGGAATGCTCCTCGCTGAGGAAACGTCCTTCCGTGGTGAGTCTTGTAGAGCATTGGTGTAGTGCCGAAAAATTGAGTACGTTGGTGTCTATGGTTACGTGCAGGCATCATCATATTGTCGTCCTAAACTATGGTCATGGAGGTACTGTTCTACTTGAAGAGCGGATATCCGATGAGTGTGTTGGTATCTCGAAAATGTCCATTGAGAAAACAAATTGAATTCTGTGGTGTGAAAGCGCATATTCATGGTACGAAATATTGTTCATCAGTGCTTATAGAGTACCAGATAGTGACATTGACCTTTTTCTGACAGGTTTTGTCATTGTGTTGCAGCACTGTTTTAAGTTAGCTGATATATATTTTTATGTGGTGACTCAATATCAATTTTATCATCGACTTGTCCACGTAAGCAATTCCTTGATGATTTACTGCAGTGTTTTAATTTGAAGGTAACCTCATTGGATCCTACTAGGGTTTATATCAATGTGAAAGATGTTAAATCCGAATCCAAAATAGATTATATTCTAACGAATGCCCCTTCAAACTATTGTAATACTAGAACGTTGAAGGTCACTTAGGTGATCACAAAGTAATGACCTTGGATTATGTTATTGAAAAAGCAACTGCAAACGAGAAATCAGTCCTCACTCGAACATTATTCAGAGATGTTTCTCTCTTTCGTTGAGTAACTTTGCTTTGTTTACAGCAACTGTATCATTGAAGATGTTTTTGAGTCCTGACATTGATGTATGCTTCGGAGAATTTTTTAATTATTTGAATATGTTAGATATGTGTTGCCCCATGGGCACTCTAAAACCCACAAACACATGAATAAAAGTTGGATAAATGATGAGATTAAAAAAGTCAGCATTAATTAAAAAAACTTTAAATTGGCTGAATAAGAATTTGAGATCACAGGAATCGCTAAAAATGTACAAACAAGCTAAGGCTGATTTTAGGAAATGCTGGAAAAAGCAAATTGAATTTATCAATATCATTAATTGTTCATCGAATAGAAATAAAACTGTATGGAAACTAGTCAATAAAGAATTAGGTGGAAAAGTAGCTACAAATAAGAGTATCCGCCTGAATATAGATGGTAAATTTTACACTGAACCAAATGTTGTTGCTAACATCTTTGCAAATTATTTCAGTTCAATTGCGGCAGTTAGTATATTGAACCATTTTGGTAGTTCTGTGTCTCGAACTTGCACGACGTCTGCCTTATCTGACAACACATTTTTCTTCTATCCTGTCCAACGAGAAGAGGTGATTCTAACTATTAATTCTTTAAAAAATAAGAAAAGCACAGGAATTGATCATGTATCCGTTGACATGTTTGGGTCAGTGGCGATTACCATTGCCGATCCATTAGCTGAACTCATAACCTTTCAGTAAACACAGGAAAGTTTCCTTCTCCATTAAAGATCGCTTCTGTTATACCTTTCTGAAGAAGAACGATCCCGGCAATATTGTAAATTATCGTCCCATTTCACTTCTCAGCGTTTTTCTCTAAGGTGTTGAAAAGATTGTTTATGGTCGAATGATCTCGTTCTTAAATCGATTTAGTGTGATCAGTGACTGCCAGCATGGTTTTCGAGAGGGTGATCCACCGAAACTGCTGCATTTACATTTATCGATCACGTGGTATAAAAACCTAGACAAAGGACTTCATGTAGCCGGTCTTTTTTCGATCTCTCGCGTGCTTTCGATGTTCTCCTAGGAATTTCATCGAAAGCAAGTTATATAACATTGGCTTCCGCGGTGTCTTTCTGCAGTGGCTGGTAAGTTACATTACCGATCGCTGTATGGCAGTCAAAGTAGAAACTGTTGGTCGGAGAAATCAACTGTCGGATTGGGGGTGCCTCAGGGCTCTATTCTTGGTCCGCTGCTGTTTCTTCTGTTTATAAATGATTTACCGGATCACATAATAGCTGAATTGATGATCATATTTGCTGACGATAAATCAGTTGCGGTCTCGGCGCGGAGCCTGGAGGAACTTACCAAATTTGCGATGCGTTGATTTTGAATTTCACGAATTGGTGTCGAATGAATGCACTCATACTCAATGCAAGTAAAAATGAATGTATATATTTCAGTAATAGGAATATAAATAATGATCGATTGGTTATTCAATGCCTCGATCAGAAAATTTTTTCGAAAGGATACCATCAAGTTTTAGGTATATACATCTTGATAGCTCTCTCAGGTGGAATTTCCATGTGGAAGCCGTATGTAAAAATTGGCTAGTTCGTACTACGCTATCAATAGGATAAAGAATGCATTGCCACTTCAATCTGTTATAGCCGTCTACTATAGCTTGGTGTACAGTCATATGAATTATAATGTTCTATTATGGGGAAACTCTGTTGAATCAAAGAGAGTGTTTGTAATGCAAAAAAGAATTTTACGTTAATTTTCAACTGCATCCTCGTGATTCCTGTAGGCCCTATTTTTGGTAAATATGAAATTTTAACGCTTCCTTGTTTATTTATGTATAGATGTTTAGTGTATAAAAGGAGCATGAACACTTGATGGTGAAATTATCGAGTTTTCATGATTATTCCACTAGAAATGGTACAACCTTGAGCATTCCATCCCATGCAACATCTAAATATGAAACATCCCCAGAGTACCAAGCAATAATATTGTTCAATCATCTGCCTAAAACATAAAGCTGCTTAGCAAAATAAGTTCAAGAAAATAATTAAATGTATACTGCAGCGTAAAAGTTATTATAGTATTAAAGAGTATCTAGATGATAAGAACTTAATTGTAGAATAGTTACTATTTTTTTTCTTTTTCAACTGACCTGTCCTATTCATTGTATGATGAATTAAGGGACCAATAAAGTATTATTATATATTTCCATCTGGTGCAGTTCTGTGTGCATTCGAATGGATGAACCTGCGACCGATACGTCAGAGAGTTTGTTTGGAACCCTGAAATGAAAAAGAAATTGTTATTATTTTTATTTTCTCTACGAATTTGAATTTCTTCAAATGATTCACATCGTAATTTCTTATTCACAAGGTGAGCTGGTGTAATTTTCATTTGCGTTTTTTATGTTCCAGTTTCGAATGTTGATTGTTTGTTTTTTCGATTGTAATACGGGGTGAACCTGTGTGTTTGTTCTGTATTTTGTTGTTGGCTGAGAGTAAATTTGTAGTTAGTTCATGTTCAAGATCTCATGCTACCCATTACTAATTTAGGTAAAATTGTTTTTAGCCTGAGGAAGGGAATAAATTTCCCGAAACGTTGCTGTCTGAATAAATTATACATAAATAGTTCCTTGTGACTGATACCTTCACCTATTCCATTGATATTAGGAACGATAAGTGCTTTTATTGTTACCATTGGTAGCATAATTTTCGACATGGGGTTCTTCAATCATATTTTGACGGTATATGGTATTAGCATGGTGGTCCACTTCAAAGAATGGTCTAAGGACAACAGAAAGCTAGCTGCAGCGATCAACAATAGAATATTCTTGTTGAGATGTAGAAAAAATGAAGTGTATTCCAAACCTATTGTTAACGAGGTGAGATGTATTTATTCCTTATGTCAGGAAAAACATCCCTATAACCGGAGAGTATCCAATATAGTTGAGAAGCTGAGACATGACATTCTTAATTTGGAAATCAAGATCATCAATTGGAAGATTGATAAGCTACGTAAAAATATTGCACATCATAAGAATGTTATTGGCGATTCAGTTCCACATGATGTAGTAAACAATTTCATGAAATATCAAGATGAATTTTTCACTTAACATTCAAGCGGATTCGCGATTGTAATGTCAAAAAGTTTCACCAGCTCACTAAACTTGTTACAATTCCATCTTTGATTACGCAATCTAGTTGGTTCATGAACCTGACCACCAAACAAATTCCTGATTTTTGTGACCAAACTATTATCATTGGGTCCTAAATTTTCTCTTCCATATGATATTAAAGATTTCCCTTGGTTAGATTTGTTGTCGGATAGTGAAAACTTTATTATGTCTCATGATAGCCTAATAATGATGATAAGAATGATTTCCGTGCAACATTATGTAATATTATCTACGGTTTTTATAAGAACTTCAAAACCAATTCATCTGGTATTTTTCACAGATATTCACTGTATATTTTCAAGAAAACTCGTAATTACCTCAAAAACAATCCAGACATACAGATGTGGAAGAAACGGATGGAAACAGGGGAGTTTCAGTGTTAAATTCACGCTGGTTCGGAGTCCAGTGGAGCAGTGGAAGAATAGAAACCTTGGAGCGATGCGATGTTGAATAAGCGGCTGGTCTGTTGGAATGGCAGTCTGTAGTGAGTGGGGATGCGCGCAGGCAACGATCTAGGATCGAATATCGAATCAGTAACACTGCAAACGGGAGATGGATAACATCGCATGACTATTGAAAATGAATACGACAAATTTTCTCCACTCTTATGGGCGCCATGGGCGAAAGTTATTTGCCTCAATGAATGAAACAAATAATTTCCTGTGAAAATGAATATTCAGGTTCTTTTTCGTCATAACTGGTTTGAAAATAAAATAATTAATTAATTGGTAGCTGTCGAACTGTCGGAATAATTTGATTCTGTAATAGATCAAATATTTTGTAGCGTTTAGGTTACCATCGATGAAAACTGGCCCTATCATGTAATTACCCAGCATTCGTTTGGCAAGAGAAGTGGATGTGTGTGCTGCTGTTGAACCAGTGCACCTTGTTCTAGCAGAAAAATTGCCCAGCAAGTCGATTTGGGCGATAGAACTGTTGGGAATATTTTGAAAATAAATGGTTACAAATGTTATAAGGTGCAAACCTTTCAGGAAATTTTCCAGAAGACCATTTCAAAAGAATGGAATTCTGGGAAAAGATGATGGAAAAAGAGAATGAGATTAGTTCTTTCTGAGCAATATCTTATTCACGGATGAGTCACACAAAAAATCAAGTTGTTACCGGCATAGTAATTTTTCATAAAATCCGGTATACAAATTCTTATGTAAACGAATTTTAAACAGGAAAACGGATTAGCCTAGTGATTTTACTAAAAACGTTCATGTTTTCACTCTATGGCACCATTGTATCAATTTAACGTTCTAAACAAAGCAAAGATATTTTCCTTTCATAAATTTGCTGAATTATAATGGAATATATCACCGGCTTATTGATTTCTACAATTAAGTAGAACTCGATTCACTTTCTATTATGAGGATTTATGCCATTTAGCCACGAATCTAAAAATTTTTAAAACTACAGAAAGTCAGCGGTTAATTTGCTTTCCAACTCACTGCGACTGCGGCGAACGCGGAAGCCGGAAGCCAAAGTAGAATTCGTGTCTCTAGACACGAGTTAGATCGTTGCTTGCGCGCTTCCCCACTCACTACAGACTGCCATTCCAACAGACCAGCCGCTTATTCAACATCGCATCGCTCCGAGGTTTCGATTCTTCCACTGCTCCACTGACTCCGAACCAGCGTGAATTTAACACTGAAACTCCCCTGTTTCCATCGTTTCTTCCACATCTGTATATGTGGTTAATGCAGACAAAGGCAACAAAACTGTTTAATAGATAGAGTTGAGTATGAACAAAAAATGATGGATTTGCTTTCAGATTCTGTAACGTATAAACCTTTTAAATCAGACCCAACAATCAAGATCCACCTCAGTTTTGAGGATTCCCTGACACTACCTAGCTTATTAGTATCTAATGGTTCTGGACTCACAGGCCTTTCATCTGGAGATGTGCTACTGGAACTGACATTAGAAATATTATATTTGGATGTTCATATTATCCAAATCAAATTTGAATAAAACACCCTAATAATATCCAATAGACTTACCAATAAATCGATGACGAAATCCTAGACGGAATAGCTTCAGTTTTCAAAAATCTTTTTGCTGATTTATATAGGAAGTCTTCATCAGAAAATGGTCAGAACAAACATATACCTCCTTCGCTAATTTTGTATTTCCCAAATTTAATTGATCCATTCATAATTTCCGTCTGACATTATCACTAGGCATTCTATTAAAAGAAAATGCTTTTAAAATAAGTTTACAATATGCTTATATTGAGAGCTAGGTACTCCTAGCTACGCCTATGGTAAATTATTATTTGTTGTGTTTACTTACCGATGTATGGATCGCCCGCAGTCTTCACTGGTGCTTTTTTTACATATCACACAGGAATTAACCATTTTTCAGCTTAATACAGCAAATATTATTGTCCAACCTCGTTTTCACTACAAAATCACTTGGTTAACTCAAAACGATGAGTTTGAACTTGTTGCACCTAAGCATCAGCTGTCAAAGAAGGCGGCCATAATGAAATTCATTCGCACGTCCAGGTCACGTGGTAGAAAGCCACCAATAGGGAGCTGCGGGAATGTGTTTTGATTTTGACGAAAATAATAAACATATTGCTATCTTATTTCGGCCACGTTTTCTCTCTCACTATGCTCTATCTTGTTGTGAATAATCTAAGCTTGGGTACCTGCCCACCAGAACATTGGGGGAAATGAGCTGATGCCCTTGCAAGAAGGCTCAACAAGCTCCATCGTTGTCAAAAAACGAGTTAAGGCTGCTAATCGGCCTTCTCACAGGGCATTGTCCCGTGAGATATCACCTACACAAGATCGGTAAAGAAAACTCCGACATTTGTAGGTTATGTGAATCGGCCACTGAAACCACCGAGCACATATTATGCCAATGCTCTGCGATGGCGCAAACCAGACTTACTCTACTAGGTGGCGCGTTATTAACGCCAGCCGACATAAGAGCGAAGTCTCCTAAGGAAGTAACCAGCTTTGCTAAGGAGGTTAGATTCCTGGGAAAAACGTAGTTTTAGCATGGTAACGCACAAAGACCTTATTGGTCGCAGTGCAGAAGGGCAATCAACGTGCCGATAGACCACTATCTAATCTAATCTAAATGTTTATTTTCTCCTTAACCGATTGAAAAAATTAAGTAGTAATGTCGTAAACAGACTTTTTTTCGAAGGACCTTGATTATAATTTGTAAAATTAAACGAAAATAATTTTCTGACTGCGAAACACCCTCAAATTTCTTGGACTTACCCAGCTTGTGATGTGATTGTGATTGTGGTAATCCTTGAGAGCGCTCTCACCATACACTGCAGAACTCCACTTCTTTCAACATACACTGCAGAATTCCACTTCAAACTTGTATGATCGTAAAATCAAAATAAAATGTTTCTCAAAATTTGGAATCGCTAAGCCGTCGATAGCTGTATTGTACTCGTATATGTTCGCATTCAGAATCTCGAAGCATCAAGGGCGGATATAGCTTTTTTCATGGGGGGGGAGGGGTGTAGTAATGAATCAAGATCGAATAATCAGGTTCAAAACTTGAAAAAAATTCAATACAAATATTGAGGAGGAATAATAAAATAAGAAAAAATAGTAGTAAAGTAATAGTAGTAAAAAAAAACAAACAAATGAAAATATGAGCACCACGTTGCGTAACTTTTTCTTAGGTTCGATATTCATGGGGGGGGGGGTAATTACCCCCATTAACCCCCCCCCCGTAATTCCGCCCTTGCGAAGCATACCGATTGTTCCTTGGCCTTGCGTATCGCAACACCTGTTCGGTCCAAAAAAAAAGAAAAGCGTTTCGCATGTTTATAAACAAACCCGAAATTTAATTTAATAAACAAAAGAAAATAAGGGAGTAATATAATTACTCCATGGTGATTTCAGAAAAAAATACTTTTCCTACGACAATATCGAAAATTTTCTAGTAATAAGTTCTGATAAGTTGCATTTTTATTACCTTGCTGTATACCGCTTACCTGTATTAGGGGCCCACTCACTAAGAAGGAAGAATGCGCAGTTAAGTATCTGCACGTTTGCTGTAACGCAAACGTGTGCATTCATATTTCCCACACACATACACTTTTGCGTGTTGGTTTGGATGTGCGACAAGCGTGAGATGACGTCGAAAAAAGATCTGATGTTACATTATAAATTTATATTTCTTGTGAACGTTGTTTTTTTGCCGAATGATACGTGTAGTTTCTTTAGTATAAAATTTAGAAAATTTTTATTCAATTTTGTTTTTGGTATATATTCACGATTAATTTTTCAAGCATCTCTTAGAGAACCTCCAAAGCAACGTTCACTTCCATACTCCCCAAGAGAGATTTTTCTATGGTTCTGTGTACACAATGGCCACAAAATTTTGCATGTGGCCGCAACATTTTTTTTCGATTTGTTCGAGATATTGAGGAACGCAAAATTTGAATGTCCTAGAGACTTGGCCTCTAGGACAATTCCTTCGAACATTATGAGCTGAAACATAATTATCAAACAAGAAATGAAAAAACATTTATTCATAACAAAACAAACTTAAGCATATACAAAAAATGTGACCTATAGTATATTTGCAATATGAAATAAATTACAAAACAGTTTCAAGTTCAAAATTAATTGTAAAGGTAACAATAAGTATAAGAAGATATTAAACAATTCTATGTGAAAAATGTTATTATTTGTAGGAGAGTACTTTCTCGAAGAAGATTTTGAAGGGTTGTAGAGCAAAATTTTTTTGAATTGATTTAATTTTATTGCTAGTTTTAGTACCTGTTGTTTGTGACACGATCAACA
The DNA here is from genome assembly GCA_013421045.1 of Propylea japonica. Taxonomy (NCBI): domain Eukaryota; kingdom Metazoa; phylum Arthropoda; class Insecta; order Coleoptera; family Coccinellidae; genus Propylea; species Propylea japonica. Next base: position 62,689,194 of record CM024243.1, on the reverse strand, counting down.
CTTTTGTTGGTGTATGTAAGAGAGGATCAATAAAGTGTATCCACGATACACTCACACCGATATGCCGACGCGCATCGAGACGTGACGTCACTGCGGAGCATTTCCATTGCATTTGCGGGATGGAAGTGCCAGAACTCGAGGAAATTATTGGAATAATGCAATTAACCGCAAGTTTCATTGAAAATGCAATTAACCAACAAATAATTTCACATAAATGTTTGAAAATATTCGTGATTATTGAAAGCAGATTTTGTCAATTCTGTCATTGTTGATCTTTAAATATATCTTGTATGCATTATAATTGTTATTGCCTTGAATTGAGATGTCTCGATACGTTCATTTGATGGTTTTTGCGAAAACATGAATAAATCGAACGAAAAATATTTTTTCAAGAAAGCCCTAATGGATACAAAAAATCGCTAAAAACTCCTAGAAGTATGCATTTTTCCGCTTCGTGACTATAGAGACATTTAATCAGAAGGATTAGTAGAACATCATATCAAATTTTCAGCCAAATCCACCGGGACCCAATTCCCACAAGAAATGTGCGGGGTCCTTTCTATGAATTTATCTAATAATTTGTAAATTTGGAAAGTTAATTCTTCATTTTTTTCTTCATATTCTGAAAACTGATCTTCTCATTCAGATCCCTGTGCTTTGAATTGGTACGGATGTTGCTCAAGCAAAGAATAACACCGAATGGAATCTGAATATCATTTTTCAGTTTTGCAACCGTGTTAGCTGCTAATACCTTGAAAATATTTTTTCCTTAGATAATGAAATACTGACGGGATACTTCCGACTTCGGAAAGTAGAAGTACCTTATTTCGGTTCCCTTTGTAACTCTACTGTAATTCTTTCAGCCAAAAACTGCGCCATTAGGCATGATTGCCGGTATTATAACAATAATAATATAACTCCACTTTTATTTCGCCACATAATTCTTCTTTTACGTATTCATATACAATGAGCGCAATCCAATATACGGCAAACACTATAACAATATTCAAACTTCTACTTCTACTCTGCTCCTCAATGACGTAGATGAGCGCGCCGGACGAGTTTAGACCCCGAATCTGGCATACCGGTGTGAGTGTATCGTGAGCGTATCTATCTATCAATGAATGCGTCAAATTGTCGCTTGAGGTTCTTCTGAGTTGAAGAATGATTACAATGTTCACATTTATGTTGCTTTGAATTCGATTGAACCGAATATCCATGTCGCTTGAGAAGCAGTATTTCAGTTGAAGCATCTTCACACTGTTCACATTAATGTAGCTACAAATTCGAATGAACTGAGTCTATATGTAATTTGAGACCGCTTTTTAGACTTGAAGCATATTCACACTGTTCGCATTTATGTTGTTTAAAATTCGAATGAACTGAATCTATATGTGATTTGAGATTACCTTTCTGACTTGCAGTATAATCGCACTGTTCACATTTATGTTGCTTCAATTTCAAATGAACTGAATCTATATGTAATTTGAGAAAACTTTTTCGACTTGCCGCATATTCACACTGTTCACATTTATGTTGTTTCAAATTCAAATGAACTGAATCTATATGTCGCTTGAGATCTTTTTTTGACTTGCAGCATATTCACACTGTTCACATTTATGTTGTTTCAAGTTCGAATGAACTGAATCTATATGTCGCTTGAGATCTTTTTTTTGACTTGCAGCATATTCACACTGTTCACATTTATGTTGTTTCAAATTCGAATGAACTGAATCTATATGTAATTTGAGATTACCTTTCTGACTTGCAGCATATTCACACTGTTCACATTTATGTTGTTTAAAATTCGAATGAAGTGAATCTATATGTGATTTGAGTTTACCTTTCTGACTTGCAGTATAATCGCACTGTTCACATTTATGTTGCTTCAAATTCAAATGAACTGAATCTACATGTCGTTGAGATTACTTTTTCGACTTGCCGCATATTCACACTGTTCACATTTATGTTGTTTCAAATTCAAATGAACTGAATCTATATGTCGCTTGAGATCTATTTTTTGACTTGCAGCATATTCACACTGTTCACATTTATGTTTCAAATTCAAATGAACTGAATCTATATGTAATTTGAGATTACCTTTCTGACTTGCAGCATATTCACACTGTTCACATTTATGTTGTTTCAAATTCGAATGAACTGAATCTATATGTAATTTGAGAATACTTTTTCGACTTGCCGCATATTCACACTGTTCACATTTATGTTGTTTCAAATTCAAATGAACTGCATCTATATGTGATTTGAGATTACCTTTGTGACTTGCCGCATATTCACACTGTTTACATTTATGTTGTTTCAAATTCAAATGAACTGCATCTATATGTGATTTGAGATAACCTTTGTGACTTGCAGCATATTCACACTGTTCACATTTATGTTGTTTCAAATTCAAATGAACTGAATCTATATGTCGCTTGAGATCTTTTTTTGACTTGCAGCATATTCACACTGTTCACATTTATGTTTCAAATTCAAATGAACTGAATCTATATGTTTTTTGAGATTACCTTTCTGACTTGCAGTATAATCGCACTGTTCACATTTATGTTGCTTCAAATTCAAATGAACCGAATCTATATGTAATTTGAGAATACTTTTTCGACTTGCCGCATATTCACACTGTTCACATTTATGTTGTTTCAAATTCGAATGAACTGAATCTATATGTGATTTGAGATTACCTTTCTGACTTGCAGTATAATCGCACTGTTCACATTTATGTTGTTTCAAATTCAAATGAACCGAATCTATATGTACTTTGAGACGGCCTTTTTGTGTTGCAGTATAGTCACACAATGCGCATTTATGTTGTTTCAAATCCAAATGAACTGAATCTACATGTCGTTTGAAATGGCTTTTTTGATTTGTAGTATATTCGCACTGTTTACATTTATGTCGCTTAAAATTCAGATGAACTGAATGTATTGTAATTTGAGATTTCTTTTTCGACTTGCCGCAAATTCACACTGTTCACATTTATGTCGCTTAATATTCAAATGAACTGAATCTATATGTAATTTGAGAATACTTTTTCGACTTGCCGCATATTCACACTGTTCACATTTATGTTGTTTCAAATTCAAATGAACTGAATCTATATGTCGCTTGAGATCTTTTTTTCGACTTGCAGCATATTCACACTGTTCACATTTATGTCGCTTAGTATTCAAATGAACTGAATCTATATGTCGTTTGAGGAAACATTGTCGTTTTGGAACATATTTACAATAATCACATTCAAGTTGCTCCGAAACAGTTGCATCAATATTTCGTTTTAAGTCAGCTCCTTGATTTGCAACATAAGTAGAAGGTTTCTGCTTCAAATTACCATGTTCCTGAATTGCATTTGTTACACTCTCTTGTTCCGGAATGGATTCACATATACGGAAACATGTTTCATCTTGAGAATAAGGGTTTTCACTTTTGAACTTAGAGCAGTATTCAGGTTCATGAAATTCTTGCGATGGGCTACCTGTACCAATTTCAGTTGAAATTTTTAACTTCTTTCTGTCATGAATACCATTCTCATCTATGAATTGTTCACAAATATCAATGTTTTCATGTTTCACCTCCTCCATTTTCGAAGACTTGATCTTTCAGATGCTGACCCTGAAAATATCAAGATTAAATATCTATGTTTCCAGAACCATATCGGTTATACAGGTTTGGAAATTTACATCGGAAATATGCCTTATAAAATGCATCAGACAGATAATTTTCCGTACAGTTGAACAGTTATATATCTGGGAGATTTACGTACAGCGAAACCGACTGAATAAATGTTCGATTGCAATAATGTAGAGTTTCTCCCTCTTATCTTTGGAATTCAAGCAGTATGGTAGGAAACCTTTAGTACTCGCATCGAAGTATTTAATGTGTCGATTCGATTCAAGTACTTTGATTTGCCAATCATACTATTTGAATTAAGCCACTACCAACTGGATGGAAAATTCTCTAACTGATGCATTGTTTATCGTATGATTTTAAACAGTAATTGTCAAATGAGAATAACGTAACTTTAACACCGGATGTATAAATATAAACCATGCGGACCGTTAGTTTATTGGCTGTAACAGCAAATTTTACCAAAATAATTAACTGAACAAGATCGTGCTTTGATATGAGGCAACCCTAAAGAAACTTGAACTGCCACGTGTAGAATATTATCGCGGGTTTTTGTGCATATATGCGATTCAATGACAGGTGAGCAATTTCACTCCGGTATATCAATCTCACAACGTTTAGCGGCAGATTCCTATTCTCACCAAAAAAATCGTGCACAACTTTCACAATGTTTGCTGAAATTTTTACCTGGAAATATTCCATTCACCACAAATCAATTTCATACATATGTGGGATTCGCACTTTTGTTTCAATGTAAATTATGATATTCTATGTTATTATAATGACATTATCAATGAAGTAGAGAAAGTAGGCGAGAAAAAGGTAGACATCAATCAGATTCAGACGTGTTTGTTCAGATGCTGTATTTCCTCCCGATTTTCGCTGTTGTTTCGTGAATAAAGTTTTATTAAAATCTCGTGGTAGTTTTACAATAAACCTGGACAACGTGAAAAATCCTATACATATTTGTAAATAATCAGCAGTTAGTGGCAATTGCGTTTTGAAAACTTGTGTAGGGGCAAACAGATGAAAATTTTATTCATCTGTCAAATTCGACAGACAACAATGTTCCGACTGATTTTTTATTGTTGTTTTAGCCAATGAGCATACAATTAGGCGATAATTTTGCATTAGTGCAAATTATCGATAATTCGCACTTGTGCAAAATTATCAGGTCCTTTAAAATAAATGCAGACGTAATTATGAACGTTTATTACTTATTTGAGTAACATGAAAACTGTTGACAGCGACACAATACGATTTGATGGATTCACAAAATTTTCTTATTAAATTAACTCTTGCAATGAAAAAAAATCGATAATTTTTGACAAATCTGATCTCATGCAAGTTAAACTGTAAAAAGGCAAATCCAATGAAACGATATGTAATTTCAATCGGTATAATAAATGAAAAATTCTTGAATTCAGATTTCAATATTTCGAATTTGTCAATATTAATCCCTTTTCAGGTAGACAACGGAATGAAACATCGAAGAATCTGGATTATTCTTATCTACCCCCGATCTGATGAAAATAAAAAGATATATGGACTCCGATCGCCACCTGTGTTTGACCTGCACGTTAACATATTATTTGTTAAATATATGAATAAAGGAATACTTCGGTCTAAATGAATTGTTTTAATTAATTCCTGGAGATGGACTTAGGATGCAAAGAGAAAACTGTGTTCTAATATTTAATAAAACAAACGCCAAAGCATGTTCATATAAAGGATGGTTTTTTAAACCGTTACAGGATCATCATCTAGGCCTTTGATGATGATACTTCAGAGGGAAAAAAAACAGATGTAATGCATCTCTCAGCCTCCCAGCTATACATAATACTTCTCAAAAAAAATGAAAACTTATAGCTATAGAAAAAAATGAACATATGTAACAAGTAAAAATTCTTAAATCTAACTACCATATAATAATTATTTCCAATGTCAAAACATAATTATACTAGTTGCAAACTAATACTATTGCACACGCGAAATCAAATTTAATAATTCAGTGTCACTTCACTTGAAAAAACGTTGCACTCGATTTTTATGCACTGTAAATAATTGTCCTTTTTCATTTGATATGGTGCAATTAACATTATCTGTGCTTACTTTGAAGGGGCCCTTGTACCAAGGATCTAATTTCGATCTATTTTCATTGGATATCATAATAAGATAACCTTTCTTCAGATTAATTTGACATGCCTTTTCATCATAATCAATTTTTCGTTCATCTTTAATTTTTTGTAATAGTTTCTACATTTGTCATGAGGAACTTGAAGTCTATATCAGACCTCTTGATAATAAGAATCGATGTTATAAACAGGGTCAATCAATAGAAATTGATAGGTCAGGTTTCTTACCGAAAACGAGTTCATATGGAACGTAATTGTGATATGAGCTTGGTGTCGTGTTATAACAAAAACAATAATATTTAATCCACTCATCCCAATCTGTTTTGAATTCATTGATATACATTCTCAAATATTCATTGAGGACTCGATGATTTCTTTCACAGGCGCCTATTGTCTGACTATGGTACGGAGTTGAAGTTTTATGTTGAATTTTCAGTAATTCAGCCAGCTCTTCGAAAATTTGATTTTATATTCGGTACCTAAATCTGTACGAATTTCTTTCATGTTTCCGTATATCAAAATGAATTTTCGGAAATAGCTTTCGCTACAGTTCGAGCTCTTTATTTGGAATGGGAATGATTACTATGTACTTGGATAATTCCTTAGACTATATCCCGATAGACCGGGCATACCCTTGTAAAAAGTGGGTTTGTTTTGACTCTTACATTGAAAACCTCTACAATGAGTGGAACAAAGATAAAAGATCGGACCTCTTTGTTTAGTAACCTCGGTAGCAACGCCGCATAAAATCTTAGTTTCAGATGTGCAGTGGCGTAACGTACGACGTTCGATTTCAAACTCGAACGTTAAACACTTCTTTTCATTGTCATCTGGGAACTGAATTCAAGAAAATTATCTTTGTTATGTTATGTATTTACATTGAAACTTCCGTATTCACTATTTTTACGCCACTGAACTCATAAATAACTTGATGCTTTAATTCTAACGAAAAACTTACCTATGGAACGATCAATTCGAATCAGAATTTCTGTCTTTGCCACAAATTTCACACTTACGAACTATTTTAGGTACAATGATAGATTATAACAGAAGAAATATGGAAAACTGAATACCTAGTGATTCTCACAAATATCCTGCGATTGTAGTAATTTTAACTGAACTTATTGCGGCAACGTGTTGCTTCGAGAACAGGTGATGAGAAAGAGGCATAAATAATAAATACTCCATCTCTCTTCAAATCTCAAGCAGATAGATGGGCGGTGTTGCCATAAATTCAATCTGGATTTCTTAAATATTATGCCTCTAACATATATTATAAGATTTACCTTTATTCGTTCATTTATTTGTTTATATTTATCCGAAAAGACTGCCTCAATGAAAAATTGTCAAATTCATAATATATTTCGATTCTATACGAAAGAAATAGTTTTGTGTATAATGAAAGGTAGTTGGAGAACTATACAATCTGCTCAGCTTGGCAACATGAAAACATTGCCACAATTCCAGTAGACCAGTCTACGATACAGTGGACCAGCTTGAAGTTTCAGAAGCGACACTTTTGAATGTAAATAAACGTGTCTCTACTTAGTCTAAGGATAATTCGCACTGAATAGTGACAGCGTAAGAGTTACCTTGATTGGATTTCGAAAACGGGCCAATGGTATCGATAGCAGTAATGTCAAATGGAGATTGAGGAGTTGGAGTTATGATCATCGGCTCTACGTTTTTACTTTTTCTTGTTAGACTGACATAACGCGCACGATTTGATAAAATTCGTTACATCACGTGACATACCTTTCCACCTATACTTCAATCGATGTTTTTTCAATAATCTTTTTTGACCACTATGTCCTCCCAAAAGAGGGTTTTCGTGGAAAGTTTCAATTAATTCCTGTTTTTCAGTTCTATTCGTAATAATTTCTGGAACCTCTATAATGCGCAATATTCTTTGACTCATTTCTTTCAATTCATTTTGTGTGCACACTTTAAATATTTCATCATTTTTCTCAATTTCAATCTAGTAATTCCATGATTATCAGCCAATTTGTCGAGCTCAGACAATACATTCTCTAAAGAAATATTGCCATTAATAATCGGTTTTACTTTTTTAGCACTCATTTTATGTTTCTTTTCAAAATGATCCTGAGATATTTTTGCTTAATTTGAAACGTAAGTGCGGGAATTTTTATTGAACTTACAATATCTAAACTTTCATACATTGTCGGTTCCGTTATTTTATTTTCATCTACGTAGGTTTTCTGTTCATTCTCACGTCGAATTTTTCGAGTCATTGAACGCGTTGTGGCTAAAATTTTGGCAGCATTTTCTGACGTTTCGACAAGGTCTTTGATACTTATACGGGATAATGCGTCGGCTACTACATTTTCTTTCTCGGACAAAAATTGAATCTCGAAATCGTACGACTCAAGATCGAGGCGCATTCTAGACAGTTTGAAGATGGACCCTTGAGAGAAAATAAATATGCCAAAGGACGATGATCCGACTTGACTAGAAATTTATTACCGTACAAGTAAGGTTTAAAGTATTGGATTCCTCAATGTATCGCAGTCAATTCCTTTTCGATAGTTGATTTATTCGATTCACCTTTTGTGAATGAACGCGAAGCGAAAGATATGGGAAATTCGCCTTCATCAAAATTTTGCGACAGGACAGCACCGCATGCGCGATTTGACGCATCTGTTGTAAGAATAAAGGGTTTGGTGAAATCAGGGTATTGCAAAACTTTTGGTGAAATTAATGATTTTTTTAAAATATTCAAATGATTTTCGACACTCGTCTGTCCAAAGGAAAACACAATTTTTTCTGGTTAATTTATTCAAAGGATAAGTTATTTCTGCGAAATTCGGAATGAAACGACGATAATAATTGCAAAATGCAACGAAGCGATTAACTTCATCAGCGTTGGACGGCACGGGGTATTGTTTATAATATCGTATTTCGACTCATCCGGTAAAATGCCTTTGTCCATAATTTTGTGACCTAGATATGTTACTTCACACTTAAAAAATTTGGATTTCTCCGGATTCAGCTTGAGATTATATTTCCGACAAATTTCGAAAACTTTACCTTTGTTACCTATAAATGGTGATTTTTTGAACAACCAATTATAATCAGGTCATCCATATATAATAATGCATTTTCCGGACTTAAGCCAGAAAAAGCAATAGACATCATTCTCGTGAAGGAGGTTGGGCTAACTTTGAGTCCGAATGGTAGCCTTTTAAATCTTAAGCTTCCTGCATCTACCGTAAAACTTGTGATATCTCTCAAATCTTCATGCAATCCTACTTGATGAAAACTAGAAATCAAGTCAACTGCTGAAAAATACTTCACTCGTCCTAGTTGATCTAATATATCATCTATTCTATTCAGTGGAAATTTATCTGGTATGAGTTTTTCATTTACTAAACGATAATCAATCACTAATCGGTATTTCTTCTGGTCAGAAGATGATTTCGAGGCACTAAAATAAACCGGCGAGTTATAGATACCGTTTGAAGGTTCGATAATATCGTTTTCTAACATTTCCTTCACTTGTGCGTTTATTTCCGCTTTTTGTGAGTGAGGAGACCTATAATTTTCAACATACACGGGATTTCGATCGGTTATATTTGATTCTGTTCATAGAAGTTATTTGTAGTGATTTTTTCCGATTTTAAACAAAAAATATCAGAAAAACTCTAGGCACAAATTAAAAACTTCGTTTTTTGCAAACTCAGGAATGTTTTTGTCTAAAATATTCAGTAAAAATTCGTTTCTATTGTTACCTGAATGATCGAAGAAGTTAAAATAAAATATTCATTTATATTCGCGTTTGTATTTCGTCTATGTTCACTTTCACATTTTGGAAAAAGTGTTTACAATTCTTACGATGGGATTAGAACTTGAAATAATAGAACCAGCTACAAAGACTCCGGCAGCGATTTCGTCATTCAAAACGACAGCGTCATTCTTGAATGATTCAAATTTCTTGATGTATCGATTGACTTCGCAACGACTGGGAATTATTAAACAACGGCCATCTAAACTATTTCTGATAGGAACACATATTTTTAATTCGACGAAAGTTCATTGTGAGGTGTTATTAATGTAAGGGAAAAAATAGTCTTATCCTCACTTATATTTTTTGTCATTTATTGTTCGGTCAAACGTAACAACTACATGTTTCGGCAATATGCCATCTTCAGGTTATTGATCCGCTGTAAATAAGGTTGTGTGATTGAATTTGTTAATTAAAAGTTGTTATTATTTACTTACAGCGTTGAAGCTCATTCATACCGAGAAAATCATTCCAAGCTTTCAAACGAAGTTCTCAGATCGATGTATGAGTCAAATCAAAATATAAAAACTACATTGAACAGATCTATGACGGGAAACAAATCGAAAAGTTAAATTGACATAAATAAGGTGATTTTAGGTTAAGAGATAAGGAGCACAGAAAACTGCTACATACCACAGAAAAGCACGCGAATTAGTAATTCAAAATATTTAGAATTGTACAGGGGATAATGGAAATATTAAAAATTTTTGAGAACCTTGAAAAGAGGTGGTACAGTGTTCACAGACATGATGTTTACGGGTTCTTCGTATCTGCTTAGTGAATGTTTGTATATTTCTAGTTCTTCCCAAGTTTCCTGTTTAAAACCATAGTCTACTGGGTGAAGAAGTTCCACATCATTGTTGGGGTCAAATTCATGGTTGGAGTCCTTGAGGTGTTTACCGAAAGTTGACTTATTGTTGGATATGATCCTTTTACTCATGAGGTGTTCCTTATTCTGGTCGCTATGTTTCTTCCGCTCCTGCCTATATAGACAACGTTACAGTCGGGTTCACCGCATTTGAGTTTGTAAACCCCTGATTTCTCTAGGATGGGTATAGGGTCTTTATTGTGCACTAGTAATTGTTGTAGGGTGTTCTGTGTTTTAAATGAGATTTTAGGTTCTTTTGTTGTTTTAGAACGTTAGATATTTGGTAGGAGATGTCGCCAAAAAAGGGAAGGCTGATATAATTTCCACCTTGTTTGTTTCTTGGATGTCGTTTGACAGAAGTCTGTACCTTTTCTTATTGATGATTCTGTCTATTATGTCTGCGTTAAATCCGTTTTCCTGGGCAATGTGCTTGATAGTAGAGACTTCTTTGTCGAATTCTTTTTTTATCTAATGGTATCTTAAATATCCCATGTAGGGGAGAGCGGGGCAAAGTGGGTTACCTAACACTTAAGTGTACGTACAAAAAATATTCGTGATTTAAACAGCCAATTTTAGTCAAAATCAGTGTTTAACTCATTACGAAGACTATACATATTTTCTCTCACTTTTCATGAGAAATAAACGAAATATGAGGTTTAAATGTCAGATGGCATTTGTCCCGCTTTGCCCCATATATAGGGGTAAAGCGGGGTACCTTATGGGGCATTGTGGGTTAGCTATAATAAGCTTATTAGGAATATAAACTTCGAACTTAATAGTCTCTACTAACACGAAAAAAATAGAATACGAATCTTTGGCCTATATATTATCATTATAATCTTATAAACATACATATTTATATAAGAACAAGAACATCAACGTAACGAAATGAAAATAAAGATAATATTTATTCATCAGCACACATCACACATATATAAAGTGCTTTCGTCATCGAGATCATCTTCCTCGCACAGGAGAGGTGTGCCCAAATTTTTACATATTTCAGTTTTGAATAATTTCCAAAATATCATTCCGATCGTTCTGAGATTTTTTATTTACATATTTAGTATCAATCTCAAGTTCAATACAAATTTTGACTTAGGGCTTTCTTATTTTTTCTTCAGTGTAGTTCAGGGAACATTGTCTACTCTTTTTTTTGTTGTCCATTTCTCCCGACACAACATTTTGAAGCGCTTTTTTCTTTGCTTCCATTGACCAGAAATGCTGTTCTGTAGTCCTTTTATACGTTGAACCATATTTAGTGATAATAAGTTACTTTATTTAATGAAGGAAATTCATATTTGAGGTATTTCAAAAAGGGGCGAAGTGGGGTACTGTTCAAACAATACCCCACTTTGCCCCTTCTATGTATCCCACTATGCCCCAATGTGACTTCAAGTACCAAACATGAACTGAAAATATTTAAACTTTTTCGCAATCTCTCTTGAATTTTCAATAATCGATTCTATATGGAATCTCTATAAAAATAAATATAAAACACAATTATTCGAGCTCAGGATTTCGTAAAAACTGAAGTTCAATACTGAAGATTTTATTAACAAACTCACTTGTTGCAGTTTTCAGTCATACTGAGTAAATTACTTTAGAAGTGGCGGTTTAGCATATGAAGACCACGTTCTGATCGATTATCAATGAAATCGAGCTATTTGAAACTGTGCTCAAAAATTTCTTTTGGCTGTAATGAGGAAATTCCGCTTTGCCCGCTAGCCCACTATGCCCCGCTCTCCCTACGTACGATCGAAATGCTGCTAGTTTGTGTGTATGGTGGTGGGAATTGGAATGTATGCTATGGTTTGTTTGGCTTGGTTTTCGATAAATGTCAAAACAGAATTTGTTTTCTCTTATAGTTATAGTAAGATCTAGAAAATTTATGCTGTTGTTTTCTTCTGTTTCCAGGGTGAATTTGATGTTAGAGTGTCTAATATTCAGCCAGTTGAAAAAAATCTGACAATCTTGTTGACTACCCAACCATCCTATGAATATGTCGTCTACATATCGGAACCAGAAAAAGTATTTTGTCTTTGAATGGGTTATTGACATGGAATACGAACGATTTTTCGAAATATTTCATAAACACTTCTGCTATACAAGATGATAAGCCGTTGCCCATATTTAGTCCTTTTGGTTGGGAGTATACTGATCCGTTGAACATGAAGAAATTTGTTCAAGACAAAGTTTAGTTAAGTTAAAGATGCTCTCGACTGTAGTGTCCGACAAGCTTGAGTTGATTAGGAGGTTTTGAAGACTTGAAGAGTTTGTTGTACAGGTACTGAAGTGAACAAATTGGACACATCCAAAGAAGCAAGTATTAAAATTATTTGGGGGTTGTATTTTCTTCAGTTTTTCGATCAAATCACCGGTATTCTTGATGCTGTGAGGTGATTGGTAATCAATTTTATCCGTGACATATCGTTGAGTTTCTTAGACAGTTTGTAGGTTAAGCTGTACAATTCTAAATATTTTGAATTACTAATTCGCGTGCTTTTCTGTGGTATGTAGCAGTTTTCTGTGCTCCTTATCTCTTAACCTAAATCACCTTATTTATGTCAATTTAACTTTCGATTTGTTTCCCGTCATAGATCTGTTCAATGTAGTTTTAATATTTGATTTGACTCATACATCGATGTGAGAACTTCGTTTGAAAGCTTGGAATGATTTTCTTGGTATGAATAAGCTTCAACGCTGTAAGTAAATAATAACAACTTTTAATTAACAAATTCAATCACACAACCTTATTTACAGCGGATCAATAACCTGAAGATGGCATATTGCCGAAACATGTAGTTGTTACGTTTGACCGAACAATAAATGAAGCAAATATAAGTGAGGATAAGACTATTTTTCCCTTACATATTTTTTGATTTTTCATTATGAGAGTCATAGTCCAATTTTCATAATCGAATTTACACTGATAATTTGAAATGAAATCGGGACCTAAAATATACCATCTACTGGAATTGGAAATGTTTCTGGGACTATGTGAAACGTATGAGAAAATGCAACATTTCTGAAATGTATTTGTACTTGCAATAGAAGATGTGTAACCTTCTGTCATTCCTCGTATTTTACATGCTTTAGACCAATCTGCTATTTGTGAAGGATTAACTTTAGTTCGTTTGAATAAGGAAATGTCTGCTCCAGTGTCAATAAGTTACAAAATTCTATCATTTCCAGTCATTTCAGTGGTTACTTCTACAAAATTTGAAAGTGAAAGGTCCATATTGTATACTGTTAATCCTGCCCCATTGGACCTGACTGGGGGGATGAATGGTTTTCCGAATTATTGTTAATGTTAGACTCGTACAATCTCACGTTTCTATTCTGGTAGTGGTAGTTCGACCCTCTACCAAACCGGTGATTATGAGGACCTCTCCTTTCTGGATTTCTGCCACGATATTGATTGAAATTTGAAAAATTCCGAGAAGCGTTCTGAAAAGAATTTCGGCCATGATTTTGGAATCTGGGATTACCTCTTCCTCTGGGTCTATGCCAGGAATTTTGATTATTGGAGTAGAAAATAGAAGTTGTAGGTATTTCAGTGTTACTATTATTGAGATTATATTATTATATATTATATTATTGAGATTATTATACATACCGTCATGGCAGGCGGTTCAACATCTGATCCTCCTGACAAGAAATGTCGATTTTGTTCAAAATTCGCTGGTTCAAATGATATAAAGTGTAAGAATGAAGTTTGTGATACTATAGTTCATAGCAAGTGCTTGGATGCTATCGGAAGGGTCGTTTTGTGGACAAAAATAACTACTTTTGTCGAAAATGTCTGGTGGATGTCAAAACAAATGAAACAAGTTCTGATAACGTTTCTAGTACAGAAATTGTTGTTCTAAGGAAAGAGGTTGAATGCCTAACCCGTGAAAAGTGTTATTAGAAAAGTATGTATCTGAGCTAGAATTTACAAATAATATCTTGAAAAAAACGAAAGATATTCCTAATGAAAACACTGCCAGGTCCCGATTGACGACTGAGTCAGCGCCGTTATCATATGTGTCTGCGGTTAAGAGAGACAGGCGGAATTCCCACGTGCTACTGGTAAAAACAAATGATAAAAATTTAATAATATTGCAGTAGAAAAGGAAATAAAATCGAAAGTGAATCCAAGGTCTGCGAGTGCTCTTGTTTTGGGAACAAAGAGAATAAGGGATGGAATTGTTATATCTTGCGGTGACAATGATTCTTTGGAAAAATTGAAATCGGTTATAAATAAGGAAACGAATGGCGTCTTTGATGTTTCAGTGCCAAATAAGTGGAAGCCGCGTATTATTGCTTATGGTGTTGATTCATGCTCGACAGATGAGCCCGATTTTCTCTCAAATATGATTGCTACAAATGATTTGAACTGTTCATCGGATGATATCAAGATTGTTACTAAGATTAAAAATGGAGATGGTTTTAATATAATTATGGAGCTAACTCCAACTGTATTCAAGGAGGTTATGGGAAAGGGGTTTGTTTATTTGGGATGGTCTAAGTGTCAAGTAAGAGAACATTTTAGCTTAATAAGATGTTATAAATGTTATAAATTCGGACATTACAGACGGGAATGTAAGAGCGATTGCGATTTGTGTCCTATATGTTCAGGTCAGCATGGCAAGAATGAATGTGAGTCGAAGGAAATATGCTGTATAAATTGTAAGTTTTCAAATTCAAAGTTCAAAACCACTTACGACTTGTGTCACAGAGCAGATAGCTCCAAATGTGATTATTTTTTGAATCAAATCAGTAGAAAGAAATCTAGAATTGACTATGCAGAATAGAGTAGAGAGTTTTCTGAAGATCGCTCATTTTAATGTATGTTCTTTGTTTCCGAAAATAAATGAGTTTAGTGATGTAATGTTTTCTGAGAATATTGATATTGTTATGTTAACTGAAACGTGGCTGAATACAAATATCCCAGATGAGAGTGTCCGCATCCCAGGTTTCAGAGTTTTCAGAAATGATCGCGCAAATCGAGTTGGTGGGGGTGTTGCATTTTATGTTGGTGAATCATTGGCGTCAAGGCGAGTACTGCATGATTTTGATGCTCCTATTGGGGTTGAACATATTGGGTTGAGCTGATGATTGGTAAGGAGACTATACTGCTGGGGTCGGTTTATCGTACATCTGCCTGTTCTTTATCGAGTTTTATTAGTTTCTTGGATGATTTTTTGTCGACTGTTTCTCCGAGTTATGAGCACATAGTTCTTGCTGGGGATATAAACGAAAATCAGTTAAGCGATACTTCTTTTGATGACTGTGTGGAATCCTACGGTTTGAAGCAGCTCATTGATGAACCTACACGCATAACGGCAACATCGCAGACTTTGCTGGATGTGATTTGCTCTAGTAAACCAGAGTTGGTTCTTGATTCTGGCGTGATTGATCATTCTTTATCTGACCACAGAGGCGTTTTTTGTAAGATTAATTTAATAAAGAAATTGAAGTCCCCCAAATTTGTAGTATATCGTGACTTTCGGAGTTTTTCTCACCAGGACTTCATGGCGGATCTTTCTAATGTATCATTTGATGATATACTTTATGTTCAAGATATTGATTCGAAAATTGCAATTTTCTGTGGGTATTTGACGAACATCTTTGACAAGCACGCCCCATATGTAGAGTCAAGAATAACCAAGAAATTTTCACCGTGGATAACACCTACTATAAAACGAATGATGAAAGATAGAAATAGGGCGCTGTCGAGGTATAAGCACACTAAGAACTTAGCGGATCATAGTTATTATGCACGACTCCGAAACGCTGTGACCTCGGCTGTACGCATGGAAAATTATGCCTTTATGTCTCACGCTAAAAGGGAGGGTTCTGGAGGTCTTTTAGGTCGCTCGATGTTGTAGATTCGAGAAAATCTGTTCCGGATCGTTTTAGGAATCCTGATGAATTTAATGTTTATTTTCAGTCAGTGTTCACCCCACCAGGCTCCTGCGCAGAAACAACTAACTATTATTACTCTAATAAATTCAATCCCAACATTGAATTTGCGTTCAAACCAGCTAGTGCGCAGGAGGTTGGAGATGTGGTCTGGAGTCTTGATTCAAATGCACAGGGGATTGACAACATGTCCGCTAAAATGCTCAAGCTATCACTCGAGGTTATTTTACCCTTCTTGACGCATATTGTAAACGTATGTATCGAATCCGCATATTATCCGGCTGATTGGAAGTACTCTGTCGTTAATCCCTTACCCAAAGTAGCTAACCCCGAGTCTATATCCGATTTTCGGCCGATAAGTGTTTTGCCTGTTATGTCGAAAGTACTCGAAAAGATATTATATCGACAAGTTTATGATTATGTCACAACCAATGAAATTCTTACTGCCGCGCAGTCGGGTTTCAGAAGGGGGTATAGTACTACCACCCTGCTGTTGAATATAGCAGATGATATTTTGAGATCATTGGATAGGGGTCATGCTACAATTTCAACTCTACTAGATTTCGCCAAGGCTTTCGATACCTTAGATCATGATCTGCTGTGTGCCAAATTATATTATTTTGGTTTTGATAACGCCACTTTGAAGTTTTTCAAATCTTATCTTTCTGGTAGATATCAGAAGGTTCGACTGCATGGAATGTTTTCTGAATATTGCCAAATAACTTCGGGTGTGCCACAGGGTTCTATTCTCGGCCCTCTCTTATTTTTGATATATATAGCGGATATGTATCAAATAGTTAGATTTGTGTGTATCTATTTTATTGCGATGACGCTCAGGCTCGCCTTTCCTTTCATCCCTCTCTTATTGACCAGGCTGTTGAGCGGATTAATCATGATTTGTCGGAGATTGTGAAATATTGTAGAAAAAATAATTTGAAGATAAATGTCAGCAAATGTTCGTATATACCATTCTTGCCCAGAAATGCCCTCATGACGGCCGATGTCCGGATGGAAGGTAAATCGGTTCCTTCCTCCAATTCCTGTAAAAATCTTGGAATTGTGTTCGATTGCCAGCTGAGATTCAGGGAACATATATCACTGATCCTGAGGAAGTCTTTCCTTGCTTTGCGGTATTTATATAGACAAAGACATTTCCTTGACATATCCTCGCGTAAGTACCTTTGTGAAACCCTGGTATTGTCTATATTGAAATATGGCCTGATTCTTTTTATCCTTGTCTTGATACCGTGGCAAGGTCTAGATTGCAACGGGTTCAAAATTCATGCTGTAGATTCATTTTCGGTTTGAGGAAGTATGACAGGGGGGTGAGTCGGGCGATAAATAGGCTTGAGTGGCTCAGGGTCGAGAATATCTTCAGGTTGCAGATGGCTATCGCGGTATATCGCATATTACAGACATCCATTCCTCCATATTTGCGGGAGAAACTAGTTTTTAGAAGGGATGTTCATGAGGTCGCGATCAGGCATGGACAGAGGCTTATGTTGCCTAGTTTTCGTTCAGCCACGTTTCAGCGCTCTTTCACTTTCAACGCTGTGAAGCTCTACAATGAGCATGCTCATATGTTTGAGATGACCTTGAGTTCGCTGAGGTCGGCGTTGAAGGGACGGTTGTTGACCGAACAAATCTGCTAAAGATGTTTTCTTTTTTTTATGTATTTTATTGAAAAATTATTTGTTTTTTTTTGTGTATTCTGAAGGGTTAAGTTGAGTAGCTTATGCTAGACTTCGCCCTTGGTCTGTGTATGGATGTAATTTTTTAACATTCAAATAAAGACGCTATTATTATTATTATTATTATTATTATTAGCGAATTTTGCAAGTGCTTCGTCACAAGTTGTGAAAGAACTAGCCTCCATTATTATTTTTATCCTATCCGAATTCGAATTTTTATTGAAGCTTTCACGAGATTATTAGTGGCGAATTTTTCTGCGACTTAAATTGGAACGACTTCATGATATAAGCTCGTTTTAATCGACTACTCTAAGAGTCCATTTCAGTAGTGAATTTGAATACATCTCTACCATTCTGTTTATTTGCAAATAACTGAGCTTCTATCAACTGAAAGCTTTCAGTTTTTATTCCGGTTTCTAACTTTTTGATGATATCGATTAATGAATCTTGATCTGTAATGAGATCCCTAGCCTTTCCAATCAATCTCGTCTTCACATAAGCTACCGCATTATCTTCATTTCCGTCCGAATTCAATTGCAATAATGAAAGTGCATCAAAAAATGAATTGAGTCTATCAGAAGAGCCATCGAATTCTGATGATAAAATTTTGCTCGCGAAATTGAAAAAATCTGTTTTAGTCATTGCCATTTTTTTCTACTTTTTGCATGTCTTCTTCAGCAGAATTCACTTAAAAAATCTAATTTTTTGAATATTTTCAAAGAAGTAAACATAAGGAAACTTAATTATTGTGAAAATAACACTTCAATCAAAACAAAACTGACCCGATTCCTACCTACCATAATCAAAACAACTTAACTAGCAATTAAGTAAGAATAAAAACACAGTATGAAATTTCTTTCATACCTAGGCACCTAGTTTATTGAACTCGTAATTTACACGGCTGTCTACTGGGACTCTTCTATTCCATTTCTGTTTGTCACGAAGGGATGCTGCATCAAACTTCTGGTGCGGCCCTCAGTATCTTACTTCTGGACAATTCCTTCTTCATGCCTCTTCTAAATTTCTTCAAAATTTTTATCATCAAAATCGCACAAACTGCCACAGTGAAGCAGTATAACATGACTCTCAGGTCGTCTGGCATTTTGATCAGCTGCTCGTCTACTATGAAGTCTTGTAATTTCAGATTTTTTAGAGTAACTGTTGCCCATTTCTTCTCGTTTGTTGGTTTCAAGGCAGGATCGCCATGTAGTGGAGAACCAGGGGTAGTAAGGTGGAAGAAACATCTAGACAACTAGTCACAGTATATTGATCTAACGATCTATCAAATCTGACATGGTAATGTGTATGCTGAATAGTTCGGTTGGTTTATACAGGGTGTTTCCTAAACATGCGGCAAAAATTCAGGGGGTTGTTCCTTGGACTATTTTAAGCATGTTTTGTCCTTTGATGATTTTTGAAAAACCTCTTTGTTTCGAAGATACAGGGCGAACAACATTTTTCATATTTTTAAAATTAATAATAGTTTAGACAAAAATGCGTACCGCACTGTGTTTACTAAGTAGGTACAATTTATTTTTAAATTTGTTTATCAACATTCCAATTACTGAAAACGGCCAGTTTTTGACTTGAAATTGATAAGTTCAGATGGTAAAGGAATACAGATTGAACACGGTTTTCATTTGAATTCGTTTTTTTGGCTAGAGGTGGTCATTTTCAACAGTTTTTGTAGGTTAAGTTAAATTTTCATGTAATTTTTCATAATAAAATGTTATTATCTAAAATTTTGTTTCCCCTGTATCTTCGAAACAAAGAGGTTTTTCAAAAATCATCAAAGGACAAAATATTCTTAGAATAGTCCAAGGAACAATCCCCTGAATTTTTGCCGCATGTTTAGGAAACACCCTGTATACATTTATTGTTTACATTATAATGATATGATGATATACAGGCTGTGAGTATCGCACTACACCAGCAACGTATAGACCAGTAACTTGCCTTCCAACTATGTATAAGCTCATAACATCTTGCATTACTTCCATTGCGAAATAATATAATTGCATCGGAACAGAAAGGATGCTCTAAAGCTGCAATGGGGTCGAAAGAACAATTGATAATTGACTCTATAATTTGCAATCAAGCCCATAAAAAAAGACGAAATTTGTTCACGGCGTATCTGGACTACAAAAAAGCCTTCGACTCCATGCCGCATGAAAAGCTCATAAGAATATTAGAGACTATGAGGTTGATCCGAAAATAGTGAGCTTTCTCAAAATCGCTATGTCAACTTGGCGCACTAACATCGAAATCAGAGGAACAAACACTAAAACAGGTACAGTGTTCATCAAGAGAGGAATCTTTCTCCCTGAGTTCTCTGTGGTTTTGCATGGCAATGATTCCACTATCGAACATTTTCAAATCCTCTGGAAAAGGATTCAACATAAAAGGCAATACACGCAAATTATTAATAAACCATATATTGTATGTCCATGATTTAAAACTGATAGCAGCGAGCAGACAACAACTGGAGTATCTACTTCTACTTGTGGAGGAGTTTTCCAACGATGTCAGTATGGAATTCGGACAGGACAAAGGTCGTTCCTTGAATATAACAGGAGGTAATATACAACAGACACCTCTCGTCTTGTCCAACGGAGAGGAAATAAAGACAATGTTAGCAGGAGATCTATATAAATACTTAGGACTGAAACAATGTCAAAGAATAGATCAACGCGTGATGAAGGATGAGCTAACAGATGAGTTCACCAGAAGAATGAGGAGCATTCTGAAAATTAAACTGAACAGGAAAAATCTCACAAAAGCTGTTAACACTTACGCCTGCTTAGTTCTTACCTACTCTTTCAGAATAGTGAAGTGGAGTGATACAGATCTCGATGGTCTCCAATGAAAGATCAGAACACAGTTCAAAAGCCAACAAGCACCAACCTAAATGCTGAGTTGAAAGAACAACGATTCCTATAACTCAAGGCGGGCAAGGATTTGTGGACGTTAGACAAATGGGGACTGAACAGATAAACAATTTGAGAAAATATTTCATAGACAAGTCAAACATATCGGACTTCCATAAGATACTGTGTGAAGCAGATGATTCAACACCTCTACGGCTAGACGAACACCCTCATGGAATTAACACACAGACAACAAGTGATAAAATTGAAAGATGGAGAGAACATCCCCTATATGGAAGACACCTGAACGAGGTCTTCCAGGAACATGTCGACATTCCTGCGTCGAACTAATAACAATAATACTCGCAATAATAGTACAAACTATAGTTTTTCTGATAGTTTTTATAAAAACTATCAGAAATACATCATGAAGGATGTCAGCCTCACAGATGATAAATTCCATTACAGGTGCAAAACATGAGAAACAATCCAACATATAACAGGAGGCTGCCAAATGTTTTCTGGAACAGAATATAAGAGTCGACATGATTCAGTTTGTAAAATACTTCATCAGAAACTAGCCATCCAACTGAAGATTCTGCAGTCTGAATCAACTCCATAATATAAATATCAGCCTGAAGTTATATTGGAGAAGGAACATTATAGGCTATACTGGAATCGCACAGTATTTACGAACTTAACAGTTGCTTATAACAGGCGAGATATAATTCTAGTGAAGAAAAAGGAGAAGAGAACAATCCTTATAGACGTAGTCATCCCAAATAACAATACTACTTCAGAAATATTTTCAGAAAATAGCAAAATATCGAGACCTTGAACTTCAGATCAAAAGGCAGTTGAGAATGTGCAGTACCAGAACCGTTCCTATTTTGATATCAACCACAGGGATTATTCCTTAGAGCCTCAAATCCAACCTCAAGGAGCTAAATTCAGATGAAAACCTTTACAAAGTGATGTTTACAGTGCTCCTCGGTACTGCTAGAACGGTAAGGGAGTTTGTCGATCACGATGGACACCAGGAACAACCATGGAGGAAAACATTGCAAGACCAACTACCAGGACATCTACCGAGAAATCCAGGACCTAGCAACGAAGGACGAACAACCCAGGGCCCAGGAGAAGAAGAACACCGAAGACCTCAGAGCTCAATCTCCCTGATACTTGCTATCCGGGATGAGTGAATGTTCCCCTTAGTAGGGAGTGTGATAGCCGATCTCTAGGGAAATCACACCCTTTCTACGCTAATAGGCTCAAGTCGATAAAGAATCGATGCAAATGGAAAACCTTATTCAGAGCATCAAGGTTGTAGTAATTCAGAACTGCATCATATTATCTGAAATTGATTCCCATTTTGGTAAATATTAAGTTATTAGTGACCAGCAAATATCGGCCAGATTTTGGTGTCATTATATTCATTGAGTCTTCCTGAACAACATTAGTGAAACCAACAGGTGGCGGTCTATCTTAGTTTAGAAGATATGGGCCACCAAAGTTCCAAAAATGTTCCATCTTCACGTCACTATTTCCACTATAAAAACACAAAAACACTGCTCCGATTTGGTCTATGAATCACCCTCGAACATTCACATAACGATTCGAATAGTTTCATTTCAGGTAAATTCAATAATTAACGCAAAAACATCGATATTCTAGACGTACCACGTAACCACACTTTTGGGAGAAAGCGCGCCCTTCTGCAAGGTAAGTTTGGCACCGCCGCATATTAGTTCTTTCGGGAGTTACATATGAACAGCTGTTTTAGAATCAGCTGATCGGAAACTGTTTCGGTTTGAATCTGATTTAATTAACCTAGGTATAGGTTCATATAATGTATACAGTATTCGTTTTGAGGAGTTTCGTGCTCCTGAGCTGTTCCAGTGCGTGTGCGCAGCCAATGGCAAGCCGTATTTCGAGCTTTTGAGTTACTCAGGAGCACGAAATATCTCAAA
The DNA here is from genome assembly GCA_013421045.1 of Propylea japonica. Classification (NCBI taxonomy): domain Eukaryota; kingdom Metazoa; phylum Arthropoda; class Insecta; order Coleoptera; family Coccinellidae; genus Propylea; species Propylea japonica. The sequence goes on along the minus strand of CM024243.1, from coordinate 62,666,303 downwards.
ACGAATAGGCTAATAATAAGGCTCTGAAAAGGGGAGTATACCAGACAGCCATGCTGGGTCCAACCACAGACTCGAAAATTACAGAACAATTCGAATGAAATGAAATCTGTAATCGAATAAATGCTTATGCTTACCTGTCTAGTCTCCAACTTTATTGTTTTGAATAAAAAATCAATACTTTCTATTAACTATTCTACAAAAAAGCACGCAACTAACAAAAGAGCACAATAACTGAGAAATTGACATTACCATCTGTAATTTTCGAGTCTTTGGTTGGACCCAGTCAGCCTGTCTGGCATATCTATCTTTCTAGTGCTCTACTAATAATATCATATTCTGTGCGTACATTACCATTATTCATAAATAAATATCTGATTGGATTTTATTTCAACTACATATTATAAGGATATGATATAATACCTCAGATCAATAAAATACTATTTTGTTGATCTGAGTATAATATCGATAGCTATTATGTGTCTGACTGCATATTTTTGGGAGTTTCTAATTGTATAGACATATTCGTATAACACCTTTCAAGATTGTTTAGGGGTTTTATGAAGAATAATTATTTGTAGGCTATGAATTATTTATCGAAGTTTGAATGATTTATGTTGATATTGCCTGTTCTGATTGAGCGAGTTGTCATTCTGTTAAAATGTAAATTTCGATTTTAATCTTAACACACTTGATGAACAGGTGATTTATTCAGATTTAAATATAATAATAAAGGTGACTCCTTCTACAAGAATAATACAATGTGGAGATATTCAAAGAGCAGCTCTCCCCACATGTGGGGCAATTAACTGCCTCTTTGAATACTCCACATTGTATTAAAAACTGCACTAATAGAAGCCTCGATTCGGCGATTCTATAAACTTCCTGCCACTTCATTTTAACTATCAAATCAACCAGAGTTGTGACCACTTAAACCGCTGACCATCGACTGATTGATAGAATAGAAATAGAAGGTTAGGGGTTGCCGATGGCACGCTTTTCCAAGAATTATATTAACCTAAATTAAAATTCCTTTATAAAGTATGCAGATAGCGACATACCCAGATCGCAATTGCTATGTACGAAATGAAGATCAACCAAATATGTATAAGTAATCATAAAATATAATATCGATATCCTGGTTTTCTTATAAACAGTTTCCAATCAGCTGTTTCAATTATCGCGCTAAGAAACGTAATTCCCGCCATCATTTTATATGACATTTGACAAATCGTGCGCACAGATAAACAAACCCCCAAGTCTTTGACAGTGCGGTAGTGCCAAACTTACCTCGCAGAACGGCGCGCTTTCCCTCGAAAGTGTGGTTACGTGGTACGTCTAGAATTTCGATGTTTTTGCGTTAATTATTGAATTTACCTGAAATGAAACTATTCGAATCGTTATGTGAATGTTCGAGGGTGATTCATAGACCAAACCGGAGCAGTGTTTTTGTGTTTTTATAGTGGAAATAGTGACGTGAAGATGGATTAGTGTGAAGACATCCACACATTTCCAGCCACAGTTTCTGACGTAGAGACTGTTCAATTAGGTCTAGGGTGAAATTCCTAGGCAACGTTGCCAAACTTCACACGAATTTCAGGATATAACTAATTTTACTTTTCAAGATCAGTTGATGAAATGATTTAAGTTTTGGTAATATATTCAGAAGATTCATACCTTAGGTCAGAAAGTAGTGGGTGGTTATTGAATATTTTCATTATGAATTCAGTACGAAAAAGGGCTCGGACCTACAGCTTTTCTGGGTTTTATCACACTACTGCGAACATCTGCGAAATGGTGCGCGAGGCGGAAATGAATTAAAAAATTCCACGGAGTGCAACTACTGCTTAGTGTCTATACTGTGGTGAAACCAACAGGTGGCAGTCTGTCTTAGTTTAGAAGTTATGGGCCCCCAAAGTTCCAAAAATGTTCCATCTTCAATTAGTGTGAAGATATCCACACATTTCCAGCCACAGTTTCTGACGTAGAGACTGTTCAATTAGGTATAGGGTGAAATTCGTAGGCAACGTTGCCAAACTTCACACGAATTTCAGGATATAATTAATTTTACTTTTCAAGATCAGTTGATGAAATAATTTAAGTTTTGGTAATATATTCGGAAGATTCATACCTTAGGTCAGAAAGTAGTGGGTGGTTATTGAATATTTTCATTATGAATTCAGTACGAAAAAGGGCTCGGACCTACAGCTTTTTTGTATTTTATCACACTACAGCGAACATTTGAGAAGAAAAAGTGATGAAGTACTGATTTCTAGGAATCTTTTGGAATTTCGTGAAAGATATCATCATGGATTCATGATTGAAATTCGTCGCTCTTATTTCTATTGCGAATTTCGCTCATATCTTAGTTGGGGGTTGTTGTGTAGTATATCTTTTTAGTCGAATTGAAGCGAAAAATGTCAACAAATAAGGACGACAATAAGATGTTCGATGGGGAGGCAATGAAATCTTATTGTCGTCCTTATTTGTTGACATTTTTCGCTTCAATTTGACTGAAAAAAATATAGTACACAACAACCCCCAACTAAGATATGAGCGAAATTAGCAATAGAAATCAGAGCGACGAATTTCAATCATGAATCCATGATGATATCTTCCACGAAATTCCAAAAGATTCCTAGAAATCAGTACTTCATAATTTTTTTTTTCTCAAATGTTCGCTGTAGTGTGATAAAATACAAAAAAGCTGTAGGTCCGAGCCCTTTTTCGTACTGAATTCATAATGAAAATATTCAATAACCACCCACTACTTTCTGACCTAAGGTATGAATCTTCCGAATATATTACCAAACTTAAATTATTTCATCAACTGATCTTGAAAAGTAAAATTAATTATATCCTGAAATTCGTGTGAAGTTTGGCAACGTTGCCTACGAATTTCACCCTATACCTAATGAACAGTCTCTACGTCAGAAACTGTGGCTGGAAATGTGTGGATAATAATAATAATATAATAATAATGTTTATTAATCCCAAATAATTACAATTTAATCATATAAAAAATGAGACAAGTCAACAAACATTATGAAAGAATACGGCTCTCACATTTTACAAAATTCCTTGAATTCACTTAAACTATAAGGCTCACAATTCAAAACAAGACGATACAATTCTTTCTTGAAATTTCTATGACACGTGATATTTTGCAATACTTTAGGTAAAGCATTGAATAAACTTATAGCCATACACTCAACAGATTTACTCCTAGAAACAGTGCAATGCAATGGTAAAATGTATGGGAAAATTCTTCTGGTGTTATTCAAATTTCTGAAGCTTGTGAAGTACTGGCCATTTTTATTGAAAAAGATGAGCAGTTTGTAAATGTACAAACCATACACAGTCAAAATTTTATTTTCTTTGAAAAACTCCCCTACAGGTCTCTCTATACCCTAAAGACAACATAGTACGCAATGCTCTTTTCTGAGTAACCAGAATAGTATCTGTATGATGTGAACTGCCCCAGAATATAATTCCATAGGATAATACAGATTGGAAATTTGCAAAATATACCAATTTTAATAAATCTAGATCTACTTGATTCCTCAACATGAATAATGAGTAACAAGCGGAGTTAAGTCTACTCTTCAACTGTGCAATGTGAGGGTCCCACTTAAGGTGTTTATCAAGCACTAGTCCTAAGAACTTCACATTATTCTCAACTTTTATGAAACTACTCTGAACATTTATAGAAGCAGGATAATCCAATTTAGACCTTTCATTATAAAAAAATAAACATTGAGTTTTCTCAACATTTAAACCAGATTATGATTACTCAACCACTCAAATATCAAATTCATCATTACATTTGCATCATTTATAACAGACTTTACAGAAAACGAACGGATCAAAACATTTACATCATCAGCAAACAACCTCAATGAAATTCTTTATACAAACGTAAACACAATTTAGCCAAAAAATTTATATACACAAGAAATAATAGAGGGCCTGCAATACTGCCCTGGGGAACTCCCATAATTATTTCTACATCATCTGACGTAAAAACCTCTCCATCCATCTCCAAGACAACTCTCTGTTTTCTAGATGTCAGGTAGCTCCTCAAAAGGTTTAGTTGAACATCTCTTATACCACACTCTTCCAGAATATCTAGGAGCTTTTTATGATCGACGCAGTCGAATGCCTTTGAAAGATCCAAAAACATACTCAATGGAACCTCTCCTTCTTCCAGAGCAATAGTTATTTCATTTATCAGTTCAAAGACCACCGTTTCAATACCCTTGTCCTTCATGAAGCCATGTTGATTTGGCGAGATTATACCAAACTTCCGAAAAAAGCTTGAAAGCCTCTTGCAGAGAATCTTCTCAAATATCTTGGAAAATGAGGGCAGTAAACTGATTGGCCTATAATTGTTGAAATCACTTACATCGCCTTTTTTGAATAATGGTTTCACCAAAGCTATCTTTAAACTATCTGGAAATGTTCCTTCTTTGAACGAACGATTTATAATGAAGGTGAGAGGCTTGATTATGTATTAAACTGATGCTTTTAAGACTTTTACCGGGACTCCATCGTAACCGCAGGAAATTTTGTTTTTCAAAGATTTTATCACGGACAAAACCTCATTCTCAGAAATATCGAACAAATAAAATGAACTTTTAAGTCTCTCCCCCGAGTCTTCAACATCAGACATGGTCATATTCTGAGTAATTCTTGATGGCATATTAGCAAAATATTCATTGAATTCTCTTGCAAGAGAGTATGGGTCATTTCTAGTCAAAGGGATCTTATTGAACTTATTGTTTCCAGTGATAGACTTAATTATATTCCAAGAAGCTTTGGATTATTTTCAGAATTCAAAATGATTTTGTTGAAATATTCTCTTTTTTTATCAGATAGAAGAAGGTCATATTTTTTCTTCAGTGTTTTATAGTGTCCTTATATTCGGGCTTGGAAAATATAACAGTATGAAGTTTATCCAACATATCTTTAAGTTTCTTAATTTCCTCAGTCCCTTGAATGTTTTCATCGATATGGGAGAAATAGAAATCTCCGGAAAACAATGTTCGAAATATTCCAAGTAACGTCCGTGAAAAACATTCCAAAGTTGGTTTGGATCTAGCTGACTAGTATAGATATCTTCACACTAATTGAAGATGGAACATTTTTGGAACTTTGGGGGCCCATAACTTCTAAACTAAGACAGACTGCCACCTGTTGGTTTCACCACAGTATAGACACTAAGCAGTAGTTGCACTCCGTGGAATTTTTTAATCCATTTCCGCCTCGCGCACCATTTCGCAGATGTTCGCAGTAGTGTGATAAAACCCAGAAAAGCTGTAGGTCCGAGCCCTTTTTCGTACTGATTCATAATGAAAATATTCAATAACCACCCACTACTTTCTGACCTAAGGTATGAATCTTCCGAATATATTACCAAAACTTAATTATTTCATCAACTGATCTTGAAAAGTAAAATTAATTATATCCTGAAATTCGTGTGAAGTATGGCAACGTTGCCTACGAATTTCACCCTATACCTAATTGAACAGTCTCTACGTCAGAAACTGTGGCTGGAAATGTGTGGATATCTTCACACTAATTGAAGATGGAACATTTTTGGAACTTTGGGGGCCCATAACTTCTAAACTAAGACAGACTGCCACCTGTTGGTTTCACCACAGTATAGACACTAAGCAGTAGTTGCACTCCGTGGAATTTTTTAATCCATTTCCGCCTCGCGCACCATTTCGCAGATCATAACCTCAAGTTAGTTCGAAACACAGAAAACTAATAAATTTAAAATATTATACTTTAACGGGATTAGTTCCGAAGTATGGGTTTAATATTGGTTGATTTTAATCAATTAGTATTATTCTCTGCTTTCATTATTTATATTATACCTGCGTTACTCTTAAACGCATGAATTTTCATTTCGTATTATACTTTAATTTTAGAAATTCTGTGGTTTAAATTCAAATTTGTTGAATGTGCTGGTACTTACCCAAACAACACACTCACATCTAAATGACATCTAATAGATATTAAAAGTGATCTGAAGCCATCTTGCTCTGAAATCTGATTGAAATAAGATTATCTAATTGAGATGTTTTCTATACATAATGTCTAGAAGACATCCTTTAGATGCATTATCTAAGACCCGAAACAATTTTATATCCTGCAGATATCCAAAAATTTATAGCTTTTTGATCACACCTCCAAAAGCCGTATATTAAATATCGAAGTTTTAAAATCGTGGAGGAGGTATTTTATTTAACGTTTAATGGACATCTTTTGTTTTACGTCTATTAGACATCAACATTTGGCTCTTTTTTGTCATCTAAAATACATCGATAAAACATCTAACTCATATGGTCATAAAACAGTAGATTGATTGACATTTTTTAGATATATACTGTATATATTGTCTTTAAACGTACGGTTTGTATGTCTCAAATATGTCGATAATTGTATTTCAATTCGACCACACGTTTTTGAAATGTTTATAAGACAGCTAATTGATACTATCGAAAAAAGAATAACGTTTCGACGTATAATAGATATGCCATGCCATTCATCGAAATAAGACATCATTATTCGACAATATTTAGTCATCTAGAATACATAAATAAAATATCTAACTTTAAAAGTCAAAGAATTGTGAATTGATTTTCATCCTTAAGAGTATTATTTATATAACGTCTCCCAACCAAAGATTATGAATGTTTTTAAGATGTCCATGGAAAGATTGCATTTCGACTATATATGTTTTCAAAATGTTTATAGAATATTCATTTCATGCAATAGAGAAGTGAGCAATTTTTTGATGTTTTTCAGATATGCTATGCAACAATTTTAATACCAAAAACCATATGGAAAATAATAATTTATTTAGGTATGAATTCGACTAGCAGATACGCATAGACATACAGGTTGTTTTAAATTCATGCGACAAAATTAAGCATGTGAAATTTAAGATGAGTCTTCTCTACAACAAAATTTTCTCAGCCATCCCTTTTCGAGATATCACCCCTAAAAGGTAGTGACAAAAAAATCCTTGAACTTGCACGGCAATCCATGACACGTAAACTACGTTCACATAATTTGGCTGGAGGTTGTTGTTTCCAGCATTCAGCATTCATTATGAATCGTATGACATTTTAAATATTTCCTACCCAACTTAATAAAAAAAATATGAATTATGGTCCTTTTCATTCTCTTCAACAATTGGATGAAATGGAGTAAGGACCCTCAATTTTTATGCTAGAGGGTTTTTTGTTTTCTTAATAAGTACTTAAACAAAGATTTATTGAGTTTTCCACGAAAATCGACTTCGTTTTTTTTTATTCAACAAAGAGAAGATTTTTGAAGTACATTGGTTATACCGGAAATGATTTTTTTCAAATGGCGCAGTAGGTGTACCTATTTCTTCATATTTTTATTGTAAATATCGATTTCAGTACAAATATGTGTCACTTGTTACATATAAGTTTAGTATTAGTGAAAATGTCATCGTTGAATTTTCATTCCAACATCAGGGAAAAATTGACACCCCAAAAAAAGTCTAAGATTCCCTAGTTTTATCAGCCTGCAATATATTCGGAATGTTAATCTTTTTCTTGAGATGTAAATGCCTTGGAAAAAAGTATTATTAGAAAGGCCTTTTTCTGCTCAATTCGATACATAATAGATAAAAATCGAAGATACAATACTCTAAATCTGGCAATTTGGTCAGGTGACGCATATTGTGCTCTGGAAGTAAGATATAAATAACAAATTCTAATATTTCGGTACGACCGGAAGTACTTCAATTTTCAAACAATAAATCTAAGTTAAATTTGAAAAAACGAAATCGATAACTTGAATACCACCTATTGAAATAAGAGCGTTTTTCCATATTCCGTTAATATAAATAAAATTTAAAATGAAAAATAGGTGATCTATGCGATCACGATGAGCGAAATGCGAACTCCTATATCGGGCTCGGTCACGTGGTTACGAACCGCCAAATGTTAAAATTCAAAGGGATAGCGGGTAGGGCGAGGGGTAGGGTTATAGACAGAAAGACATTCGAACTTGATCATTTCGTTAGAACACTGCTTCGTCAAAAGGTCAAGTCAAATATCGAGTGATTGTTTTTGCTTTAGCCTTAGCTTAGTGAATATACTATTTAGTGATTAGTGCTGTCACAATTAAAGAAGGTGAGTGCAAAGGTTGCATATGGTACCTAGTTCTAGTAAGTACAATTTCAATTTCTCCATAATATAGCTTTTCAAACGTAGCTGGTTCAGGTCTGGGCTCACTGTTATAAAAATGAGATTTATTTATAATTTTCAAAAACGAATCTGCATCTTTGGATAAAAGCAGAATAGGTATTATGAAAATATCTTTTACAGATGGATCATCTATTAAGATCTATTGAATGATGTTTTTAGATAACCGTTCAAAAGTGAATATTATGTAATGTTGAATTATATAGGAACCTACTATTCCCGGTGTAGTAGGTACCTAAAATGTGTTCCTCCGAATAATGTGGTGGCACTAAGATATGCTAATTAATATAAAATTGGAGATTTGTTATCTTTCATGGTCCGATGATCTAGAAAAGTCGATTGAATGATATCTTTCAGATGACTAACTAACACTAGTGATTAACTTTTGATTAGGTACTACTTCCTGTAAATTATACCTATAACATTTGTTCTATTGGAGAATATGTTGATTAATTATTGTAAATTAGGTAGGTATATTGTAAGTAGAAATTTGAAACCTTTCATATAATGATCATCTGAAGCAGTCTATCGAATGATATCTTTTGAATAACCGTTCTATTAAACTGTTATGTCTGTTATCACTATTCTGAATACTCTGTTTATTTAGATATTATCCCAGGTACCAGGTAACTGAAATCCGCTCTTTTAAAAATATGTTTATAATTTACACGATGATCGGTTTTGGAATCTTTCTTTCAAATATTTAAGGATAAATATTTCAAGATCATCTGAAATTTCAAATTATAGAATTTCATAATTTGCGTTGGAGATTTCGTAGGGCTCAAATTGTTACATTATAGAATTAATATTTTTCTGAATAAACTTGATACGTTTATAATCAAAGAAGTCAATTGATAGACCTCTTTGTGATATTGATTTAGTAATGAATAATACTCAACCACTCGACTTGAAAAACTTGCTGAAAAATATTATCATTAGTCAAAAAGTCGAGCACAAAATAGATTCAATCAGGATTTGAAGAATAATTGAATGTCTTGAGCTTGAAATCTTCGAGAAAATGTTAAGATGTTTTTCAGATCATCTTAGATGAATTATAGCAGGAGGTATAAGCGTTTTCCATTTCTATTTAGAATGTTGTTATTTTCAGCTATCGTTTCAAAAAATGCTATTTATTCAATATACAATGTCAAAAAAATTAGCATTTATATAAAATATAGATTTAATTAACAATTTCGCAATTTTATCGATTTTGGAATTATCAATTGACATTTCTTGATCACCTTGAATTCAAAATATCATTTATTATCTTTCTGATGTTGTATTCGAAGGTCATATCATTACGAATAAGTCGAAATCTAAAAAAAAGGAAATTTTCATAGCAAGCCTTGAATCCTTTGGAAAAATATGAGTGAGAAGCCTAATTCATTCACTAATTTTTCCATTTCTAAAAGTTTTTTCGACAACTCAAGCATTTACAAAAAACATAAACAAAATGTGTTCCAAGCTCTTATTAAATAGCATTTTATTGAACAACAGCCAACAAAATTAAAATGCATCGAAATTGTTTTCTCGTGAATGATTGAGTTTTCGAAAAGAATTGTAGAAATAAAAGAGTAAGTAAATGAATTGGGCTTTTCAGCCATGTTTTTTTAAAAGTAAAATTCTCATAAAAAAGTTGTGAAAAAAATTGTTTCCGTTAATCTTTGGAAGGGTGTAACCTTCATTTTCACCATAGCATCACCTCTCAAATTTTCTCGGTGTTACCCTGTATTCATAAACTTTCAATTATTTCTATTTCTCAGAAAAAAACTGAACGCAATATAAAAGTACATTTTATAGTTTGAAAAAAATTTTTTCATAATTTTCTGCAAAACTTTGATATTCTTTTGTTCTCTGTTGTGATTGTTCTTTAAAGTTGTACTTAATTGCGAAAAAAATCACTTATTTTGATTTGTGTTGTTTCCAGAGGCTGTTTATAATCTGTTCGAGAGTGAAATCCTGGCAGATCTCAACGACACGACCCTAATAAGGCAATTCAAAACTGGTTACGCCTTGCAAACCAACGATACGAATATGAGAAAACGAAAAGCAAATCCTCACAAATTGCCGATGCCTATGACATTCTTATTTATTTTTTTAATTGAACAAATTGTCTCGACTACATTGGTCATTGACACAATTTATATTTTTGATCCATTTGAATTGTGTTTATTTATGTTTTATATTATGAATATACCTATTTATTTTTTCATATCAGAACTTGTTTTTGCTTTCCTAACTGCTATGAGAGATTTCAACTGTGTAGATAAAATATATTATATCTGATAATTTGCTGGGCCGCACACCACAGAAACATGAAAGGAGAAGCATGAAACAATTTTCATTGATAAAATAAGACTCAAGGTGTTTTTATGAATGAAAATGCATACTTTTGAAGTCTCTCACCAAATCTCCTTAGGATAAACATGATCTTGAAACTAGCAAATGTCAATTTTCTTTGAATTTTTTTATCATACAACCCTTTTCGAAAAATCCAATGGAATAAATCAGTAACAGGTCTTAAATATGACGTCTTTCAAATCATTATATCGTGCGTTCAAAAAAATTCGTGGTCAAGTGAGCTGTGGATTCTATTTTTTGAACGCACGTTATCAATATTGTTTTGGAATTGACAATAGTAAGATGTCAAAAATTATACAATGCAAAGATTTTTTAGGGACATTGAATAAAGGTTTATCTTATGTCATCTTATATACGTATACAATAACACCAACAATTTTCATAAATAATATTCCGCTTAATAGACGTCCAATTTCGATCATGACGGCAATGCTCCAAAAAACATCTACTATGTTATATATTTAAGAGGTTATGAGTGTGGATGTTTTTCGGATCATCTATATATTATCAGATTATTGATCAAGAAAAACGACAAAAATCTAATGATATATAGACATTAGAGAGTCATCACAATAACATAAATCCTCAAACATCTATTACATGTCAAACGTGATACTAAGTTAGGATAAACTAAAAAAAAACAGAAATTTCACTTGTTATAGAAAGACTTATTTTGACGTGAAATAGATGTCTAAAAAAGTAGTATTTTTCAACGTAAATCTCGCGGACATTTTTACGTCGAATCTAGGTTAGAAATTCAATACATTTTGATGTTTTATAGATCATCTAATAATCTATTTTATATAGTCTATAAAATGTTTAAGAGATGTGTGTGTGTTGTTTGGGTAAAGTGTACTTTGAAAGTGAACATTTCTTTCAATTCATCATCCTTCGGTCAGTTGTTGTCTGTTGTCCAAGGCTAGGATATATCTGTAAAATGGTGAACTATTGTAGCGTGTATAACTGTAAAAACAATACTTCTAAGAATCCTAAACTTAGTTTTTTCATTATACCGGCCGACAAAGTCAGGTGAGTTCTTTTTATTATTAATTGTGTAGTACGTACATTTTTCTAATGTTTCAGTAACCTATTTTTAAATATTTGGCATATTTTATCAAATGAAACTTTACCTTTTTTGTAATATTGTTAATATTCTCTCAGGCAAAGGCTTTGGCTGCCAAAAATAGGAAGACCAGAATGGATCCAGAAAAATCCAGATTCTCTTCGTAAAGAAGAGTATGTGGTGAGCATTTTACCCGAGAAATGATATGTAGATCAAGGTTGAAGTCAGATGCTTTTCCATGTATATTCATGGAGGGTGTTGGTGAAGAAGGTAATCATAGAATACATTTCAGATTTAACCCTTTATAATAACTTATATTTCTTTCAAATAGGGGTGAATGTAAATGCTTCTACTTCTGCTTCATCACCTTCAGTGGATATTGAAATCATGGAAACTGAAGATATGCCTTGTGAGGATCATAATATCCCCATCATCGATTCTACACCAGGTATCGATTCTACACCAGGTGAGGACTTAAACATTAACAAATATTTGAACTGTACTAATGCTAGTTTAACTTAATTTGTAGAAAGGAAATCAGGAGAAACGCAAACATCGCCAAAGTTATCTTCATCAACTCCTAGAATGAAAAGATTAATTTCCGAAGTGAAGAATTGAGAAAAAAATTACTACAATTGCAGAGAAAGAACCTGAAGATCTCGGTGATGAAGAATTCATTCGGTACTGTAGAAAGAATTTCAATTCTGTCATGGCAGAATTTATGATCTCCCAGTTGAAACTCCATAGAACAAATCCCCATGGGCACCGGTATTCCTTGGCCTTCAAAAAATTTGCCTTAACAATATACTTTTTGGGACCTAAAGTCTACAAGTTTCTACAGAAAACATTTTTCTTGCCACATAAAGCAACCCTGTCAAGAATGACAACAAATTGGGATTTTCTGCTGGCTTAAATCATTACATTTTTCAGGTGATTTCTTTAAAAATCGCGAATTTAGAGAGTGCAGCAAGAGAATGCATAATATGCGTAGATGAAATGTCGATTAAGACACATTCGTTTTATAGCAGATCATTGGACCGAATAATTGGCTTTCATAATATACGTTTTGCAGAAGAAATCGAGACGATATCTCTTTTCGTTTAGAAATTATCGATATTTCAAATTTCGGGGACGACAAATTTTGCAGCTGTGGCATTCGAACCGACCCCCGATTAAAGCTATCTCCTCCGACCCGGATCGACATAGGATCAAGAGGATCGTATCTGGTAAAATTGAATATCGACCGCCTTATTACGTACACATCTCAAAATATGATTTATATCATAATGGCGAGGGGAGTCCAACACAATTGGAAACAACCTGTTGCCTTTTTTTTTGTGCACAATTCTTGTGATGTAAAATACTTACATGAAATAATTATCATGTCCATCAGAAAATTGACCCACATAGGTTTAAACGTGTTGGCATTGATCAGCGATCAAGGGCCTAATTTTTATAAATTTTCCAATGAGATTGGTGCTAACGTGCAAAAACCCTATTTTCATATTGATGAAAAAAAAATTTTATATTTTTGATACTCCTCATTTATTATTATTAAAAAGCACAAGAAACAATTTATTCAAGTATAATTTTAAATTGGGAGATAAAATTATAAAAAAAGAATACATTGAAAAATTATTTATTATTATTATATAGTTGGTATAGTTGGTGCCGTTTAACGTTTGCGGCAATTCTGTCGGACCGAATATTTTTCCATCCTATATTCCAGTCCATAAATTCACTGTAAATCGATATTGGGATCTATCTTGCCTTATATTGTGCGGATTCTCGATGTTCCAACTATGAAGGTTATGCAGATTAATATACCCGCTTTGAGTGCAGGAAGACTCATCAGTCCAAAGGATATTATTGAAAAAATCGGGATTTTCTGTATGTTACAGCAACATTTGTTGACAAAATTCTACTCGGGCCTGATAGTCTCTTGGTAGTAGGTGTTGAACTCGATGAATATGGTAGGGGTGATATTGGTGTTTCTTCAGGATTCTATGGGCACTTGATTTTGATATGCCTGTCATGAGCTCTATCATTCTGGTTGATACTGGAGGATTATCTTCGACTTCATTCAAAATGGTGTCATCATCCACGATCGAAGGCCAGCTACTACTTTTACGACTCCCAGGAACTCTTCCTTCGACAATTGCATTATGGGTCCGGATAAAAACTTCGTAATTGGGATGTCGGCGATTGGGGTACCGCTCTGAATAAAGCCTCGATGCTGCTCTAGCATTAGGACGTACTTCTCCATAATTAAGGTGCATGTCGGCGTATTCTCTTGCAGTGTACGAAACATTTTCTGAAGACATTTTACCGAGTATACTGTTACGCATTGACTTCCACTAGATGGACGTTTCCATAGATACCTTAAGTATCTTAAGATTGAATCATTGAATCGCATCACATCATATCGATGTTCGAGAGTTCTTTAGGCAAAGAAAAAGAAATAAAAAAACTGAGTGAGTGAATTGGCATCTTAATAACTTTTTATTGATTTGTTGATTGATTATTTTCAGCAGGAAATGCAAAATGAAAGTTTATTCAAGTATAATTTTAAATTGGGAGATAAAATTATAAAAAAAGAATACATTGAAAAATTATATGAGTACGATGTAGGCAGGATTAATCGCCTTGTTCATCGGATCTCTGATATCCATATAAATCCTACATGTTTCCAGAGAATGAGCGTTTCACTTGCTGCTCAAATATTGAGTGATTCTGTAGCATGCGGCATTGAAACACTAGTATCCTTTCATTTTCTCCCATCAGATGCCATTCATACATCGGAATTTATTGGGGATATGGATAAACTATTCGATATTCTTAATGCTTCTAATTTCGATTCACCCAAATTCCTCAATATACCTTATCAAGGTACTGTAGAGCAAAAAAACCATCTCTTAAAGTTATTGAGCATTTTCGAGAACCTCAACATTTATAAGGGAGATAAAAATGTGACGAATACTTTAAGGTTTATAGCCGGTTGGAGACAAACGATCACAGCAATTTTGTTACTTTGGGAAGATTTGAATTCGAAAATGAGCTTCATGAATACAAGGTAAATAAACTAAGATGCTGTGGAAAATTTCTTCGGAAACATTAGGAGTCAGGGAGGAAATGCAACGAATCCAACTCCTACACAGTTCAGAAGTTTTTTCAAAAAAACTTTTTGTCTCCAATATTTTGAGCATGTTGAAGGAGGTAATTGCATCAAGGATCTCTCGGAAGTGCTCATTGATTTCAATGATTTGGAAATAGAAGAAACTTCAGATAATTCCTTATCCGTTCCAGAAAATACTGTATTTTCTGAGGTCTTAACGCTGAAACCCAAGGATTACACGGATATGAAATTACCTGAAAAAAATGTTTAAGCATATGTCTGTGGTTATCTAATAAAAAAATGTTTACAGAAACACAATTGTAATGTATGTGAGGAATATGGGAGAAGTCAAAAAGACCTTACAAAGGAAACGATATATTGTCATTTGAGGAATTTCAAGGAGGGATAGTTATTTGGGAATTTAAAAATGCCACCAAACAACTTCTATGAATTTATAAGTAGGTTAGACAATTCTTTTATTTTATTGTTCCCAAAATTATCTATACAAAATAATATCGGGGTGAAATTGAAAGAAGAATTGGATAAGCAAGGCTCATCTTTCCAACACCCTTATGTCAATTTTCCGATGGATTATTTATTGAGCCTGTTTGTTAGACTAAGAATTTATTATTCTTTAAAATTTTGTAATAGGAATTTTCTTCTTCAAAAAACAAATATAAAAGAAAAAAAATTAATAAAATTACAACACCTGTAATCATATTAAAATTTGATTTGCTGTTAATTAGATTATTCAGTTCTGTATGATATTTTTTATTGTATATATGTGATGATAAATATATTGGCATATTCCATGACGATATCAACGCCAAGGTGGCGAGAATCGAAGCTGAGCTTAGATAGTAGTAAATGTAAACAATCTTGTTTTGGACAGATGAGTCATTGGAGTTTCATCGAAATTTTTAAGAATAATCTGAAAATTAATATAGAGTTGGAATCTTTGTGGAATTATTTTGTGATTTAATCAATATTTCAATCATTTTATCACTAATATTCAAGTGTTTAATCAATATAAAGTTTACAAGTCAGTAAGTCTAGTTGTAGATGTTGTCAATCTTAAACTATATGAAAAAAAATTTCTTTCAGTTCATTTATATTGTACATGTATACACGTATATGAAGTGAAGTGCAGCCGTTAGAATTTCTGGAAATTTTGAAAGTTTTAACCTTTAATTCTAGAGCCCCAGTAGAAGGAGAAGTTCGAGAAGAAGTTCTGAATGCATGTCATATTATTATAATGTGTTGGAAAACAAATTGTGGGTCCAGTTTTATAAACATTTGCTCTTTGTGTTTAAAAACTATTGCCCTAGCCCTTAATACAGAACCTCATGAAATTGATGGACCATTGATTGTGGAGAGTGATAAAGTAAAACAAAACTAATATGCACGATATGTTCTTGTTAAGGTGGAGTGAGGAGGAACTGTAAACATATCATTACAGTTGTTTTAATTAGATTGATCAGGTACATGATGTTCCTATTCATCCATAGCAGAATCATGTCGAAACTCATGGTTTTTTCTCCTTTCCTGCTGCGTGTTTCTTTATCGGGGAAAAACTTTCTAAACTTGAAGAAAAATCACATACAGAATTAAAGTGCTCATGGAATTAGCAGAAGGCTGATGTAAGAAAATAAGGGTTCGTCTATAGAAAATATGCCTTGCTTAAAAAACAAATTTGCTGTATCGTCCTATAGTATAAATCAAGAAGATAATACATATGTAGAAATATTTTATGAACCAACTCTGCAATAGCCAAGTACAGGTTTGTGAAATAATATGTTGTATGTGTACCTTGATTTTAAATGATCCTAAGAAGTAGAGATAGCTTGTCGTAATCTGCTGTAATATCAAAACCTTCGATACAAATTCTGACGTAAGAGGTTAAAGCGGCAATATGAAATACTTTCCTATATTTATTGGAGTAAATAAGATACAAGCCTTTCTTTAACTATTAGTTTGCTTCCAAACTCGTTTTCAAGATATATTTTCATTTGGTTTTCCTGAGGGAAGAAGTGATAACTATAACCTAAAGTTTGCAATTTTTTCGCCCATAAATTGCATCGGGGCACACAACAATAGTCATTTCTGATAGAAAATCATATTCAAGAAGATAACAATTTCAATTTTCCCTTGAATTTTTCTTCTAAACAAAAGTTTATGAACAATTACGAAATTATTACACTGAAATATGTTCAACGCTTTGTTTACTACTATCTTAGCTCTATTTCGATTTCAACCGCTAGAGTGCGTATCGCTGGTCAGCAGAAGCCAATATATGTTCGATTCCTATCTGTCTTTCAACAACCCCTTTTAAAAAAAGTACTTACAGTGTTTAACACATTTGGCAAAAGTAGGTTCTTGATATGTTGACTTAATATTTTCGAGGATTGTGTGTTTATAAGAATGAACCTAATATTTGACATTATTATTATTATTAAATTTCAGTACTTAGTTCGAACAAATTGGTAATTATTATGTGTGCTCAATAAATATACGTTCTTTTGCAACAATAATAAGTTTTGATGATTTTAAATCAAATATTTCCATTCATTTCGAAAATATTCTTCATTTGGTGAAATTGTGCAGTCATTTCTTTATTTCAAATTACGAAAGGCAATCTAATTCCTAAATCTCAATAATGAATATAACATACATCCATTCCTGATTCATTCAAAATATCACTACCAGAAAAACACTATCGACCCCAGTCATCCCGATTTAAAATTATTGAAGATTGCGAAAAATTAAGCTGTCGAAAATGAAAATTCGAATAATTTTCAAATTACCGCTGTTTTTTTTAGGATTTTTTTTTAGGTTAGGATTGGCGAAATGGTGCGCGAAGTCGTCTTGGAGTAAAAATTTCAGTTCATTTTATCGGGAGTGCAACTACTGCCTAGTGTCTATACTGTGGTTTCACTAATCTTGTTCAGGAAGACTCAATGAATACAATGACACCAAAATCTGGTCGATATCTGCTGGTCACTAATATCTTAATATTTACCCCGATTTTGATTGATGAAGAAATTAAATCGAAGTATTTTACTGGGCTACCCTTTCTGTAGCTGTAGATTCAAAGTGTGATGAAAGCAAATAGGAACTTGAAATCGCAGAAAGAGTATAAAACAAAAAACAAAATGTAAATGTAAAAATAGTTACCGTAATTCTAGATCATCTAGTTGGGCCTCATTATACTGGTCGTCCCTTGGCTCACTTTGAAGGAATATTTGTTTTCAATTAAGAAGTTCACATTCACAAACCAGTTCTTATAAGTAACACATAATTCTCCGAAACTAAAATCACAACTGCTCATTAGTTTATAAAACCACATATGACTTCGCATTTGCTAAGAGGTTATAATGTTGTTGACAAACTTCAAGTTCTTCTTCTTCTTCTTCTTTTATGTGTCCACGGCAACTTTGGCCATTCAGACAAGCTTTCAAATTGCCCAACTGAGTCTGCTTGGCAGGTCTTGGATAATCCAATACTCAGCTGGAGTAGGATTGATGGATTATGGCGTTCTACTGTTAGATGGTTTGTTACAGGTGTGATCTTAGGTTGGGGTTGACACTGGACGTAACTAGGTCACAAACAGAGGAAAACATATATTATTAAAACCATATCTATTCATCTCTACAACTTAATCCGCGACACTGACAGAAAGTGAACTATAACTTTAATAACTTCTGCATTATCACGGTAAATGAAGTCATATATATTAAGGGGTAATGGATCATTTCTCTCTCTCAAGCGTATCAAATCCGAGTATAACTTCTCGATATTTTCCAAATTGCACTGCAATTCATAAATATGTGTAGAAGGTCTCCTACTTGTCCACAACTACAATCTGACGAGTCCAGGACTCCTATTTTATGTAAGTGATAAGGAGAGCTACAATGGTTTGAGCGTATTCTATTTATGGTGGTTATATATTTTCGTGGTAAGTTTGTAACCTGGATCCAGGACTTCCCTTGTAAGGGAGCCTTTTTCATTATCTTATAAATCCTCCCTTTTGACTCAGAAATATGAGCCCATTCCTGTTTCCAGCCTTCCCATATTTTTGGTTGATAAATAGGCCAAATGTCATTGACTGGGATAGTAGAAGGATCAGGAGTTTTTTCCCATCCTGTTTTGCCAATTGATCAGCTTTCTCATTTCCCCAGATATTGGTGTGACTTGGGACCCACACCATTTTACAGAGAAACCCTTGTTCCTGATGTCTAGGATAGTTTTCCTAACATTGAGAAGAAGTAGACTATTGGACGAATCAATTTTGCAATTTTGAATTTTCTCAAGAGCACTCATAGAGTCTGAAACAATAACTGATCTTTCCAGACCAAGGGATATAACATATTCGAGGGCTTTACAAATGGCCAATAGTTCTGACGAGCATATAGACAAAAGTTGGGGAACTCCAATTGATAACGAAATAAGGTTGGGGGAGTAAATGCCTATTCCACTATGGTTTTTCCCCTTGGAAGCATCAGTGTATATAATGGAATGTTCTGGGAAGTTCTCTGCAATTGCTGAACAAAACAGGGCTGAATTGTCTGGATGTGTTTTGTTGAGTCCTATGGATGTGTATTTGATGGGTTCAAAGTAAACAGATAGCGGAAAGCTGTAACAAGGAAGCATTTCACTTGATTCGACAGAATCCATGAATTCCAAGCAAAAACACGCCTGCAGAAGAGCTGACGGTGATCTGTATTGAAAATAATTTTTCCATGGTTGGAGATTCATTAGAATACCTAAAACCGGATTTTTATTAATTCTATGTAACTTGCTTACATACTTGGATGCTAACCACGAACGTCTCCATTTAATTGGAATGATATTACTTTCTGCTAGCATTATATTTATGGGGGTAGATCTCATATATCCCATAGCGATTCGAATAGCTGAATTTTGAACACTATCAAGCCTGTGACATAAGGAGGACATTGCTCCACCAATAAAAATACCACCATAATCCAAATGCGGCCGTACTAACGATTTATAGAGAGTAAGCAAAGTATGGGGATGGGCTCCCCACCATGTTCTGCACAGATATTTCATGGTATTCAATCCCATAGTCGCCCTCTGACACATGCTATTGACCTGCAGTGTCCAATTAAGTTTTCTGTGTATGTACATTCCCAGATATTTGACCGATTCTACCCATATAATGGGAATTCCAGAGATAGACAGGGGAGGTAGATTCGTAAGGTGTTTTGATCTGTGAATGCTACCGATTTTGTTTTGTCATATGAGATTGTAAAGTTGCGTTCCCGAGCCCAAATGTCCAAATTCATTTAGCGCATGTTGCATCTTTTCATAGGCTGATTCAAAAGTAAATCCTTTAGTAATAATGTTTAAATCGTCGGCATACTTTAAAATTTCTACTCCTTCTGATCTTAGTTTACGAGTTACACTTTTCACATAGAAATTGAATAAACTCGTACTAGCTGGAGAACCCTGAGCGATACCCTGGTTTGACTGTTCTGGGCCAATTAACTGCCAATCATAAGGATCAATAACATAGATATTTCTATTTTGAATAATGGACTTTATTGCCCGAATAATTGTACCAGGAACACCGTCCTTGTAAAGATCTTCAAACAATACATCATGAATCACAGAATCGTATGCCGACTTGAGATCCAGAAAAGTGACCAGAACTACTTCATTCTTTGCAAACGATAATTGAACCGAAGATATCAGGTATGTCAGGACATCCGTGTTGGAGTAACCTTTCCTGAAACCCATTTGGAGTTCATTATAGTTATTCGATCTTTCATAAATTCTCTCTAACCGCGTTGAGATCAATGTTTCTATTATTTTGAGTAGACAAGAAGTAAGGGCAATCGGACGATAACTATTTCTACAATTGGGTGGTTTGTCTTTTTACATATTGGTATTATAACTGTTGATTTAAGGGAGATGGGAATTTCGGCTGTTGCAAAGAATTTACACACTAGTTCACAGAATTCAATTTGGAGTCCTTTGGCAGATTTTTCAGCATGGAATATGTTATCCCATCTTGTCCTGGGGCAGACTCCCTTTTACAAGAAATAGTATTCTCCAATTCATTTATAGAAATGACAATAGGGACGTCTTTATTTCCTGAGGGGATGATAAATGGTGAGTCTCTGGGAATCGTGGTGGACACAGATCAGCCAGAATACCCGAACCTACCGGGATGGTGGCTGTCTGCTGAGGAGATGGGTTGATACCTGACTTGAACCTCTTTATATTTGACCATAAATCTTTGGAGTTTGTGGGCGTTAATTGGACACAAAATTGATGGAATGACTCTTTTTTCTTTTTCTTTATATCTCTTTTTGCCATAGCTTGAGCTTGTTTGGCATGAATAAAATTCTGTTCAGTAGGATTCAACAAAATTTTCGAAAGGCCAACTCTCTATTTCTAACCCTCTGGGATAATTGCTCATCCCACCAATGTACACGATATTTGGAGTGTGTTTGGGATTGTTTTTTTCTTGGGATGGAAAGTGTGGCGGCGTCCTGGATCATGGTCTGGAAAGCCTCCAGATCTTTTAAATCGCGAGAGCGTAGTAGGTTTGACGATGACTCCGAGAATTTATCCCAATCGGCTCTTTTAATGCAATATCGATTCAAAGGGTGGACCTTTATTGGTAGTGAGGGGATAGTTCCCTTGGTATATTTTATTGAAATTGGGAGGTGATCGCTATGTCCTGGATCGTCATGGACAACCCAATCTAATTCTGTAGCTATATCAGGTGAGCATAGTGCAAGATCTGGGCAACTTTTATTTTGACCTGGGGGGGTTATTCGGGTGGCGAAACCCGAATTAAGAAGAAAGACATCATTGTTCAACAGAAATTGTTCCATAAGAATCCCACTTTGGTTGGTCATTGTTGAGCCCCATATTGGATTTTGAGCATTAAAGTCTCCTGCCAAGAGGAAAGGTGGACTTAGCTGAGTTCTTACATCTTCTAGGAATTTCGTTTGAAGTATTATATCTGGGGGGCAATACAGGTTAGCAATCTGAAGATTGTCTATCCGAATGCTTTGGATTTGTATTCTGTTGGGAATATTCCCGTTGGAGAAAGGTACCTCTTTATAAACTAAATTACTCTGGATAAGAATCGCTATACCACCACCGATTCCATCTCTATCTTGCCGTAATAAGTCGTAATTGTTAATTCTGAGTTTATCATCTGCATTTAAAAAGGTTTCATTGAGGAGAATTATGTGAGGGGTTTCTTCTTTAATTTTAATCTTCAAATTATCTAAGTTCAACTTTAAAGAACGAATATTCCACTGTAAAATCTTCAGCATATTGTCGATGAAATACTTGAAGTAAAATTAGCAATTAGGTATCTAGAGAAAAGGGTGTTTTGTTGATCTAGAAATTTCTTTGTTGTTGCTTGACTTTTTGTTTGATTTATTGTTTGGGTGCGCTACCAGGCTCTGTAATAATTCAATTTCTTCTTTATTGAGTGATCTTTGAGAGATCACATCTATCAGTTCATGGTTGGATATATTAAGGATTCTTTATTATTTCTATTATTAAGAAGATATGGGGCTGGGTTGAATGACGGATTAGATTGGGAAATTAATTGATCTTTGTGGGCTGTGTGATCGTATCCTTCATTTGAGTGTTGGGGTCGTTTTCTTCTTTTTGCTACAGATGCATAAGGGAAGGGTTGGGAAGTAGATTTTGGCATTAGTTGACTTCGACTATGAATTGGAACAAGGTTAATTGGATCCTGACTATGGGATGAATTTGGTTTTCTTAAAATGGGGTAACTTTGTGGGGAAGAATTTGGACTGATATAGGTTTTTGTTATCTTTTTTGCAGCGTCGAAATATGACAGGTTTTCCAAAGCTATTAATTTGTTTATTTCTCTCTGTCTCAACCATTCTGGGCAGGACCTGTTTGTGGCCAAATGATCATCTTTACAATGGATACATTTAATTTTTTCAGTTTCACAAGAAGTATCTTCATGACCTTCTCCGCATTTCCTGCATCTAACCGAGCTTTTGCAGTTTTTTTTTGAGTGACCATATCGGAGACAGTTATAACATTGAATAACAGGTGCAACATATAGGGAGACATCTCTCAGACAACTCCATATATTAATTTTGTCTGGTAGCATATTGCCCTCGAATACGAGAATCCAAGTCTTTGAAGGAACATACTGAACAGTACCATCATCTGCTACTGAACGTCTATTCAATCTTTTGGCGTTTATGATTTTTGCCTTTGTATATGAATTTTTAATGTCTTCTTCAGTGACATCGAAACCAATGTCACTGACCACACCTCTACACGTTACCAATTTATACGGGATATAACAATTGATTTCATCGTTTTTAAAAGGATCTAACTCTAAGAATTCGTTAGCAGCCGAAGCAGTAACAAATTCAATACCTATTCTCTTTTTGCCTTTCTTGGTTATATCTTTAATACCTCTCACACCATTGTTGAAAAGTTTTTTACCGATATCCATAGGGTGAATTTTACCAATATTGTTTTCGTTTGTCGTCTCTGCTATAACCAGGAATGGACCCATATTCATAACAGGGTATCTCAGGGATATTTTTTGTTTAGAATTATCCGGAGTGGACTCGACAGAAGTTGAAATCTCAGGAGTGTACTTGACTGTAACTTCCTGCTGAACTTCAGCATCAGAGGGGAAAAAGGAATTGTCCGTTCCCACCTCCATAGCTAATAAATCTATATCGACTTGAGAGGAGAGTGAATCATTAGGGGATGTTAAATTTCTATGTATATCAAATTTATTAAAATATAAGTTGGTTTGCTTGTCGGGGGGCTCGCGAGACCCCCTGGAGCGTTTGACATGCCGGCTCAAACGCCGGTTTTAGGTTATATGCAACCGATGAATAGAAATGATTAACTTACCACCTGATGTTCACAAAATATATGCACAACAGATTTGTTAGTATGAATTTAGTGAGATTAACTGTAAATTACGCCTTGTTTAGCACAAAATCGGAAAATTCGTGAGGAAAACCAAAAGACGGAGATCACTCTTTAAGGTTCAACCATCGAATCAAAACTTCAAGTTCAAACCAAAAATTAGGGAGTAGGGACCTCAATCTTTGGGGGTGTGAAACTGCTGTCTGCTAGTGCTAGGTTGGACACTGATTACAGAATACTCTATGGTTGACCACTCAAGATTGAGGGAGATGGAAGAATCCAGCTTGAAGGTAGCTGACAATTCTCAGCTGCCATCGTTGAAATCTTGGGCAGCGTTGCCAAATCTACCTTATTCCCTGAAGATATGTATGCTTCCCCTACTTTCGAAAATTTATGAATTCGCTCATTTTTGGCACAAAAGTAAATTATTCTAACACAACAAGCAAACAATTAACTGTTGCACGCCAAAAACAATGCTCTACAGGGCGTTTTCTGAAAAATGTCAGCTCGTCATATCTCGTGACGCACACGTACGATTTCGCTAATTTTTGGCATATAGGCTTATTTCAACATTAAAATAAATCGAGCAAAAAATAAATTGTTGCACGCCATAAACAAATGCTCTACAGGGTGTTTTCTGAAAAAATGTCAGCTCGTCATATCTCGTGACCCACAACGTACCATTTCGCTAATTTTTTTGGCACATAGACTTATTTCACCATTAAAGACATCGAGCAAAAAATGAATTGTTGCACGCCATAAACAATGCTTCCGGGCGTTTCTTTGAAAAATGTCAGCTCGTCATATCTCTTGACGCACACGTACGATTTCGCTATTTTTGGCATGTAGGCTTATTTCAACATTAAAAGACATCGAGCAAAAATTAAATTGTTGCACGCCATAAACAAATGTTCTACAGGGCGTTTTCTGAAAATGTCAGCTCGTCATATCTCGTGACGCATTATGATTTATTTATATATTTATTTCACATAAAGAGGGGTCTGGAAATGGTTCCTTTCTGGATACCGGGTATTAAATTTCTAAGAAAAAAATTCTTGTCGCTAACCCTGACATGGTATCCTGAACGTGAAGTGTTTTGCAATTATTTTTATTCAAAATATTTCAGTTATTACTTAGGCAGTTCAATTTAAATGAATGTATCATTAACTCATTAACGATCATCCTCTCGCGTACAGATTTTTTTTGTACTCATTTTCAAAATTAAAAGTTTTCATTGATATTTTAGTTCATTTTTTTTAACCTTTTTCATGTTATAGCTATCTATGCCAGTTTTGCACGGAAGTAAGCGGAACTGCTGAAAGGTATTTTTTATGACAAACGAAGATAAGGACATATAAACCATTTTCCTTTTAAAACTATCATAAACAATAAGGATAACCATTATACACATTTTTATGTAACTTTCTTCTCTGTTTTTTTTATTTAACATGTACTAATATCTAAAACCAGAGTTTTCTAACGTTTCTCCTGATATTATTATTTAAGTTGTATTTTGGCGTTAAAATACTCTCAAAAACATTTTGAAATATTTTCTGTGTGATGTCACTAGTTCAAAAAATACGTCACTTTCAAAACCTACGAAATATTTTTGAAAATGTGCACGCCAAAATACAGCTTAGCTTTGCACCCCTATTCAGCCAAATACCGTGTTCAAATTGGAGGAAAACTTGTTTGCCACCAATGAAAGTTGTCATGAATCATTTTAGAATGCTCATTCCCGATGAAAAATACCTTTACCTTTCCTGAATATCATAAAAAACAGAAAGGGGCGATTCTTTGGGTTATTTAAAAGAAATACTTTATATAAACAGGGGTCTGTAAATGCTTCCTTCCTGGGATAAGGGGTAAGAAATTTCTAAAAGAAAAGCGTGTCGCTAAATCATGATTCTTTAGTTTAAATTTTTTGGTACCTTTCTTATTTTATAGCTATTTAATCGAGTTTTGTACGAAGTTAATTAGCGGAAGGGTGAGTATTTTTTTATAAAAAACCAAGATAGTGACATAAAAACCATTTTCCCGTCAAAACTACCATAATCTAAAGGAACACAAAAAAAATCAAGTTGTTACCGGCATAGTAATTTTTATACCTATAATAACATCATGTATACAAATCCTTATTTGAACGAATTTAAAACAGGAAAACGATATTGGCCTAGTGATTTTACTAAAAAGTTCATGTTTTCAATGTATGGCACATTTGTATCCATTTATAACGTTCTAATCAACAAAGCAAGATATTTTCCTTATATAAATTTGCTCAATTATAATGGAATATATCACCGTCTAATTGTGCATGCGATAAACAAAATATGGACCTACAACGCTATGGGAGACACATTAACGACACTTATCTATGTCAGACGTATTCTCGAGTGCCGAAACAGCTGATTCGAGTAAACGCAAATATGTTTTGCCTTTTCAAACAAGATGACTTGAATTTACAGCACGCTTTTGATGAATATTATCTCCAGATATGTCATATTCAAAGATAGATCGTTCTGGTATGTGCAGTTGGAATCAGAATTCACATAATGTTATTACTATAGTGAAGGATTTTCCACTTCTTGAAGGACGATACCGTATGTTTTTTTGATAAAACTTACTGGTACAGTGTAAGAATTACATTTCAATATGAGAACTGATTCCAAACAGAAGTCTATTGAGTTTCAACGTAAATTGAAACTACGGAAATTAATTGAAGATGTTCATAAAAAATATTTATCACTCAAATTGGAAAGATCGGATGAAGACGAGAACGATTGTATTCCCCTCTAACGAATCAGCTTGGTTCTAAATTGGTAACCACATCATCAATGGATCCTGGGAAGATAGAAACTGGCTCTGTTCAGTTTGAAAAAGATCAGTTAAAAACAAAGCTATTTCAATTAACAGACTCTGATCCGTTTGAAACAGGTCATTTGAAAACAGATCAGTCAAAATCAGAGCATATGCAATTAAAAACAAACTCAACGACTTCTCAAACCTCTACCCTGAGCAATCGCATTATTCATTGAGATTATTACAAGTCCATACATCTAGCAAAATTTTTCTAAGTTCAAATTTTTCTCTTATGTGGAATATCTCGAAAACTATAAGTTTAGCGAAAAAATAAATCGAAAAACACCCCCATCACCCCCTGTCGCTTTTTCAACTTTTCTATAGAACTGTTAAAAAATCAAAGTGGTTTGCACACGTTTTCTCAACCCTCTACCCTGAGCAATCACATTATTCATTGAGATTATTACAATTACATACATCTAGCAAAACTATTCATTCATATTTTCTCTTATATGAAATATTTCGAAAACCATAGGTTTTAGCGAAAAAATAAATCGAAAAACACCCACCATCACCCTCCTGTCGCTTTTTCAACTTTTCTATAGATCTGTTAAAAATCAAAGGGGTTTGCATACGTTTTCTCAACCCTCTACCCTGAGTATTACCATTTCAATTCTATGAAAATTCGCCCAAAACATGAGATTTCATTTTCCATTGATTGACTTTTGAAGACGTTAGCTCACAAAGTTTGAGGATAGATTTCTTCTACAAGTTTTGCTGAAGGCAGCATCAGAACACCCCATCAATGAAAGTTTTTTTCAATTCTTCAAAAAAATGGTATGTAAGTGCATTCGAAAAATGGTAAACAATAGGAATTGGTTTAATCAGCACCTCGATTTTATTATCAGCGCTACATGTATCCTGTTACCATTATCGCGACGTTGCCACTTTCAGAAATAAATCCTGGCAATAGCGAACAAAATGATCATGTATAATTTAGGTTCTGTGCATACTGATATAAAAACAATACGCATTATGATTTATTTTCTGATCGACATAAAACCCATATCGATTCTATTTCGGAAATCGCTTTGCGTTTTAATTGTTCGGTTGCTAGCTGATCTGCGTTGGATCTGCCAGGTGAGCTGTACGCTGAGCTGTCTGGAGCTGTACGCAAAGATTTGTGGGAGCAGCGTTAATACAAAAAAAAAAGTTGAAAATTCAGTCATAATATCTAAAAAATTATAATATAAATTAGTCTTGTGAAATCTCATCCATAGAGTTCATAAATTTATAGTTACCTGCAGCTCCAGACAGCTCAGCGTACAGCTCCAGACAGCTCAGCGTACAGCTCCAGACAGCTCACCTGCAGCTCCAGACAGCTCACCTGGCAGATCCAACGCAGATCAGCTAGCAACCGAACAATTAAAACGCAAAGCGATTTCCGAAATAGAATCGATATGGGTTTTATGTCGATCAGAAAATAAATTATAATGCGTATTGTTTTTATATCAGTATGCACAGAACCTAAATTATACATGATCATTTTGTTCGCTATTGCCAGGATTTATTTCTGAAAGTGGCAACGTCGCGATAATGGTAACAGGATACATGTAGCGCTGATAATAAAATCGAGGTGCTGATTAAACCAATTCCTATTGTTTACCATTTTTCGAATGCACTTACATACATTTTTTTGAAGAATTGAAAAAAACTTTCATTGATGGGTGTTCTGATGCTGCCTTCAGCAAAACTTGTAGAAGAAATCTATCCTCAAACTTTGTGAGCTAACGTCTTCAAAAGTCAATCAATGGAAAATGAAATCTCATGTTTTGGGCGAATTTTCATAGAATTGAAATGGTAATACTCAGGGCAGAGGGTTGAGAAAATGTATGCAACCCCTTTGATTTTTAACAGATCTATAGAAAAGTTGAAAAAGCGACAGGAGGGTGATGGTGGGTGTTTTTCGATTTATTTTTTCGCTAAAACCTATGGTTTTCGAAATATTTCATATAAGAGAAAATATGAATGAATAGTTTTGCTAGATGTATGGACTTGTAATAATCTCAATGAATATGTGATTGCTCAGGGTAGAGGGTTGAGAAACGTGTGCAAACCACTTTGATTTTTTAACAGTTCTATAGAAAAGTTGAAAAAGCGACTGGGGGTGATGGGGGTGTTTTTCGATTTATTTTTTCGCTAAACTTATAGTTTTCGAGATATTCCACATAAGAGAAAAATTTGAACTTAGAATAATTTTGCTAGATGTATGGACTTGTAATAATCTCAATGAATAATGCGATTGCTCAGGGTAGAGGTTTGAGAAGTCGTTGAGTTTGTTTTAATTGCATATGCTCTGATTTTGACTGATCTGTTTTCAAATGACCTGTTTCAAACGGATCAGAGTCTGTTGATTGAAATGGCTATGTTTTTAACTGATCTTTTTCAAACTGAACAGAGCCAGTTTCTATCTTCCCAGGATCCATTGATGATGTGGTTACCAATTTAGAACCAAGCTGATTCGTTAGAGGGGAATACAATCGTTCTCGTCTTCATCCGATCTTTCCAATTTGAGTGATAAATATTTTTTATGAACATCTTCAATTAATTTCCGTATTTTCAATTTACGTTGAAACTCAATAGACTTCTGTTTGGAATCAGTTCTCATATTGAAATGTAATTCTTACACTGTACCAGTAAGTTTTATCAAAAAACATACGGTATCGTCCTTCAAGAAGTGGAAAATCCTTCACTATAGTAATAACATTATGTGAATTCTGATTCCAACTGCACATACCAGAACGATCTATCTTTGAATATGACATATCTGGAGATAATATTCATCAAAAGCGTGCTGTAAATTCAAGTCATCTTGTTTGAAAAGGCAAAACATATTTGCGTTTACTCGAATCAGCTGGTTCGGCACTCGAGAATACGTCTGACATAGATAAGTGTCGTTAATGTGTCTCCCCATAGCGTTGTAGGTCCATATTTTGTTTATCGCATGCACAATTAGACGGTGATATATTCCATTATAATTGAGCAAATTTATATAAGGAAAATATCTTTGCTTTGTTGATTAGAACGTTATTAAATTGATACAAATGTGCCATACATTGAAAACATGAACTTTTTAGTAAAATCACTAGGCCAATATCGTTTTCCTGTTTTAAATTCGTTCAAATAAGGATTTGTATACATGATGTTATTATATAAAAATTACTATGCCGGTAACAACTTGATTTTTTTTGTGTTCCTTTTAGATTATGGTAGTTTTGACGGGAAAATGGTTCTTATGTCCCTATCTTGGTTTTTTATAAAAAAATACTCACCCTTCCGCTAATTAACTTCCGTGCAAAACTCGATTAAATAGCTATAAAATAAGAAAGGTACCAAAAAATTTAAACTAAAGAATCATGATTTAGCGACACGCTTTTTTTTTAGAAATTTCTTACCCCTTATCCCAGGAAGGAAGCATTTACAGACCCCTGTTTATATAAAGTATTTCTTTTAAATAACCCAAAGAATCGCCCCTTTCTGTTTTTTATGATATTCAGGAAAGGTAAAGGTATTTTTCATCGGAAATGAGCACTCTAAAATGATTCATGACAACTTTCATTGGTGGCAAACAAGTTTCCTCCAATTTGAACACGGTATTTGGCCTGAATAGGGGTGCAAAGCTAAGCTGTATTTTGGCGTGCACATTTTTCAAAAATATTTCGTAGGTTTTGAAAGTGACGTATTTTTTGAACTAGTGACATCACACAGAAAATATTTCAAAATGTTTTTGAGAGTATTTTAACGCCAAAATACAACTTAAATAATAATATCAGGAGAAACGTTAGAAAACTCAGGTTTTAGATTTATTAGTACATGTTTAAATAAAAAACAGAGAAGAAAGTTTACATAAAAATGTGTATAATGGTTATCCTTATTGTTTATGATAGTTTTAAAAGGAAAATGGTTTATATGTCCTTATCTTCGTTTGTCATAAAAAAATACCTTTCAGCAGTTCCGCTTACTTCCGTGCAAAACTGGCATAGATAGCTATAACATGAAAAAGGTTAAAAAAAATGAACTAAAATATCAATGAAAACTTTTATTTTTGAAAATGAGTACAAAACTAATCTGTACGCGAGAGGATTGATCGTTAATGAGTTAATGATACATTCATTTAAATTGAACTGCCTAAGTAATAACTGAAATATTTTGAATAAAAATAATTGCAAAACACTTCACGTTCAGGATACCATGTCAGGGTTAGCGACAAGAATTTTTTTCTTAGAAATTTAATACCCCGTATCCAGACCCCTCTTTATGTGAAGTGTTTCTTTTAAATAACTCGCTCCTTTCAGTTTTTTAATGGTATTTAAAAAAAGTTTATTCACTGCACTGAAAGAATTGGAGCCCATTCATAATAGCCCACCTCAATTTATTGCAGACAAATGATAAAATGTATTTTTAAGGAGTAGAAACAATAAAAAGTGAAAATTTAATTGATGAATCGAAAATCAAAATTGTGAACAAAGATAAACCTTATATTTAGATACTCCAGTGGGGGTTCCCGTTTCGGAGGTGTCTTCCGTTGTAGAGGTGTCTTCCGTTGTAGAGGTGTCTTCCGTTGCAGAGGTGCTTCTGTTGCAGAGGTAACTCCTGTGGGCACTCCGAGGCTTCCATTATTAAATAAAGCTAATCAGATTGGTAGGCGAGTGCAGGATACATCAAGTAACAAGCCGGTGACGCGATCCTTCAGACAGTTACTACTGGTTGATTGTCGATTGATATGGTGGATGCGCTTTATGTTCGTGTCTTTGTCTTATATATTTATTGTTGTCCAGTTTCACCGTGGACCAGTACATCCGAGATTTCACAGTTGATGCTGAGGAGACCTTCATATTACACGATCATGAGGAATAAGTAAGATCTTGGAGATAAATAATGAATTTAATAATTTTAAAATACTCCATAACAACATACGGAGTATTAAGAAGAACTTCGATGAATTTAAAATGTTTTTGGACAGTGTTGAGGTTGACGTTGATTGCGTGGTGCTGACGGAGGCATGGATTGTAGATAACCCTGAACTCTTTAACATTGCTGGCTATAACTTAGTTTACAATTATGGTAATATCAATCAGAACGATGGTGTTTTTGTTTACATTAAATCTCAGTACAATTATACCTACCAAATAATACCCATCGAAAGCCTAAAGACTATCCAACTCACGATAGAACTGAATGTGGGTAATACCATGCAGTTGACTGCGGTGTATAGACCTCCTTCAACGGACGTGCATGAGTTCAATAAGGGACTACAGGTGTTTTTAGAGAATAATTATAATGGTGATGACTACGCGATTCTCGTTGGGGACCTCAACATAGATATATTGGGCGCTTCTGATTGCAGCAGTGAATATTTAAACATCCTCAATGAGTTTGGTTATATGTCCATGATAAACCGAGTCACTAGGGCACGAGAGAATGGAGGAACATGTCTGGACCATATTTTCGTCAGATCTAGGTGTGACATCATGGACCGTATACTGCCACTGATAGTTCAGACTAATATTACTGACCACTACACTACAGCGCTTCAGATTGTTTTCGACAGAGATAAGATTAGGTCACACAAGAATCTAACGAAGATGCACCTTGACCATGATAAGTTAATAAATAGTGTGAAAAATATTTCATGGAACACTGTTACTTCACTGTCCAATCCGGATGATGCAACTTATGAGTTCGTCAATATTCTCACGAGCGCTGTGGAGAACAGTTCCGTCACTCTCCGGGTTAAGAGGAAGAACACCAAGATAGCACCGTGGATCACTCGAGGTCTAGTGAAATCCATACATACCAAGAACTGCCTATTCAGGAAGTTGAAATTTCAACCTGGTAATTGTGAGTTAAAAACAAAGTATAACAGTTACAGAAATAAACTGACGAACTTAATAAAAAAGACTAAATATGAGTACTATCAAAATCGAATTAATGCCAATTCATCAAACACTAATGAGTTATGGAAGATAGTGCAAGAAGTCACTAAAACAAAAAAAGAAGACGTGACATAACTGTGGTGACCAGTGAGAGTGGTGAAGACCTGACCGATAAGAGGCAGATAGCTGATGAGTTTAACTCGGTGTACTCGCAGATGGGCAAAAAGATGGCTGACGCCATAAAGAGGGATCCAATTATGCACCACAAAGGCCAAGTATATGTGGCTCGTTTGTTTTGCTCCCAACCGATGAGAATGAGGTATGTGGTCTAATCAGAGGACTGACATCTGGTAAAACCCCAGGTGTGGATGGAATCCAAGTGGACACCCTAAAGATTCTGTCACCATTTATTCGGAAACCTTTGACTCATATAATAAACTTGTGTTTGGAGAAAAGTATATGGCCTAGAGCACTCAAGGAGGCTATAGTTGTGCCTATATTCAAGAGCGGTAATGATAAACTGGTGACAAACTTTAGACCAATCATTTTGATAACACATCGAGCGAAAATAATGGAAAAGGTCCTCCAAAAAAGGTTATCAGCTTATATAGACCAATAAAATATTTTGTTAGACAAAGAGTTTGGTTTCAGGGAAGGAGTGTCCACGGAGGATGCTCGGCCGACTCTGACTTCGATAGTGTCTAGGGATTTGGATATGGGCAAGCTCAGTCTGTGTATGTTCATTGATCTGTCCAAAGCATTCGATACCGTTAATCATGAATTGCTGTTGCAGACATTGGAGGATATCGGTGTAAGAGGCGGTCCCTTGGAATTGTTTAGAAGCTACCTGGCTGGTAGAACCCAGTCTGTGCGAGTGAGCGGCGAGATGAGTGCTGGGAGCACAGTCGAGTTCGGGATCCCCCAGGGCACGGTCCTGGGCCCAATACTATTCAGTATCTATATCAACGGAATGTTTGCGGTGCGTTGTGGAGGTGATATTTTGGGATTTGCTGATGACACTGCAGTTTTCTATGAAGCAAACACTTGGGAAGAGCTCAGGACCGCTGTGGAGTCGGGTATGCCCCTGCTGAAAATTGGCTTGAACATCGCCTATTAAGCGTAAACCTGGAAGACATCCTACCTGCCATTCAGTTGTAATAGATCTAAAACTCCTACATTCGACTCCATTGAGGTTCATACGATGGGGAACGGCACACCATACTACCCGGGAAAAAAGTCAAATATTTGGGTGTAATTATGGACTTAAACCTGAGATGGAATGAACATATAAGTTTTGTTTGTAAAAAGTTGAGGAAAATTCTTGGTGTGTTTAAATATATGAAAAGCATACTTTCACTCCGTCAAGCAAAAATCCTGTATCATACTTTAGTCGAAAGCCATATTAGATATGCTGTGTCTGTCTGGGGTGGCGCCTTGAAGACACACATTCGTCCACTCGAAGTATTACAGAGGAGATTTTTAAGGATTATGCTTTCCCGGGATTTGCTGTACCCGTCCGATGATCTGTATTTGGAGGCGAATGTTTTCGATATCCGGCAGCTTTACTACTTCAATATTACAATGAGGTACCACGGTAAGGAAAGATTCTCCTTTTTGCCTTCCCACTCTTATGGGACTCGAAGGAGACTGTTCACCCTGCCACGAGTGCAAAAGTGTGTTGGACAGCGCTCATTCTCTTACGTTGCCCCGAGGCTGTACAATTCCATCCCCCCAGAGATTCAGCTTGTAACTGGGTTGCCACGGTTCAAGAGGCAGTTGAGGTATTTTGTTATGAGCCTACATCGTAAGGTGGTTGCTGATCTTGTTGAGATGCGGAGCTGATGTGTGGGTTGGTAAATTTGGTCATTCCTGATTGTGCTGGTTTTGGTGGACTGTGAATTGCTATTGGTGGTTGTGAATCATATCGTTCATTGTTGTTTTTTGAAATGTTTGCTTGATTTATATGTTTGTTATTTTTTATATATCTCGAAACAAGTGTTTCTACACTTATCGAGAACCCATTGTTTATTCTTTTGTTTGATGTTGCTGTAACCTATATTTGAGCGAATAAACTTGATTGATTGATTGATTGATTTAGTACTTACCAGGATGGAATTTCCTAACGTGCGCATTTAAATTGCTTTTTTTGGTGAATGTGGTTTTGCATATTTCACATGCCGCAACCATTTTCAATAAAACTTTTCAAAGGACACTACAAAACCCCGGTAGTAACGAAGGAAATAATATTCAAATATTCCGTTGAACAATAATAAACAACTCGCAACTGACAACTCAATGTGCACTGCGCATGCGGAAGGCCGAAAGCCAAAGTAGAATTGGTGCCTCTAGACACGAGTAAGAAACAATTCAAGAGAGAAGATTCATCGAGGCAAACTCTCAACAGATGTTCAGGTGGTAGCAAAACAATAACAAATAATAAATCGCAAACGAATAAAACTGAATTCTCTTGTTTTTGCTGTGGTATTAAAATAATCACTACGCGAATAAGTATAGATATAACGGGTGTTTTTTTAAGAGGTTGCCG
This sequence comes from Propylea japonica, assembly GCA_013421045.1. Classification (NCBI taxonomy): domain Eukaryota; kingdom Metazoa; phylum Arthropoda; class Insecta; order Coleoptera; family Coccinellidae; genus Propylea; species Propylea japonica. The sequence continues at coordinate 62,631,313 of CM024243.1, read as the reverse complement.
ATTTGTTTTTTGAATGAAACACATATAAAATTATGAAATGACCAAAATTTTTTTTATTTGGTAGATAATTTTTTGGCATTCAACATTTGAACACAATTTGTGGCATATGTTCACCACGACTATTTTTCACAAATGTCATTCTGGAGGTCCAATTTTCGACCACTTTTTCAAGCATTTGAGGGCGTATGTCAGCAATGACACGTTGAATATTAGTTTCCAAAGCGTCAATCGATTGAGGTTTATCCACATAAACCAATGACTTCACGTATCCTCACAAAAAGTAATCGAGTGTCGTCAAATCGCACGAACGCGGAGGCCAATTCACCGGACCATTTCTCGAAATAATGTTGTCGTTGAAAGTTTCTTTCAATAAGTCGATTGTTTCACGTGCTGTATGCCAAGTGGCACCATCTTGTTGAAACCACATTTCATCCATATCCATATCTTCAAGATTTGGCAACAAAAACTCATTGATCATGGTTCTGTATCGATTTCCATTCACGGTAACGCGTCATCGACACTGGCCTCAACGACAGCAATATTTTCTTCTGTACGAACTCTTCTCCTTCTTGTCGGTGGCTTGGCATCCAAAAGAGTTAATGTAGACCGAAATTACGTTCTTTATGGTGGTCTCTGACGGACGATTATGTGCACCATAAATTCACGAAGTGCTCTATGAACATTTCAAATTTCCACGATTTGAAAACGTTTTTCTGGAGTTAACCTATTCATAATGATTTGCCAAACAATACTGAGTAGAAATGCCACTTTGAGCGGTCAAACAACTGTCATAAAATAAAACGACATCTATCGGAAAAACAAACCTCCTAAAAAACACCCGTTAGATTCCAAAATGTTCTTTTTGTAATATCAAAGGTCATTTAGTAACGGCTTGTTGGAAGAAACAGAAAGTTGATGGTAAAGGTAAATCTACTAATAAAAATATTCATTTATTGGAACCAAATGATGATACTGAAAATGTTGAGGAGGATAATTTTGATTATGATTTTTTCAATATTGCTTCTGTGAATGTTAATGATGTGATTGCCGAACCAATTTTTATGAATTTGAAACTTAATTCGGTTCCGATGAAAATGTTAGTAGACACAGGTGCCTATATCACAGCAATTTCTGAGTTTACTAAAAATTCTTTATTTTCTGCAGAAAAATTGATGAAATCTGATTTAACTTTGATGACATATGGTAAGCAAAATTTGAAACCCATTGGAATGATTGTTGATATATATATATATATATATATATATATTCTTTTGAAATTAAGAGCTAACATAATACAATACATAAAACAAAAATAAAAATCCCTAACTGAGGTTGGTACAAAACGGGGAAGCATACTATTTTTTCGTATGATACCAGAGCTCAGGGAAAACCCCAGTAGAAAAACCCTGTCTCGCCGTTTCAACAAAAATAACACTTAAAAACTATTAGAATATTGAAGGTTTTCTTCTTTATTTAGTCCAAATGAACGATATCCCTCTCCAGGATGCCTTCGGAATTCTGAATCTGAACGAAAAAATCAAAGCAGAAAAAAGAAACAGAAAAATTAAATGATTAAAACTCTATTAAATCGATTTAAAATTAACAACCCAATTCAAAACGACTCGGTAATTTCATGTATAGATCTCAAGCCATCCTGAAATTTATATATGGAACAATTATTTATCAGGTGTTCAATTGTCTCCTCTGCTTCTCCGCATTCGCAACTAGGACTCTCAACTGAATTCCATTTGAAAAGCATACTATTGCAACGTCCATGACCTGTTCTTATACGATTAAGAACAGTCCATATTTTCCTTGGAAGATCAAATCCAGGAACTTTATTCGAGGGATCAGTTATTAAATCTTTGTTCTGTATATTACATGAGTTCCACTCGGATTGCCAAATTGCTTTATCACTTTCATTTGAGTTCAGAAAATGATTTGACCAAAAAGGTTTTCGTGATTTTAATCGAGGAATGTTATTGTCTGGAATATAGGAGAGTATTGGATATGAATTTATCGAAGAATTGAATTTGTTCCAAATTTTCGAAGTAATGGCCTGCCTGCGGATATGTGGAGGAGTAATGTTTGAAAGAACTGGTAACCATGGAGTTGGTGTTGATTTTATTGTTCCAGTTACTATTCTCATGGAAAAATTTAATTGTGAATCGATCTTTTGTACATGTGCACTATTGAGCCAAACAGGGCAACAATATTCGGCAGTAGAGTACACTAAGGCTAGAGCTGCCGTACGAAGAGTTTTTGCGTCCGCACCCCATGAAGTACCTGCCAGTTTTTGAATTATATTATTCCTTGTTTTCAGCTTCATACGTAAATCATCTAAATGGGCTTTGAAATTAAGAGAAGAATCTAGTTTAACGCCTAGATATTTAGGATTGAAATTATGTTTGAGAGAAGAATTACCAAAAAGTACGTTCAATTTTCTATATTTCTGATGATTATCCAAATGGAACCACGAGACTTCGGTTTTGTTAGTATTTGGACATAAACGCCAATCGAAGAAATAATTTTTCAGAATTTCTAAATCTGCAGAAAGATTATCTTCTATGGTTTTAAAATTTGAATGATGGTAAGCCAAAGCAATATCATCGGCGTATATGAATTTTTCAGATGAAGTTGTGGGGATATCACACAAATATAAATTGAAAGAAGAGGTGATAAGACTGACCCCTGTGGGAGACCATTATTCAATGTTTTGAAATTACTACTATTCTTGTCGACAAAAACACGGAACCTTCTGTCTGACAGCATATTTTCTATCAATTTGACCATTTTTCCACATTTCAGATGACTATAAAGTTTAAAAATCAAACCATCTTTCCAAACAGTATCATATGCTGCAGACAAATCCACAAAAGCTGTACCTGTTTTTAATTTATTATTAAAACCCAATTCAATAAAGGTGGTAAGACTAAGAACCTGATCGCAGCAATTTCTATTTTTTCTGAAGCCCCCTTGGCAATTTTGTAAGGAATTATCTAATTTCGGTTCAATTCTTAAAAGGATTAGCCGTTCTAAAATTTTGAAGGGAACACTCAATAAACTAATAGGTCGATAGCTACTAGGATCGGAGGGATTCTTTCCTTTTTTTAGAATTGCTATGACTTTCGATTTACGAAATTCGGTCGGAAAATTACCAGTATTCAAAATATTATTATAAAATGAAAGTAACCAGGATAAGGCTCGTTTGCCCAAGTGTTTGATGAATTCTGGATAGATTCCATCGAAACCCGCTGCTTTCCTGGATTTTGTGCATTTAATCGCTGATTTTAATTCATCGATATTGAACGGGCTAGAAATTTCATCTAATTCCTTGTTTGATTTTCTGAATTTATGCAATTTGTGTTTCATATCTTTGATTTTTCGATTTTGATATTTCGACCGAATTAGAAACGTTAAGGAGACGACGAGCAACCAATTTTGGATCAATTTTTGGGGATGACGTTGTGATTGGTGTAGCTTCACCTAATTTTCTCAAAATATCCCATGAACTCCTACTAGAATGTGTAAAATTCATGCTAGTGACTATACTATTCCATTTCTCTTTTTGACTGGCATTAATTGAATCCATAAGTTTATCACAATTTTCTCGATTTGGCGAATTCTGATATTCTTCATATAAATTTTGGGTTTCTTGTGACCAGCCAGGTGTGTAGTCTTCACGGAAACCTCTAGGGATAAACTTTTTCGCAGCAGCCTTAATTACACCTACGAATCTAGAGTAATTATCATGGGAAGGTGAAATCCATCTTATATCACTATCAATTTTATTCGCAAATTCAAGCCAATTAGCTTTTTTGAAATTCCATCTGGGTTTATTCAAACATGGAACGAAATCAATTGGATTACCTAGTGTCAACAACATTGGCCTATGTTGGCTGCGTGGAAAATCCCCCATAATTTTACGCTTTATTGGAATAGGTTTATAAGAAGTATCACGGAAAACGAAACACAGATCAGGATTATAGCCTCTATTCCACCTCGAAGAATGAAAGGAAGGTTTATCTTTCGCGTCAAAAATTAAATAGTAATAATAATAGTTGATATGATGTGTGAGTGGAATAATTCAAAATTTAACAATTTAAAATGTTATGTTCTACCAGGTTCGGGTCCTTCTTTAATAGGACGATGTTGGTTGAAAAAATTTAATTGCTGGCCATTGAATATTTATTCGAATGAAAAATTTTCATGTTTTTATTTTGATCATGATTTTATTTTGAATTCCATGAAAGAAAAATTTTCATCTCTGTTTTCTGAAGGTCAAGGTCATTTTACTGGAGGAAAGGTCCAATTAAAGTTCAAGGAAGGTACTAAACCAATTCAACTCAAACCTTATAAAGTGCCTTTTGCTTTAAAATCTAAAGTTTCTGAGGAAATCAATCGTTTGGTTAATTTGGGTAATTTGGAACCAGTCAAAGTTAGTGAGTGGACAACACCCATAGTGCCCGTTCTCAAATCAAACGGTTCAGTTCGTATTTGTGGTAATTTCAAATTAACAGTCAATCCTTCATTAATTATCAAAAGAGCTTTCTGTTCCAAGTAGAGAAGAAATATTTTCAAACCTTCAATATGGTAAGAAATGGTCACAAATTGATCTAGCACATGCTTTTATGCAATTTCCTGTAGACGAAAACTCGCGTGATGCTTTAACAATAATCAAATTCAAGCGAATGACCAGTAATGACTGTGGTCATGTTGGTCCTGCCCTTGGTCTTGGCCCTTGAGGAATGACCGCGAATGACCAGCTTCCGCTCAAATGCAGTTCTGGTCATCTTCGCCATTTTCGTTAATGTAGGTTAGGCAGAATGAAAACAAACACATAACCAACGATTTTCGTTTAAGTAAAAACGTGTATGGGACTGAATATTGTTTGTTTTGGAAATTTCAGCCAGGCAGAATGGCAGAAAACTGAGACCTTAGAGTTAGACCTTTTTTGAATTCTGACTTAGACGGTTAGTAGAATTAGTTAAGGATCCTGACCCATCTTGAGAATTTATTTGAAAGTTCATTTAAAAAAGAACATCTTTTGATGTGTGCTTCTCAACACAGTATTTATTTTGAAATTATGTAAATATACATATAATAATAAGTAGTATTCATTGAAATAGTACCTTGCAAAATTATATTATTGAACTAGGAAAAACTACCATTACCTAGTTACATTTAATGAGAACCTAAAAAAATCCCCAAAACCTACTGTATTACTCCCTGGACAGAAATTTGAATAATATTTTCCATACCACATCCGTACTACCACTTAAGTTAATTACATGATTTATTTTTTATTTTTGCTAGCTGAATGTTGTTCAACATTTCTATTTCAGATTTACGCTACAATTGAGTCATGTCCAGTTTAGAAGATTTCATAGCATCTGTTGTAAATGCAATTGAATTTTTATTTGAATCGGACATTCACTTGTTATACACGTACCATTTCCAGATGCATTATGAATCATTATCTAAGTTGATGATGATCTGGTGTGCAAAATTGCACCCCATGCATCCTAAAATATTTATGGTTGAAACATGGATTCAGCGTTATGAAGAACATATGTTTTTCAAGATGTTTCGGTTGACTAAAAAGAGTTTCTACCTCCTCACTGAAGTGATTGGAAGGGCAGATGCAAAAAAAATTCTCAGCAAAACATATAAAGGAGGACACTATCCATTAGACCTCAAGTCACAATTGTTGATTACATTATGGTATTTGGCTACTGGGGATACTTTATTGTCAATAGAAGACAGATTCAGTATATCGCCTGCCACAGTGATGAATGTGAACAATAATAGTTATTTATACAACAAGTGAGTTAAATGAATGTTTATTCATGAGAAGAAAGTTTGACCCACGAGCCCGTAGGGCGAGTGGGTTAATTTCTTCGAGTGAATAAACATTTTTAACTCACGTGTAGTATACAAAATTTATCCCATTTTGATGAAAATTCAACTAATGAATACTTTTTAGAGGAAATATTAGGTATAATTCAAATTCATAACGAGATTTCCCTTCGAACGAAACTCCATGCATTCATGTGGTATATTCAGTATTTTGATACATCGTAAGGTTTTTCGTAGATATTGCTCCGAAAATGTGAAACTCAAAATTGAAATATTTCGAGATTTTCAAATGGCTACCCCATATTTATTTTACAGCGTTCGATTTGAAATAAGAAATGAATGGCAGTCTCCTTTTACACTAATTATTTATTTTGGATAGTTTTCGAATGAGATGAAAAATACTGAAATTTTTCAGTATTTATAGTTCATCATCTATGGTCCTGTTTACGATGAAATGGTTCTATGATTATGGCGTGAATTAATGAAGTAGATTCTATGGTTGAAATCATGAAAAGTATTCGATGATCATGGATGTCATAGAAAAAAGTTTGACCTCAACAATAGGATTCATTCCGATAATTCACTTTATATCACACACCATTATGTCCATTGAACATTACTATGAATACTAAAAATTTTCAGTATTTTTCATCTCATTTGAAAATTGTCCAAAATAAATAATTAGTGAAAATAAGGCCAGAATTACAGAAAACCTAAACAATTTTTGGAATTTCTTTTGAGTCAATCTTGCTGAATGTGAATAACGATTAAAAAGGTCTTACATAATATGGGTAAACTTTTTTTCTATGACATCAATGATTATCGAATACTTTTATGATTTGAACCATAAAGTCTACTTCAACAATTCATGCCATAATCATAAAACCACTTCATCGGCGTAAACAGGACCATAGATTATGAACTATAAATACTGAAAAATTTCAGTATTTTTCATCTCATTCGAAAACTATCCAAAATAAATAATTAGTGTGAAAGGAGACTGCCATTCATTTTTTATTTCGAATCGAGTGCTGTAAAATAAATATGGGGTTGCTATTTGAAAATTTCGAAATATTTCTATTTTGAGTTTCACATTTTCGGAGCAATATCTTCAAAAAACCTTACAATGTATCAAAATACTGAATATACCACATGAATGCATGGAGTCTTTACTATGAGACTGCTGAGTTTGGTCCCGTTCGCATAAAAAATAATCGAGATATTGCATTTCCAAACTGGCAATGCAAATGTCAAAAGTTTCAGGAATTTGTATAACTTGGCTACAGTGCATAACACAGAAATTTTTTTAGTGGGTTATACTGCGAATTTGGTATTGAATCGATATATAATGAGAATATAGGTAGTTCCATTTGAAATAAGAAAGTAGATATGCGTTTGAGATAGACGTGGCAACACTGTCGACATGAAAATATTTTAGGCGAAAAATTCCTTCACCCTCAAGGCTGCACCTAAAATTTCAGAACGAAATATTCACTAGTTCTCCTAAAACGTCTAATAGGCTAACTTAAAAGGAAAACCCTGTATATAAAAAATGATGACTAGAAAAAACAGGAACTCAAAAAATACATATCACAAAATGGGAACAAGATGAAATATTGATTAGGATAAATAAAGATTAGAAAAACTCATCATTATATATCGGTTTTACTGGTTTTAGGCGCATCCTCTCAGGTTTTTGAACCGATTTTGAGGTGGACACCCTGAAGTTCCAGCTCCACCACTCGAGCTGCAAGCCGTAGGCCCTGCTCCACTGCTTGAGCTGCATGAAGGAATAGGATTAATATAATCCACCTCTTGCAGGCGCTCCTGTGTAGCAGTGCCTTCAGGTCGCGCTTCAGCCTCTTGCATCGTGTCCACCAAATATTTCGGTGTGGTTTTATGTTTCCCTCCTGAAGTATATTCAAAGCAAAATTAAAACATGTCAAAAGGGTATAGCCGGGTTTCAATGGTAAATCTGCCCCCGCGCCTTTTCGATTCGTATTGAGGGAATCGCTTAGGCAGTGAATGAAAATAATTCAGCCAACTTTTCAGCTTTTTAGCTCTATCCATTTTTGAAATTTCTGTAAAAAACACTTTTTTCGTTTTTATTTTTTTTCTCCTGTGAATCCAAAAATTTCGAATGGTGATTTTTTCTATTGATTCTTTGCTATTAAACGAATAGAGGTATAATTTTTTATGAATTTCAGCTCAAAAATATATTTTTTAGAAAAAAAAAATTAAATTATAGTCATTGGAATTTCGGTGTTCTTCAAAAGTGTCCACCGCCATTTTTTGACATAAAATGTCTTTTCGGTCTTTTATAGGTACCCTGGAGATTTTTCCCATTTTATAATTGGTGGAACATTTCGACAAAAAATTAAAACTGTTTGAATTTTAGGATTTAACAGATATCCATCAAATTTTGGGGCCGTTGTATTCATATTGGCTCACTGAACAATATTAGTGAAAAAACAATTGACGATCTGTTTTAGTTTGGGAGATATGAGCTCCAAAAGTTCGAAAAATATTTCACCTAAAAATCACTTTTCTCACTAACGAAACACTGAATTACCGCTATATTAAGTTTAAAGCCCTCTGAACATTTTAACATGAAGATTTGATTCATTTCATTTCAGATATATTCAATAATTATTGCAAAAACATCGAAAAAATTTAAGGGAAAGCCCGCCGTTTCTTTTGGCACTACCGCGAATTATTTCGCGCGAGTATGACAGGATGCATACCGGTAAATCCCGCAATCATTTCCTAATGACACTCGCTGAAAGTGCCAAACTTACCATGAGAAACGGCGGGTTTCCCTCGAATTTTTTCGATGTTTTTGAATTAATTATCGAATATATCTGAAACAAAATGTATCAAATCTTCATGTTGAAATATTCAGAGATTCTTTAAACTTAATATAGTGGTAATTCAGTGTTTCTGTAGTGAGAAAAGTGACTTTCAGGTGAAATTTTTTTCGGACTTTGGGGGCCCATATCTCTTCCAAACTAAGACAGATCGCCAATTGTTTTTTCACTAATACTGTTTAGGGAGCCAATATTAATACAACGGCACCAAAATTTGATGGATATCTGTTGAATCCTAAAATTCAAACAGTTTAAATTTTTCAAAATGTTCAACCAATTTTAAAAATGTGAAAAAATTCCAGGGTATAAAGGACCAAAAAAGACATGTCAAAAAATGGCGGGGTGGACACTTTTGAAGAACACCTAAATTCCAAAAACCTTAATTTTATTATTTTTCTAAGAATAGATTTTTGAGCTGAAATTCATAAAAAAATTATACATCTATTCCTTTAATAGTAAAAAAATCAACAGAAAAAATCACCATTCAAAAATTTGGATTTCACAAGACACAAAAATAAAAACGAAAAAAGTGTTTTTTACAGAATATCGAAAATGGCTAGAGATAAAAAGCTGAAAAGTTGGCGGAATTATTTTCATTTAATGCCTAATCGAAACCCCTCAATATGAATCGAAAAGGCCGCGGGGCAGATTTACCATTCAAACCCGGCTATACCCTTTTAAGTGATGATTACTTACCTAATATGGAGTGCATCTCCTCATAAAATAATGGAGGCTCCATAAATGCCGCACCTGTTGTTTTTGATTACGAGCATATTTGAGGTAAGCCCTTGATAAATTGGCAAACTTCTGGCGGCATCTCTCGCCGCCATTTCCTCCAAGGCGGAAATGGTGTTTTTCAAGGACTTCCGCAATGGAAGCCCACAATTGTTTCTTGTTAGTTTTTCTATCATCGAAGGCAACCTGCTTCTCCTTCCTACATTTCAAGAGGAGTTGAGTTGCCTCCATATCCAACTCCGTGGGTTTTTTTCTAAGCCAAATCGTACCTTCTTCATTGGAAAGTACGCTTTCCTCAACTTCTAGATATTCCCAAATGAAAAAAAATTTAATTTCAGTTTCGTGAATTCTATAATTATTGATCTCAACATACCTTCGTCTTCTGGTTGATCGTCTTCTGGTTGGTCACCTTCTCGTTTGATGGCCCGCGGTCGATTTGTAATGCCTGATAATATGACAGAGCAGAGCGGCATCAGGATCTTGAAAAAAAAATAATATCATTACTGAATGAATATTATTTCCGACAAAATATTTACCGTTCAGTAATAACTGTGCCGTCCATAAATTTGGCACTATCACTATTTTGTCCTTCCCTTCAATATTCAATACAACTTGATATTGTTCTTCCATTACTTTTAAAATATTATTCAGTGCGTTAGTAAATGGCCGGTACCTAACGGAAAAATAAAACATGTGCAGAGAAAACATGCGGCTTGTGACAGAATAAAAAGGTGGGGGACATCAGAACAAAAATTTTATTATCACAGGAAAACATTAATCTTAAAACGCTAATTTTTCAGCTGCATTTTAGCTGCATACTTATCATTATGAAAAAATCATTCCTGATAATTTAGCTGTTTGAATCCAATGCAAATCTTATTATGGCTATTATACTGACAATTTCAATTTTATCTTCACTTGAAAAATCCTCGGTATGAATGCTTCAATGCAAAGATTCTAGCATTTTATTGTTGGTATTTTGCCCTGAGATAAGTTTTTCAAGTCGCTTCAACCATTTTTCACCAAACCCCATCGGAAGTATTATTTACACTGCCAAAAAATAATTTGATTAAAGTTAAACTGGCCAGTAGGCCTGTTTATACTCATTTTGAAACCTCCGATTCGATAAAGCTGAAAATTGGTAAAATTGTTCAAAACATAATAATAAATAATATATAAAGTTCCAATCATTCAAAAGGATGGAAAAAATTCATTTGAGTTCAGATTCGAAAAAATTAGTTTTTCGCGATTTTCAGCAAAAGTGTGAGTTTCATCAAAAAAGCGATCCAGGGAAAAAAATGTAGATCTTCAAATATCTTTAAAATGTATCCATTCTTTTTCCTACGAGGCGCCGTTTCTGGATTAAAACGATTCAAATGTTATAAAAAGTACTGTACTAAGAGGCTAGCCTCAAATCCACCTTAGGAGCGGCAATAGATAAACAACGTAGGGTAGTTTTATGATCTCGTCACAGTCGTCACGTCGATATAAATAACGCGCTGGACAAGGCACGCGCGTGAGGCTAGCCTCATCAATATAAAAAAACACATATACATCTCAGTTGGGGTTTCTAGCCTCATCGTTTACCAGAGACAATAGAGACCGTCAACTTCAAACTAAAATATTGTCCGATTTTATTTTCTATCTCTTTCCAACTTGGGTCGGGTTTATATGCAGATGGCACTTGAATCGGTGCAACAAACGATTTAGCGGTAAATTTGAATTAGTTCTATTCATTGTGGCTTTGAATTAGTGTTTTGTTGTTTGCAGACATGATGAAAAAAACTTTCACTTCTGATATTTTAGAGAATCTTTTTTAAAACACAAGTAGAGACAAATATGAGATCATTAAAATCCCAATTCAGAAGTGAAGTTTTATTCATCATGTGCAAACTTTATAGTATCAGAGAGGAATAAACTAACTCGGTAATTCTAACAATAAAAATTTTTATTCAACGATAATGAAAATATTGACATATTTACATGAAAATCTGTGCAATAGATTGAAAGAAATAGCAATTATTAGAGAGGAGGGAGAACTAAAATATATACAATGGAATGGATTATTAAAATATAAGATGATTCCAAGAGAAAAGAATCAGGAAATGAATATATGAAATATTTACATGAAATCTGTGCAATAGATTGAAAGAAATAGCAATTATTAGAGGAGGAGAACTAAAATATATACAATTATTACATATAAGATGATTCCAAGAGAAAGGAATCAGGAAATGAATATATGAACATATTTACATGAAAATCTGTGCAATAGATTGAAAGAAATAGCAATTATTAGAGGAGGAGAACTAAAATATATACAATTATTACAATATAAGATGATTCAAGAGAAAGGAAATTAGGAAATGAATCAATAATTGAAGACCTCGGAGCAATAACGGATAACTCCGTTTTCATGAAATGTTGAGAAATGAGGAAAAACTTCAGGATTTGCCTGATTTTTTACGCCGAAATATACATTCAAGTAAGCCATTTTGATTGAAACTCTTTACAAAAGCGCTGGATTTGCCCCATTGTTCACCGAAAGTTGCGTACTTTGGATATTAGCAGATTGAATATGATATATCGGTATCATTAGAAAATGGAGTTACCCGGTTATTGCTCCGAGCTCTTCAATTATTGATGTGTAACCATTTTTTCATTTTTCTTTCCATCCCTTTCCTCTTGGCCTCAGCTTTCACTTCCTCACATTTCCTTCGCACCACCAAGGAATGCCAATCCTACAGATAGCAGCAATTGTTATATTCCTTATGTGATTTTGATGACTTGGACATCCAAGATTTTCAAAATTGACCAAGACTTGAGTACTTCAAGTGCAGTCACTGTTAATTAGGATGGAAGGTGACTCATCTAAAAATTCCTCCAACTTAGTAATCCACAACCTACAGCAAACAGTGTAACTTTCACTTGGGTACGTCAATACAGACCTCGTCTGTGAAAACTTTATTCATTATAAATAAATTTTGTGGTTCTAAATTGGAACCAGTTAGCATAAAATCACATAAGGAACATGATAGGTGTTTCTTCACACCTTGAGGATTGCGTGCCACATATGCTACGGACAGGCACTGGGGCTTCCAGAAGAAACTTCTTTTGCAATTTCTACAGACAGTATCTCTGTAGATAACTGCGGTTGCAGTACCTGATTAGTCTCTTGTAGAGTGTCCGTTTCATCACTGCCTTGGGGGATATTGAGGAATGACTTCAAATTACACAAAAGTAAATGGTCGTCATTCTCACAATTTCTCCCCCGAAAAGTTTGGTTCACTAACCCATTTAACAATTGCGTTTTCAAACTGCCAATAAATTGCTGGACTGTAGGATTGTCATTGCATCCACAACCATACCGAATTTGGCCAAACAGGTTCTCCAATGGATCCTGGTTCAAGAATCTTGGTTTCAGGGAAATCAAGCCAATACTCCTAAATAAATCCAGATACCCTGAATTGCCTTGATTGATTGGAGCCAACCTGTTTGAGAAGGGGGCCTGGATTGCCTGATGGTGCCATTTTTGGTATATCGGAGAAACTTCCAACCCTTTATTCTCTCGTAGTTGTCCTCCCAATATCTCATGTGGGGTGAGCCTACTTTTAAAGGTCCCCGCAGCTCCTTCCCTTCATGTCCTTCATCTGCTTTCCCATTGAAACTGTCAAAAAGTGTGTCCACCTCTTTAATGAAGGAAGCAGTAGATATTGCTTCAGGATTGAGATGCCCTAGAAAGAAAAAAATATTTAAGTTGATTGAATTAAATTACATCGAAAAAAATGTAATTACCTCCACTGACCAATGTAAATATGTACGCTGCAACTGTGTGGCTCATTACTTTGGCAGCTATGTGTACCTTCATTGCATACTGCAACACCGGTTTGAGGTACACATCTTTTATTCTGCAAAGTGACCTTAAGACAAGGGTCCTTGATTTGTCTATTTCGTAAGCTTCAATCACGTCTTGAAATTTTGCTCTGCCATCCATTATCGTTTCCCAATATTTAATGGAAGGCAAACATTGTGCTTACGAAATAGAGAATAGGTGCATTTTAGTAAGTGAGGTGGGTCGAACATGCTATGAACTTTTTTCCCTTCAAATAAGAAAAAAGGCGTTTCCTTGGAAGTCCCTAGCTCTTTCATGCACCTCACATTACTTGTACCCATGTCGCAAATTGTGGTCACAATGTCAACTTTGGCAACATTTTTTGCTGCAGAGAGAACTTCTAACAAGCACTTTTTCAACTCTCTGCATTACAAACCCCGGTGAGAAAAGTAATAAGCCACTGGCTGCTTCCAATTTTTGCCTAACCCTACCAGCATGAACACTAAGGCTTTTGTAGCAAGCTTTTTACTGTAATTGAAATCCCCTAAGTCCTCAAATCCAAGGATTTTATCCTGTCGAATATCATAATGGACACCTTCTTTGATGTCCATTTCGTCGAAAAGAAGGGCACAACATCTTTCCTTGCCTTTAGGGAGATTTTCATCTATTTGAGTAAAAATATTTTCATTGATTCCAACATGGAAGGGGACCATTTTCAGCAATTGCAGTATTGTGTTCTTGCTTGGCAGAGCGGCAAATTTCCTAAGCAGAGAGTAGCACCGTGGACTCCGTTTAAACAGTGATAGCGCCAGGATTTTGTCGTCAAGGGTCCATCTCCTTCCTTTCGCACTTTTAGTTTTAAAGTTTCTTATTTGAGAAACCATAAAATTAGCTGTGACCGAGGGCTCTCTTTAAAAAGTGTTCGCACCACTCCCTCATTACTCAAATCGGTAATACCACTAATTGTTTCTTTCCTCTTTTTGCACAGTGCCTTAACTTTCCGCAACTGGTCCTCTTTTTTCCTGATGATGCCAACCAACCTCTTCTTTCTGGGGGTAGAATTAACTAATGAGAAATTGGCAATGTTGCGAAAGATTCTAGACCTACGTGAAACAGGAGTAGAAGAAGCTTGCACATCTGAAAATAAATAAAATCATATTATTATTTTTGAAGACAATTTTGAAATAAATATCATACCTAAGGAAGAAAATGTTGAAGAACTCGTAGATGCCCCGGCTTGTACCCCTTCAATCATAGAAGACATATTTCTTCTTCATTTACTAGAGCTGAAGAGATGAGAATTAGAATTGTAATATTTTATGAATGAAATTCAATTCTATCATTTCATTTTATCAAATTAAAAAATATGTATAATGCAATATTGGCAGACATAGCTGCTTTATTACCTGATGAAGAAAATGTAGATGAACATACTTCAGCCTGTACCCCTTCAATTACATAAGGAATAAATTCTTCCTCATTTGCTAGAACTGAAGAAAAGAGAATTAGAATTGTACTATTCGACTGAATGAAACAATCTATCAAATTGAAAAATATGAAATGTTATCAATACCTGAAGAAGATAATGTGGAGGAAGTAGATGCTCCAGCATCGACCCTTTCAATTTCAGAAGGCATACTATTTTCCTCATTAGCTAGAATTGAAAAAAAGGAATTAGATTAAAATCACCATGCAAAATATTTTAAAAATCATGGACATATAGAGATGCTTCATAAAAATGTAATCAATACCTGGTGATGCAGCAATAACCCAAGTCATAGGAACGGCATCCCTTCTCAGTTTCAGTGATGGTAAATCCATGTAAGCTTCATTACTGAAATGCTTATCACAAATTCTATCATGCTTTCTGAATTTCGTGTTTTTGAAACCTAGAATTTTCATCCACGATTCATACCTGCCAAAAACATAGATATTATTGAACATTTCGTACCTTAGACAAAGGTCTACGTTTCGTACACAATTTCTTAATCAAAATGTATACGACTTTTCCTTACCTTTCTGGAACTGATGGAAAACAAAATAATTTCTTCACTTCCATCTCACTGTCTCCACATACAATACAACGTTTTTCAGCCATCCTGTTTTGGGCGCTCGTTCTACTCAAACCAAAGCTATATTAACTAAAATATTCACTTAATTATCTAAAATTAAAGAATGTACAAAATGCTGCACCGACTACTACTAACTACAGTACTTACCGAGATGTAAATATCCTACCATGTGCGAACAATTCGAATTTGAATTTGTTGTTGTTGTGAAATGTGAGGTTGGTTGTTCCTGTCAACTCCGATTAGTCCGATTGCGCATGTTTCTTTTCTTCTTTTATTTTGCGGCCCGCAATATTAAGAATTATTCCAATCTCCATAGTGGCTCCATCTTTGCTCAACCCATACATGAGATAGACTTATGCAATCTTCATGTAACAGACAGAGATGCCACTACGATCTTAAAATAGGATAAATTTGAATAGAAGTTGACGGTCTCGTTGTCTCTGTCGTTTACGCTTTGAAGAGGAAGTGAAATCGGACGTTAACGTCTGTAACGTGTAACATTAGGGTCCGATTTATATGCATTCATCATAACGTCTGTAACGGGTAACGTTACAGACTGTATACCGGCTTGAGATTGAGCTCGGATATTAGAAAGACGAGACCCCGTGCAGTATCGTATAAAAAATTGAGACTGAAGAACATATGGGATGATGAAATTGATTAATAAAATATTAGATTAATTCACTTGATATTTGTGATTCCGTAATTTATTTGCTGTAAGTTTTCTTCCCCATTTTCTCATGAAACTGCTACTTTTTCTCGATTTCGTCATTTATTTCTCTAATAGAGAAAACTAGAAGTTCAATGAGAGAATAGGTAAGAAGAAAACTTTGAAGATTTTTTTCATTTTCCTGATGATTGTTAAAAGTGCTTTCACATTTCTTCAATTTTTCATTTCTTTTCTAGGGTAAAAAAATCAATACTGAACTGAATAGAATCACTTAGAATGTTTGGGTTCAAGCATTGTTGAAATTCAATGAATTAGTGTATAGGCAACTTTGAGTAATTTCAAATTATGAAACAACAGGAAATACAAAAAGTTTCATATTTCAGCACCTGAAAGTAATAGCAATTATCATTCAGATTCAAAAAAATACTGATTCACTGAGTATTGAATTAAATAAACAGAATATTTATAAAATAAACTGACCCGCATAAACTTGGCTTGGAAGTTTTCAATGAAATCAGTATTTCTTGAAACTGATAATTTTCACAGTGGAAAAATTAAAAGCTTTTGCACTAAATCATTAACAAAATTTATTAAAAATATCATTGTTTGGGAAGTGTATTATCAGTGACAAAAATAACATATACATTAAAAGATAATTTGAAAATAATTAAGTACAGGGGATATAGATACTTCCACATACATTTTACAATTTATTGTCATATTAGGACCATTTTGTGGAGGCTGTGGAGGGAATACTCCAAAGTGAACATAACATTATATCAAATGTGAAATAATATTTACAGTAAACACAACATTATACTAACAATACAACTTCCAATAAAATCAAACAAAGAGAATCTCTGTCTAGTATTTTTATGTTTTTGAGTTATGGAAAATTGCAGTAGTGGAAAATTTTGCCTGTTCATATTATATTCAAAAATTAGAATGCAATTTGAAAAATTACAATATGAATTGATCTAGCAATCATGATTAAAAATGTTCTAATATTGAATTCCCAGTTGAATTTTTTTTAATTTTCCAATTTTGATATAATTGTAAAACAGACATTACTTTCAATAAATTAGATAATTTTTCAATATAATTCAAGAATAATAATCAATTCAAACATGGTTAATGAATTCTCTATCTTGTTCAGCCATCTATGAAATCCATATTCTTGAGATATTCACTTTTAATCTCTTGATTTGGAGATTGCAACCTGAAAATATATTTGTTATGAGTAAATATTACAATTGAATAATAATCATTAAATAAAGTGAAATTAATTTTCAAAAATCTAGGGAATATTTTCGAATTCATTGTAATTTTTTTGACAATATAAAATATCAAACTGAAGACACTGGTTTGATCGATATGTATGTACGTGTAGCTACATGCCACAATGTTTAAATATCAAAAATTCAACAACATTCTTCTAATAATAAACATATTATTAAGGTTAATAATAGGTTACTCAGGCCATTTTCGAAATTGCATGGGTTTCCAAACTAGGCAGGTGGACAGTTCACTTGAGGGTGAATAGAAGGACACCAAGGTTACTCATGCTTACAGTTACTAGAATTCGCCAATACTAGATACCTACCTAAACTGAAATAAATTACAAATAATGCAAGTGTAACCCTCTGAAAAATCAAACTCCTTGAAAATGTTTAATCTTCCTGTGGTCCTTCTTTTGTTCCTCCACAAACTTTTTGTTCTGTCTTGTGCACCACCATTTCACAGCAATGAAAAATGCATCGTTACAAATGTGGGCAGGGATAATGGCGGTTTGCTGAAGACAGAGACCATGAGATAGCCAATCAAAGTCAAATGTTTTTTGAAGTGCCATTGTTACAGCTGCTTTCAACTTGGGCAGGTAGGCTTTTTGTCCAAAAATTCATCAATGAACGTGAGGCAAGAGCCAACACATTCTACTAGAAGTACAGATGGATAAGTCAAGCTCTTTTTGTTTTTATTGTATTCTTTGTCTGCTATTAATGTATGACAAGGCTGTAGTATGTTTGTGACTAACAACTGACTACACAACTCACAGTTGATATTGGTTAGCAACCTTTTTGCAATGAATCCAGCAATATGTGCCACAGGCCGAGAAATTCTATCACCTTTTTCAAAAGCTTTTTTCATTGAGTCAGTAGTTACACTATCATCTATATTTCTTGTACCTCTTTCAGAAATTTATCAATCTTAAAATCATCTTCAATATCAGCATAACTAGTCTCATTTTCTTCATATAGTAATGCATACAGGTCATCAATTCATTCAATGTTGTCAAATTCACAGTTGGTGCAAGTCATGTCTGCATACGCAAAGTTGTTGATGATGGCGGTTTTAAAGCCTCCAGTGTACTGCCTACAAGTTGGATTGCTGTTTCCACCACAGTTGGCCCTTACTATTCCATTAAAGTTTGCAAGAGGATCTTGGTTAAGAGCCCTTGTCTCTAAGTAGTAGAAACCCTCTTTTTGAAGGACAATCCAGACGTATTGAATGGCTCGTAAGGTGATCAGCCAGCCTGATTGAGATGGAGGGGAATTGGACTTAGTGTGTCCAACAAAAGACTATGTTCTAATAACATCAAGAATCAAGATAGTTTTGATTTTTTATACATTGGACATTTTTTCCTAAATAACAATACACGCCACTGCCATTAGCCAGAAATTCAATAAGGTAAAGCAGAGACCTGATGAGATAATCTTGCTTTTGCTCTTACAACAAAAAAATTGGGCATCTACAGATAATTTATTAGAAAATATATAATAAAAAAGCTAGCGAAAATGTTAACTTTTTACAGAGCGCTGATTTAAAAGTACATACCTTCAACAACATGTTGTACCACAGTTCCACGGAGCTGAAGGTTCTTTTTCATGATCGGGATCGGAAATTGTATATATACGTTTGCCAGCCAAGTGAAAGTATAGCGGTGTTTTAGTTACACCAAGATTTTTCAATGCCTTCACGTTAATGGAACCCATGTCACACACAGTTGAAATCAGTCGTAATCCTGCTTCTTCACATGCGTGTATAACTTGGCGTAGAAATATAACCAGACGATCAGTGGAAGTTTGTGATGAGCTGAAGTAATAAGCAACTGTTGTTTCATACGCCGCCTTAGCCCTTGCACCATGAATACAAGAGCATGATTTGCAACCTGGGAAATGAAAAAACAAGACTGTAACTATTTCTTATGAGACAACTGAAGTACAAAGTCGAGCAGTTTATAAAAGTCCACTCCTTTACTTACAAAGCCTGAAAAAGTTTATGACATCACGAGAAAATGTACTCATTTAAAGAGATAAGAATAGTATTGTTTGTCTTACCTTTCCACTGTAGCCTTGTTCTTTGTGATCTTGATAGCCTTCGATTTTGTCAAACTTGCGGTTGTAAGAAAGATAACGCTGGATAGACATCTCATCAAATATTAAAGTGACAAATCGGTCTTTTGGATCTAAATTTTCTAACTTGATCTTCAGGGCATTTAAGACAGGTTTGCACACTCCTGTAGCGAAGGGAATACTGCCTGGAAGAGTCCTTAGAGTTCGAGGACATGGCAGGGGAAACAATTTTCTCAGGAAGTTATAATTCCGTGGAGAGTTTTTGAATAGCGACAGAGCTTGAATCTTATCTGGTACAGTCCATCGCCGGCCCAGAGGGTTTTGTTCAGCACATCGTATTGTAGAGGCTAATAACATCTTCAAGGCAGGACGAAGTTTTAAACACTGACAGTTCTAAGATATTTGCCTCTGTTTTATCTTTCAGTTCTTTGTACTCCTTTCTGACTCGAGCATACTCCTTTTGAGTTTTTTTATGAGACTCCACCAACCATTGCTTTCTGGGACTGAGCTGAGCAGTTCTTGTCACATGGAGCATTGTTAACAGGCGATTTCTTGATGGTGTCTTTGTTGAAGCAGATTCGTAAGCTGTATTAGGTGTTCTAGAGGTTTTAGGCGTTTGACAGATGAATGGTTCACCTCCTACTGATGTATTAGGTTCTCTAGATGTTGTAGGAGTATCGCAGATAAGGGTTTTCTTCAGACCAATTGCTATTTGGCTGACAAAACTGAGCCCAGAACCTGCATCTGAAAATAGGAGAAAAACATGTTATCAATAGAACTTTTCCTAATGGCGAATAGGGGAAAATAGAACCATTTAGAAATGATGTTCTATAGAAAAGTGTAATCATGTAACCATTAGGAATATTTGCATGAATATATATAAAACCAGCCGATTGAGGGGTTGGAAAACTCAGTAAACCGAATAATACATTACAGAGCTCAATTTTTTCATGGCGATAATGATTACCTACTGAATAATAGCAGTACCGCCGCCAAGAACAGAAATTGGTTTGATCTAATTATAAGACAAATAATAAGAGTTAACCCTGTACTTGATGATTATTTTGCCGGTAGAACAAAATAGCTGACGGTCAGCGGTTCTAAATTCTGAATGAAAGGCAATGAAATGAAAATTTAGCATGAACAGGAGTTCACTTATGTTTTTACTTACCTTAGAACATTTGTTTTTCCAACTCTTGGAAAGTGATGTAAAGACTCTTCAGAATTTTCATCGTTTTCACAGTTCAACACAAAACAGCGTTTCACCGGCATTTTTGATGAAGTGTTTAAAAAGCACTCAAACGATAAGAATTGATAGTCTTTCAAATGATCGACCACGATTTAACTTCAATCTATCAAAATCACACTAAATTCACAATAATATTCAGATTAATATTCGAATAAACTACGAACAACACTATTTCTGCCTCTGCTTTGGTTATCATAAGATGTTAACATAGAAGTTAACCTTATTTCTTCAATGACAAGAAGCTTGACTCGGCTCTCGAGTATGTTCACCTTAGGTCATCTGCGGTCTTAATCGATGACGTTGAAGGGCATTTCATGACGTCACATGATAAAGACCAGCAATGACCAAAAGCGCTTAAATGCAGTTGGTCATTGTTGGTCTTGACCAATGATGACCAGGTCTTCCGCTTGAATTTGATTAATAATAACAGAAGACGGTCTTTTCAGATATAAAAAAACTTCCTGAAGGAATATCATCAAGTCCGGGTGAGTGTCAGGAAATTCTTTGTGATTTACTCAAAGGTATTCCATTTGTAAAAGTTTATATAGATAATATCTTCTGTACTGGCCGAACTGATGAAGAACATTTGGAAATTTTGACTCAAGTTTTTAGTAGATTATCGGATGCCGGATTAAAAGTTAATGCACAAAAATGTGATTTTTTCAGAAATGAGAAATTTTGGGATTTTTATTAAATGCGAAAACGAAAGCAATTATTGAGGTAGCACGACCTCAAAATCCTAGACAATTGAAAGCTTTTCTGGTTTAGTTAATTATTACGATCAGGGCCGGCGCTAGGGGTGAAACAGTGAAGCAAATGTTTCAGGGCGCCAGCTTTCTGGGGGCGGCATTTTTCGCCAGCTGACTTTTCGTATTTAGGGTATGGTAGGGCTAGGGGCGCCCGAAAATTCCTTGCTTCAGGCGCCAAATTTTCTAGCGCCGGCCCTGATTACGATACGTATTTATGTAATCGAGCTGAAAATTTAAATGTCTTTATGAACTTTTGAAGAATAATGCTGGATGGAAGTGGACGAAGGAGTGTGACAATGCATTTCGCTGGATCAAAATGAGTTAACATCCCCGAAAGTTCTAACATTATATAACCCTGAAGAACAGTTAGTTCTTGCATGTGATGCTTCAGATTTTGGACTTTCTGCGATTTTGTTTCATAGGTATTCGGATGGTTCAAAGCGTCCCATTGCATTCGCATCAAAAATAATTCCGCCTAATGAACGTCATAGGGCAATTATTGACAAAGAAGCTGCGGCAATAATATTTGGTTTCAAAAAGTTTTATCAGTATATTTGTGGCAACGAAATTATTCTGAAATCTGACCATGAACCATTAAAATTTATTTTCGGTTCTAGTAAAAACGGAAGTAATATGATTCAAAACCGTTTGCAACGATGGGCATATTTTTTATCCTCATTTAAATATAAAATTGAAATAATCAGAACTTCTGCTAATGGAAACTGTGATGCTTTATCAAGATTACCAATCCATGATAAAACTGAAGTTTTCGATTCTGAATTTTCAGTTGTTAACTATATCGAAGAAGGAATGACTTCTGTAAATTTCAAACGAGTTATGCTCGAAACAAGAAAAGATGTCAAATTAAAGAAAATTATTCAATTTGTATCGAGTAACTGGCCATCAGACAGCAATTCTTTATCTGATTTCGAGAAAAAATTCTTCATTAGAAGAAATGAACTTACTTTGGATCAAGGTTGTTTATTTTGGGGAATCAGGATAATTATTCCTGAATCTTTACAATTTGAAATTCTGAAAGAATTACATGCATCTCATTTAGGTATTTGTAAAATGAAACAACTGGCCCGATCTTATTTTTGGTGGCCAAATCTCGATTCTGAAATCGAAGAAATTAGTTCAAGTTGCGAAATTTGTGTATCGAATAGAAAAAATCCAAAAAAAATTTTTAGTTCACATTGGCCATATCCTAACAGACCATGGTTCCGTATTCATGTTGATTTTTTAGGACCCTGGTTTGGAAGGATGATTTTAGTTGTAATTGATGCTTACAGCAAGTGGCCTGAAATATTTGATTTTGGAATGAATACTAAAGCAGAAAGAGTTGTTCAGTATTTCAAAGATTTATTTGTCAGATTTGGTCTATGTAATCACATTGTAACTGATGGTCCACAATTCACCAGTAACATTTTGAAGAATTTTTAAGGAATAATAACATTGTACACACGATTTGTTCTGTCGTCAAGAACGAGTCGATCAATTCAATAAGATCTGGTCTCAAATTCAATGTATTTCTTTTTTAGTAAACTGACAAAACTATTGAACTGTAAAACAATTATTGACAATAACTAATTTGATTTTCTCTCAAATTCAATTGCTGTCATCGCGGTATCTAGGATCCTAAAATTATGAGGAATTCTCCACAACATTCTCCCCCCCGATGACAGCAATTTTAACTGCTGGTCTTCTTAACGTCCTTTGGCTTGTCTTAATCTCTGCTGATCGAATTTGTCCATCTTTTCCTGGAAAAACCTGAACAATTCTACCCATTGGCCAGGAGTTGCGAGGTAAGTCTTCGTCACATACAATAACGACATCGCCAATTTTGAGAGATCTTGCTTTCTGAAACCATTTAGAACGTTTAGTCAACGTGGTTAAATATTCTTTAACCCAGCGTCGCCAAAAGTGATCCGCCATTTGTCTCACTTGTTTCCATTGTTTTCTCGAAAATGTATCGTCTTCTTGTGAATTCTCGCTTAAAACAAATAAAAATTGCCTCCCAATAAAAAATGATTTGGCGTCAGTGGTGTTTCATCGGTTGCATCCAAAGAAACCGGAGTTAGGGGTCTGGAATTTATGATGTTTTCAAGTCAGAAGTGTTTGGAGTATTTCATCTTTCGGATACTGTGAATTTAAAACGGCATTCAGGCTTTTTTTTACAGATTTGATCAAACTCTCCCAGCAACCTCCCATGTGAGGTGACCGCGGTGGGTTGAAAATCCACTTGATCCCTTCCCCCATATGAGTAAGGGACTCCTGTATTTTCTGATGGTCTACATTTTTTAATTGTTGTTTCAGTTCCCTATCCGTTCCAATGAAGTTCGTTCCACAATCAGAGTAAATTTCTCGTGGACAAGGTCTACGACTTGTGAATCTTTGTATTGCCATTATACAGCTGTCTGTTGATAATGAATGAACTACTTCAATATGTATGGCTCTGATTGACATACAGGTGAATAATAAACACCAACGTTTTTCATGTCGTCGTCCAACAGTAACTTCTATGGGCCCAAAAAAATCCATTCCTGTATAAAAGAAAGGATATGGAGGTTTTGATACTCTACAAAGTGGTAGCGATCCCATTTCCGGTACTTTAGGTTTAGAATATCTTCTTTTACACCAGAAACAAGTTTTTTTCACTTTCTTGACGATGGTTTTGATTTTGAAAATCCAGAACTTTTTTCTTAATTCTACTACAACAGATTCTGTTCCTTGGTGTAGAAACAGTCTAAGTATATGATGTACCAACAGTCTTGTTGCTTTACAATCGTCAAGAATCACTGGAAATTTGGTTATTTGGTCAATTTCAGGAGATATTTCTAAACGACTATCTTGATTATTCCATCTTCATCGATGAAAGGCGACAGTGGAAAAAGTTTACTTGATTTCTTCAATTCTTTTTTTATTACGTAGGTTATTCATTTCTTCTGGAAATAGGTGGAATTGAGTAGCAATTAGGATAACTTTCTCTGCTTCATTAATTTCTTCTAAAGTGAGTTCAGGATTGTCAGGTAAACTATATAGTTTCTTGACAACTTTCGTTCTATTTTTTAAATTTCTTGCGAAACGAATAATCCACGCTGTGCATCTCAAAAACTTCAACCAGGATGAGAATCTATGGACGTATGTATTTGGTATACTGCAGACAAAATTTTCCCTTTCAACATGAAGGGCCACATATTCTTTTTTCAGTTCCAAGTCAGATTCATTACTTAAAAATATGGAAGGTTGGTTCGGCCAGTTGGATTAGGAATGCTTCAAAAATGGTGGACCTTCTAACCATAACGTGTTCATTATCGATCCTAATTGTTTCTTACAAAAACGAGTTGCTAGGTCGGCAGGATTCGAGTCAGTCGATATCCATTTCCATTCTTTAGGTTTTGTAAGATCATGAATTTCTGAAATTCTGTTAGACACAAATTGTTTGAATTTCTTTGAGTCAGATTTTATCCAATGAAGAACTGATTGGGAGTCTGACCAAAATGTTCTTCCTCTTATTTCAATTTCTAATGAATCTTGAACCACTTCAGCAAGTTTAGATCCAAGAACAGCTGCTTGAAGTTCCAGTCGAGGTATCGATGTTCCTTTCATGGGGGCGAGAGGGATGGCGAACTGCTAACCAGCTTTTCACCGCAAAAAGAATCAAATGGGCGATTAAGAGCTTCAAGCCTTACAAATCGCCCGGGAAAGATGGAATCTTCCCAGCCCTGCTGCAGAGGGGTCTAGAATATCTAACCCCACGGTTGCAGGAAATATTTAAGGCTAGCTTTGTGCTCGCCTATACACCTAAGCGCTGGAAAGAGGCAAGGGTTGTTTTTATACCGAAAGCCGGGCGTAGACCTCCTGATGAGGCCAAATCATATCGCCCAATTAGCCTCACATCGTTCCTCTTGAAGACGATGGAAAAGATCGTCGACAACCATCTGAGGAACGTTGTTCTGAAAAAGAACCCATTGCATGGGCGACAATTCGCATACCAACCTGGCAAATCCACGGTCCATGCTCTACACAAGTTAGTGTCGGAGCTGGAATCATCGCTGGAGGCTAGGGAGATCGCAATTGGCACATTTGTGGATGTGGAAGGTGCTTTCGATAATACCACCTACCTCCATAGAGAAGGCTGCGAAAAGGAAGGGTATAAATCCTTCCACCATCGGATGGATTCAGTCCATGCTGGTGGGACGGAAAGCCACGGCGGATCTTGGAGGGGTGTCGGTCACGGTCACTACGGAGAGGGGATGTCCACAGGGTGGAGTTCTGTCGCCTCTTTTGTGGTGTCTCGTGGTTGACGAACTACTCAGAAGATTAGCCGAGCAAGGTTACAGCTGCTTTGGCTATGCAGATGACCTGGCTGTTATAGTTAGGGGAAAGTTCGAAGGTACAACTTCAGAGCTGACCCAAAACGTCATTGATATCATCAATCAATGGTGTCAGGAGGAGGGCTTTAACGTCAATCCAACCAAGACGGTTATTGTTCCATTCACACGTCGTAGGAAGCTAACACTTGTAGCACCGGTGTTGAAGGGAATAAAACTAGAGTTTTCCGATGAGGTCAAATATCTGGGGGTCACCTTGGATAAAAAACTCAATTGGAACTCTCACCTCAACAAAGTGATTGCCAAATCTACAACGGCGTTCTGGATATGCCGCAAGTTATTTGGCAAAACTTGGGGTCTGCAGCCTCGTATGATCCACTGGATCTATACGACGGTGGTAAGACCTGTTATCACATATGCCTCTTAAGTTTGGTGGACTAAAACTGAAGAAAAGACAAGCCAGCAGAGGCTGAATAAGCTTCAAAGACTGGCCTGTCTAGGCATTACAGGAGCTGCGTATACAACTCCTACAGCTGCAGTAGAGGTAATACTGGATCTCACCCCGCTGCACATTTATGTTAAGAAAGAAGGTCTCATGAGTGCCCTAAGAATGGACCAAATAGGGCCTGGCAAGGGACACGGAAATATTTTAAGATCACTTGGTGGTGACCTCCCTTTGCTACCGAGGGATTCCATGCCAATCGAGTATGACCTTGACGCCAACTATGAAGTGATCATAGGTGATCGCCAAGAAAGTGTGGAAGGTTTGTCTCGACTTCGTAAAAATCATCTCATCTGGTACACAGATGGGTCCCTAAGGGAACGAGGAGCAGGCATAGGCATATACGGTCCCAAATACATGGAATCGGAGCCTTTGGGAAAGCCAATAACAACGCTTCAAACTGAAATTCTGGCCATAGAAAGATGCGCCCAAGTCTGTCTGTCCAGATAGTACAAGGGAGCCAGAATTTGTATTACCTCTGATAGTCAGATGGCACTGAGGCAGCTTATGGCCGTTGATTGTAGATCAAGGACCATTTGGAGCTGCAAACAGTCCCTCAAAACACTGGCGAAGTACAACAAGCTAGTTTTAACTTGGGTACCTGCCCACCAGAACATTGAGGGAAATGAAAAAGCCCTTGCAAAAAGAGGAGCAAACACACCCTTCACCGGACCCGTGCCCTCCTGTTGGGTATCACCTACACTGATTAGGGCAGAGGTAGGCGTTTGGGAAAAAAGGGAGAAACACTCTTACTGGATAAACACATCCGGTCAAAGACAAGCAAATAGACTAATCGAACCTTCCAAAGAGAAGGCTCAACAAGCTCTATCGTTGTCAAAAAATGAGTTAAGGCTGCTAATCGGCCGGCCTCCTCACAGGGCACTGTCCCGTGAGATATCACCTACACAAGATCGGTAAAGAAAACTCCGACATTTGTAGGTTATGTGAATCGGCCACTGAAACCACCGAACACATACTATGCCAATGCACTGCGCTGGCGCAAACCAGACTTACTCTACTAGGTGGCGCGTTATTAACGCCAGCCGACATAAAAGCGAAGTCTCCTAAGGAAGTAACCAGCTTTGCTAAGGAGGTTAGATTCCTGGGAAAAACGTAAGTTTTAGCATGGTAACGCACAAAAGACCTTATTGGTCGCAGTGCAGAAGGGTAATCAACGTGCCGATCGACCACTATCTAATCTAATCTAATCTAATCTAATCATGGGGGCGACACGATTTTTCGACAAAACAAGAGAGACAGTTATAATTGGGCCAGCTTCGTTTCTCAAATAAGCTGCAGCTGAGTATGCTTCTTCACTGGCATCAACAAATATGTGAAGTTCCACATGACCGTAACTGCTTGATGCCGGTAAGTAGCACCGTGGAATCTTCAATGTCTTCACGTTGTTGAGATAATTAAGCCAGGTTTTCCATTTTACTTGAAGTTCACACGGCAGACGTTCATCCCAACTGATATTTGAACGCCAAATATACTGCAGAAGAATTCGACCAGCTACTAAAATCGATGATTTGGGTCAAAGATACTCATTACGACCCGTAGTACCTCTCTTTTTGTTGGATTTTCTAAATGGATATTCTTCAATTTAGTTTCATTTATTCGAAAAACAAACGTGTCCATTTTAGCATCCCACCACATTCCCAATATTCTCTCAATGGAAAGGACATCGTCTGAATTCAACTGTTTGTCAGTGATCGCCTTCAAATTTTCAGGAATTTCTTTTAATACTTCTCTGGAGTTACTGATCCAATTACATATAACAAATCCACCAGCTTTATGAATTTCAATTACTTGTTTGATTCTGGTGATAGCGTCGTCGATTGTTTCACAGCAGTCTAAGTGATCGTCCATATATTCCTTTGTGCATATGGCTCTGCATGCTTCAGGATATTTGCTTTCATATCGTGTGGTATTCAGTTTAATCACTTTAATCACATAAAGGGCATGTGACGGTGAACAAGTTGCTCCAAAAGTCATTCTTTTCATGATGTAAGTATCGGGCTTCTTATGTCTCTCCATTCCACGCCAAAGAAATCTTTGGGAATCCACATCTTCTTCTCTTATTCTAACTTGATGGAACATTTCCTTTATATCTCCAGCAAAGGCAATGAAATGTTGTCTAAATTTCATAAGGACGGCTGGGAGTGCATTCAAAAGATCAGGACCAGTTAGTAATGCATCATTTAATGATACTCCCTGACTTTTGGCAGCAGCATCGAAGACGAGACGTAGTTTCCCAGGTTTATTTGGGTTACGTACTCCAAAGTGAGGTAAATAATAGATTCTTTCTCGCATTTGGGTTGATTCCTCTTCACTCAATTTCTGTATATAATTTTTGTTAAGATATTCGTCGATTTTGCGACAATATTCTTCTGCTAATGTTGGATCTCGGTCCAATTTGCGTTCTATTCCATGAAGTCGATTCAGAGCATTGTAATAACTTGGTGGGAATTTGAAGTTTTCCGTGGCCCATAACAGTCCAGATTCAAAACGTTCTCCGTTGTAAGAAGTGGTTTCCTCCAAGATTTTTAAGGCTTTTCTATCATTTGGTGATAAGGATGTATCATGACTTGGTTTTGTTATTCCGTAGTTATCAAGTTCAAATGATTCCTTTACCAATTCGTGTAGATCATCATCAATTTTTGATAACAGAAGAAACTGAATTCTGTATTATCGATGACATCCCTCTTATATCTGAATTTCCCGTGAACAATCCATCCAATCTTCGTCCAGCTCAAAATTGGAGAGTTCGGTGGACCTTCGTAAATTTTTCTTG
This sequence comes from Propylea japonica, assembly GCA_013421045.1. NCBI lineage: Eukaryota > Metazoa > Arthropoda > Insecta > Coleoptera > Coccinellidae > Propylea > Propylea japonica. The sequence continues at coordinate 62,602,300 of CM024243.1, read as the reverse complement.
GCATGATTAGATGGTATTGGTCTTGTCCTAATAAAATAGTCGGCTTTATGTTGTTTTCAAATAGCATGTTATGTGGACAAATAGACAAATAAGACCACTCATTCTTCATCTTCGAAAAATCAAACGAGTGACTTGGCAAATTGAAACCAGTCATTGTACGTACGTCATTGATTTCATATCAGTCTCATAAAGCCCTCTTATCTTTAGTTTTACTCTACGGGAATTTTGGTCTTTGTGGTTTGATGAGTTAGTCCAGACAATATTCAATGGGTCTTCCTCTTCGATTAATCCCAGATATTCTGCCAGATTGTCGTCTATTGAAGAAACAGTAGAGCCATCGTCCAATGAAGCATACGTTTCAATTGAATTTTTCTCTCCCGACAGAACAACTGGGCAAACACGAAGTAAAACTTTCTCATTGTTGGAGTAAGAAGTCGTTGAACATAACAGTGGAGAGCTATTCGGGTTATCAACTTGAATTTTTGATTCCAAGTTATCTTTATGTAGAACATGATGATGGAATTTTGTGCAATTGTTGAGTCCACATATGGTCTTTTTTCTACAAAATTTAATTTGGTGGTGTCCAAAACAAGAGAAACACAACTTCTTATTTGTTATCAGTTCCCATCGACTGTCGACAGATCTTTCTAAAATCTCTTTACATTTTGAAGTTTGATGGTTTTGTCTACAAATCTGGCATTTCGGCGTCACTTGCGTCAGCACAGGTCGATGATTGAAGTTTCTAGTCTCTCTAGGGTTGAGAATTTTTCTTGGCGTTTTCTGTCATCTAATTTGGGATGTAAAAATATGCTCAAAATTCGTGCTTGATCTTGGATCCAGGAAGAAAAGATGTCTAAAGTTGGCACTCCAATATTCATTCCTGATTGATAGACTGCACAATTGTATTCAAATGTGTGGGCAACTTATTCAATAATTCTTTCAATAATTTTGGGTTGCTCAAATAAATTTCCATATGGAGATTTCTTGCGGTAGCGCTAAAATTTTGAACTTCAGTAGCGAATTTGACAAAATTGAGGTGGTCATCTTCTTTCAAATTTGGTAAATAACGAATTTTTTGAAGTATTGTTTCTTTTATGAATCCAGGTCTTTCCATAATAGATTGTGTATTTTCGAATGTTATCAATAGGGGTCGAACAGCTTCGAGTGCTTCCCCTTTAAGGGATTTCTGGAGTCTTAATAGATTCTCTTCGTCACTAAAATGATTTTGTGTTCTCTCGAATGAAGTTTTGAAAATAGGCCAATCATCAGATTTTCCATTGAGAAAAGGTAGGTCTTGGGAAAAGTTGTGGATCCTGTTATTTGTTAATGCTTTTGATAATCTGTCCATTCCTTCTGCTATAGTTTGAGTTAAATGTGTTATATTTTCGTCAGTATTTTTCATTTTCGATATTGTATTTTTTTTTCTTCATTTTCAAAATGTCCTATATTCAACCATTCATGAACTTTTTCCTTCGAGGATATTTCTGATAAAGAATCAGATTTTCTACTTGAGCTTTGTGAGCTTGTTGTTGTTCTTGACATTTCTTTTTCTAATCGAAGAGCATTTTCGCTCAGCTTCTTTTGTACATCTAAAAGATCCTTTGATTTTGTAAGTATTCTTCTCGTAATGTTCTTGATTTTGAAGATCTCTTACTGGTTTTCGTTTTCTGGGATTTATCGTCCTCTATATTGTTTTTTTTTCTGGAGTTTCGGATGGGCAACGTCGGTCGGATTGCCTTCCATCCGAACTGAGAAATCGAATTGGAGCTTGTCCTTTATTTTTTCGTTCGCTCCGTCTTAAATTGTTCATAATCGGGTTTCGGCACCAAATGTTCTGTCGTCAAGAACGAGTCGATAAATTCAATAAGATCTGGTTTCAAATTCAATGTATTTCTTTTTTAGTAAACTGACAAAACTATTGAACTGTAAAACAATTATTCTAAATAACTAATTTGATTTTCTCTCAAAAATTCAATTGCTGTCATCGCGGTATCTAGGATCCTAAAATTATGAGGAATTCTCCACAACACGATTTCACCCCCTAAACATCCAGCATCTAATGGTGCAGCGGAAAATTTCGTTGGAATTTTCAAAGATAAAGTAGGGAAAATAATGAAGAGTAATAATAATTTGAAGTATGCTATTGATTTATTTTTATTTGACTACAGAAAAGTTGAACATTCAGCCACAGGTAAGTCTCCGAGTTTCCTAATGTACGGACGAGAAATTAAAACTAGGTTTGATCTTTTGAAACCGAATCATTTGGATAATGTTGAGAAATATCAATTCAAAACATCCTTAAATAAATCAACATTAAAGGATAGAAATTTTGAGGTGGGAGATGTGGTAATGGTTGATGATTTTTCAAGTTCAGCTAGAAATAAGCGTATAAAGGCAACTATAATTGATCAACTTTCTCCAGTAACTTTTCGTGTCAAAACACAAACAGGTTTGATTTATAAAAGGCATCTGAATCAGATGATCAAGTTCAATGAAAGCTGTGATAATAATGTTGAAGATAATACTCATTTTTCAAATCATGGTTTATTGAGACGATCATCTCGTATCAAAGAAATAAAATCATAAATCTAGTATTATGTTTAATGTTTCTGTGATATAATGGTTATATTTGTAATATAATAGTTATAATTATAAAGATTAATTGAATTTGTACCTATAACATTCATTTAGGATAAGTTTCTCATGAATATAAAACTGTTATGATTGAATAACTAATTAATTATTTCTACTGTTTTAATTTGAAAATATTGGACATACCTACCTACTCATTTTTAAAATATGTATATTATGTAAGTTTACTGATTGAATCATTTTGATATTTGATTAGTTTAAGGAATTCTGTATAAGTATAGTAGAAATTAAAATTGCGTGGGAGGAATTGTTATATATTCGGAATCTGACATATGTTAAAATATCAGATATGTATGTGTTTTGTCGGATCATATGGAAAAGCAGTATTATTCTAGTATTCGAGCTGTCAAGGTGTAAGATAATTTCTAATAAACAATTTAACCACGTATTCGTTTTTATAATAATGTGGATGTATCCTGAACACACAACAAATCCCTTCGAACATTATGAGCTGAAACATAATTATCAAACAAGAAATAAAAAAAAATTTATTCATAACAAAACAAACTTAACATGCATACAAAAAATGTGACCTATAGTATATTTGCAATATGAAATAAATTACAAAACAGTTTCAAGTCCAAAATTAATTGTAAAGGTAACAATAAGTATAAGAAGATATTAAAGAATTTCTATGTGAAAAATGTTATTATTTGTAGGAGAGTACTTTCTTGAAGAAGATTTTGAAGGGTTGTAGAGCAAAATTTTTTTGAATTGATTTAATTTTATTGCTAGTTTTAGTACCTGTTGTTTGTGACACGATCAACACCTTTTGTTGGTGTATGTAAGAGAGGATCAATAAAGTGTATCCACGATACACTCACACCGGTATGCCGACGCGCATCGAGACGTGACGTCACTGCGGAGCATTTCCATTGCATTTGCGGGATGGAAGTGTCAGAACTCGAGGAAATTATTGGAATAATGCAATTAACCGCAAGTTTCATTGAAAATGCAATTAACCAACAAATAATTTCTTCGATGTCTTAGTTTGTTGATCCTAAAATATATCAATGGAATTGTATAAATATGGATGTTACTGTTTATTTGTTGAGACAGAATGAACTATTGAAGTTTCATTCAAAAACTTCGAATAAATGAAAATATTTTTATCATGTTTAGGGAAAGGACCCCGCACATTTCTTATGGGAATTGGGTCTCGGTGGATTTGGCTGAAAATTTGATATGATGTTCTACTGATCCTTCTGATCAAATGTCTTCACAGTCACGAAGCTGAAAAATGCATACTTCTAGGAGTTTTAAGCGATTTTTTGTATCCATTATGGCTAACGTATTACCGTTCACACATAAATGTTTGAAAATATTTTATTGAAAGCAGATTTTGTCAATTCTGTCATTGTTGATCTTTAAATATATCTTGTATGCATTATAATTGTTATTGCCTTGAATTGAGATGCCTCGACACGTTCAGTTGATGGTTTTTTGCGAAAACATGAATAAATCGAACGAAAAATATTTTTTTCAAGAAAGCCCTGATGGATACAAAAAATCGCTAAAAACTCCTAGAAGTATGCATTTTTCAGCTTCGTGACTATAGAGACATTTAATCAGAAGGATTAGTAGAACATCATATCAAATTTTCAGCCAAATCCACCGGGGCCCAATTCCCACAAGAAATGTGCGGGGTCCTTCCTATGAATTTCACTGATAATTTGTAAATTTGGAAAGTTAATTCTCCATTTTTTTCTTCATATTCTGAAAACTGATCTTCTCATTCAGATCCCTGTGTTTTAAATTGGTACGGATGCTGCTCAAGCAAAGAATAACATCGAATGGAATCTGAATATCATTTTTCAGTTTTGCAACCGTGTTATCTGCTAATACCTTGAAAATATTTTTTTCCTTAGATAATGAAGTACTGACGGGATACTTCCGACTTCGGAAAGTAGAAGTACCTTATTTCGGTTCCCTTTGTAACTCTACTGTAATTCTTTCAGCCAAAAACTGCGCAATTAGACATGATTGCCGGTATTATAACAATAATAATATAACTCCACTTTTATTTCGCCACATAATTCTTCTTTTACGTATTCATATTGTTACGTCGTGACCAGTTTTTGTCCATTATGAATTCTGTTTTTAAAATTTAGTGACCTTGTGACAAGTTATGTCAAAGGAGACAGACGAATAAAAATTGAGTAAAAGTCACGTTTTTCTCAATACGACATTAAAACTGAAAAAGAGACGAGTTTAAGAGTTTACATTGGTCCTTCGAGCTAAAGAAAAGTCCTGTGGTGATGTCCAACGAAGAAGGAAATCAAGAAAATTCAAGAAGTCGTCGACAAACGGCAGGGAAGAAAATCTTGGATCCTAACTTTGTATGGCCTACTAATTTTGGATCAAATAATAAACAGGCCGACTTGACCGACAATGCTGATGTTGAAACAAAAACAAAATCATCGATGGATGAAATAGAAAAAAGAAAACAGAGAAGCATGAAAAGTGTTTTTCAAAAAAGTCATTGTTCAATTAAATTGCAACAACTAAATATTGATGCAGAAAAAAGAAGAATAATTCTGGAGAGGAAAATGAAGCAACTGGAAATTGAAAGCGAATTAAAAATATTAGAACTCAACAGAAAAATGGAAGAAAATAAATTATTGGAAGAAGTGGAGGAAAACCAACGAGATATGTCCACAGATTCTACAATTGAAGAGGGATTAGACAGAATTCCTTCATCAAAAGAAAATGCCAAATCCTTTGTCGCTGAATGGGTGGAAGAGACAACAAAAATGGAAACATTAAATCAAGAAAAATTAAAACTGGATAATAACTCTATTGGAATAAGTGATTTATGTTTAGCCATGACAAATGCTTTTAAAAGTATCGACAATCGACACAACAATGAAAGATCAGACAAAATGTTAACGAGAAGTACTATTGAAAGAGATTTTCCAATTTTTGACGGGAAACCTGAGGATTGGCCGACGTTTATCTATCAATTTCGGAAAATTTCTTCATTGTGTGAATACTCTACTGAAGAATCCATGATAAAACTGCAAAAATGTTTAAGAGGAGAGGCAAAAAACGCTGTTTTTGGAATGTTGATGTGTCCTGAAAATTTAAATGATGTAATAAAAACACTTGAAACTAGATTTGGAAGACCAGACCAAATTATAGATACCATGATATTTAAAATTGAAAAATTGCTTGCCATTCGTGACAATGAAATGGAACAACTAATTCAGTTTTCAAATCATGTGACAAGCTTAGTTAGTACCATCAAATCTCTTCATTACGATATGCACCTTCAGAATCCACATCTGCTAAAGAAATTGTGTAATAAATTACCACACATGCTCATGTTGAGATGGGAAGAAGAAATATGCAGTAAAAATGGCAAGGTATCCTTAGAAGATTTCGCAAAGTGGCTAAAAAACTTAGCGAATGCAGTTTGTTACATATCAAATAACAAACCATCAAGTCGCGAAAACAACCAAACTAGAAGAAATGAACGATCACTTGTTTTAACTTCTAGATCAACATCAATATTTTGTTTCGACTGCAGAAAAAAAGGTCATAATCTGGAAAAATGTACAAAATTCCTTTCAAGAAATAACGATGAACGATGGACTATCGTGAGTCAAAACAAATTGTGTTTTTCATGCCTCCAGAACAAACACAGAACGTATGGATGTCCGACAAAAAACCATTGTGGGATAAATAACTGTGAATTATTCCATAATAAATTATTGCACAAGGAAAGAAGAAATTTGGATGAGAGTACTAATGAGCCATCACCCAGCTCCCGAACTGAAAGAGTACATACTCTGGAAAATGGAGAAAACCGAGTGTTATTGAGAATTGTTAATGTCAAATTATATGGACCTGACAATCGATGTATCCAGACAGCAGCTCTTTGCGATGAAGCATCCACTGTTACCCTAGTTGACCGTTCGATTCTCAGAGAATTAGACGTGAAGGGAATTAAACAACCTCTGTGCATTCAATGGACGAATAACGTCGTATCACATCAAGAGGACTCTGAATGTCTTGATTTGGAAATATCTGGTGACTATAATTATGCAAATAGATTCAATTTGAAAAATGTGAGAACAGTTGAGAATATTGCTCTACCAACACAAAAAACGAGAATTGAAGAATGGCAACACTATCCACATTTGAACGGGCTTCCAATAAGCTCGGTGAACACCGATGATACTAATTGGTCAAGATAACATTCATCTGACTTTGCCGAGAAGAATTGCCCAAGGTCCAGAAAATGTACCAATAGCGACCAAAACAAAATTAGATTGGATATTACATGGAAGAACATCTGAAAATTGTGTCAAATTTACGTACAATTACCATATTTCTAATCAAGATCTGACAAATGACTATCTTCATCAACTGGTAAAGAATTCGTTCACAATAGACTCATTGAAGAAAGTGGAGATGTCCAAAGAAGAAGCCAGAGCTGTCAAAATTTTGAATGATACTGCTAAAAAACTATATCATTCTACCAGAAAGCAGACCAGCAGCATTCAAACGACTTCTTTGTGTAGAAAAACAGATGCAGAAAGACCCAAATCTCAAATCGAGATATTCTCAGAACATTTCAAAGTACATCGAAAAAGGTTATGCACGAAAGCTCTCCGAGAAAGAAGCTAAACAGACTAGTCCTAGAACTTGGTATATTTCCTCACTTTGGCGTAACGAATATTAACAAACCAAACAAGCTGAGATTAGTAGGATTTGATGCCGCAGCAACAACAAATGGAACTAGTCTTAACAAAAAGCTTTTACCTGACCAAGAATTTATTAAAAGATACCCTAGAGGTATTGAAGAATCTTCAAGAGGAGAAGATAATAGAGGAAAATTGGAAAGACAAGAGGTGACAGAGGGGAAGGCCAGAGAAAAGACAGAAAAAATGGAGGATTTGAGAAAATTACATGACATGAAAAGGAAAGAAATTGAGAAACTTAAGGAAATAACGGAAAATCAAGAAACAGCCTTTGATGATAAAGATATCGAGGGAGATTTTGACCCAGAAGCTCATGACAGACGAATGCAAGCTTTCTTCAATGATGACTATTACAAAAATGGCCCTAAAGAAGATATAAAACCATCCATTGATATAGATGATGAGGATACTGCTGAATTACAACCTGAAAATCATGATAACTGGACAGGTGACACAGAAGGTGAACAAAATGATGCTCCCCATTGTGAAGATGTCGATTTTAATATGAATGCAGAATATGATTCCAAAGCCACTCAGAAGGAGATTGTGGACAGCACAAAATGGAAGAAGAAACGCAAGAGGAAGTCAAAAGAGGAAAGAAGCAAAATGAAATGGAAGAAAGCTGAAATAGAAAATATTTTAGATTCTAGACCTCTGACAAAAGCACCTACTGACCCAGATGATTATGAACCTTTAACCCCAAATCATTTCATTTTTGGAGATTTTTGTAGAGACGAATTTGGCGTTATCGGAGAGATGCCTGACTTGAGGAAACAGTGGAGAAGAGTACAGAGAATTGCGAATGATTTTTGGAAAACATGGTCGAAAGAATATTTGCCAACATTAACAAAGAGGAATCGTTGGCATAACTACGTCGAAAATTTAAAAATTGGAGATATTGTCACAATAATTGAAGAAAATTTGCCTCGTAATTCATGGAAATTAGGCAAAATAATAGAAATATTTCCGGGACTAGATGACAGAGTAAGAGTTGTGACAGTGAGAACAAAGGATGGACTTCTGAAACGCCCTGTGTCTAAATTAGGAAAAGTCACAGAACATTATGCAGTTGACTCGAGTTAAATTATATATTGATTTTTTAATTTGTCTTCAGAGTTAGTTCAATTTCATCATGTTGCAAGATTTGTATGGAAGGGGAAGAATGTTACGTCGTGACCAGTTTTTGTCCATTATGAATTATGTTTTTAAAATTTAGTGACCTTGTGACAAGTTATGTCAAAGGAGACAGACGAATAAAAATTGAGTAAAAAGTCAGGTTTTTCTCAATACGACATTAAAACTGAAAAAGAGACGAGTTTAACAGTTTACACATATACAATGAGCGCAATCCAATATACGGCAAACACTATAACAATATTCAAACTTCTACTTCTACTCTGCTCCTCAATGACGTAGATGAGCGCGCCGGACGAGTTTAGACCCCGAATCTGGCATACCGGTGTGAGTGTATCGTAAGCGTATCTATCTATCAATGAATTGTCGCTTGAGGTTATTCTGAGTTGAAGAATGATTACAATGTTCACATTTATGTTGCTTTGAATTCGATTGAACCGAATATCCATGTCGCTTGAGAAGCAGTATTTCAGTTGAAGCATCTTCACACTGTTCACATTAATGTAGCTACAAATTCGAATGAACTGAGTCTATATGTAATTTGAGACCGCTTTTTAGACTTGAAGCATATTCACACTGTTAGCAATTATGTTGTTTAAAATTCGAATGAACTGAATCTATATGTACTTTGAGACGGCTCTTTTGACTTGCAGCATATTCACACTGTTCACATTTGTGTTCCTTCAAATTCAAATGGACCGAATCTATATGTTCTTTGAGAAGACATTTTTGTGTTGTAGTATAGTCACACAATGCGCATTTATGTTGTTTCAAATCCAAATGAATTGAATCTATATGTCGATTGAGATTGCTTTTTTGATTTGTTGTATATTCGCACTGTTCACATTTATGTTGTTTCAAATTCAAATGAACTGAGTCTATATGTAATTTGAGACCGCTTTTTAGACTTGAAGCATATTCACACTGTTCGCATTTATGTTGTTTAAAATTCGAATGAACTGAATCTATATGTGATTTGAGATTACTTTTCTGACTTGCAGTATAATCGCACTGTTCACATTTATGTTGCTTCAACTTCAAATGAACCGAATCTATATGTAATTTGAGAATACTTTTTCGACTTGCCGCATATTCACACTGTTCACATTTATGTCGCTTAATATTCAAATGAACTGAATCTATATGTCGCTTGAGACTTTTTTTTTGACTTGCAGCATATTCACACTGTTCACATTTGTGTTCCTTCAAATTCAAATGGACCGAATCTATATGTTCTTTGAGAAGACATTTTTGTGTTGTAGTATAGTCACACAATGCGCATTTATGTTGCTTCAAATTCAAATGAACTGAATCCATATGTACTTTGAGACGGTTTTTTTGACTTGCTGTATAATCACATAATGCACATTTATGTTGTTTCAAATTCAAATGAACTGAGTCTATATGTAATTTGAGACCGCTTTTTAGACTTGAAGCATATTCACACTGTTCGCATTTATGTTGTTTCAAATTCGAATGAACTGAATCTATATGTGATTTGAGATTACCTTTCTGACTTGCAGTATAATCGCACTGTTCACATTTATGTTGCTTCAAATTCAAATGAACCGAATCTATATGTACTTTGAGACGGCCTTTTTGTGTTGCAGTATAGTCACACAATGCGCATTTATGTTGTTTCAAATCCAAATGAACTGAATCTATATGTAATTTGAGACCGCTTTTTAGACTTGAAGCATATTCACACTGTTCGCATTTATGTTGTTTAAAATTCGAATGAACTGAATCTATATGTGATTTGAGATTACCTTTCCGACTTGCAGTATAATCGCACTGTTCACATTTATGTTGCTTCAACTTCAAATGAACTGAATCTATATGTAATTTGAGAATACTTTTTCGACTTGCCGCATATTCACACTGTTCACATTTATGTTGTTTCAAATTCAAATGAACTGAATCTATATGTCGCTTGAGACTTTTTTTTTGACTTGCAGCATATTCACACTGTTCACATTTATGTCGCTTAATATTCAAATGAACTGAATCTATATGTCGTTTGAGGAAACATTGTCGTTTTGGAACATATTTACAATAATCATATTCAAGTTGCTCCGAAACAGTTGCATCAATATTTCGTTTTAAGTCAGCTCCTTGATTTGCAACATAAGTAGAAGGTTTCTGCTTCAAATTACCATGTTCCTGAATTGCATTTGTTACACTCTCTTGTTCCGGAATGGATTCACATATACGGAAACATGTTTCATCTTGAGAATAAGGGTTTTCACTTTTGAACTTAGAGCAGTATTCAGCTTCATGAAATTCTTGCGATGGGCTACCTGTACCAATTTCAGTTAAAATTTTTAACTTCTTTCTGTCGTGAATACCATTCTCATCTATGAATTGTTCACAAATATCAATGTTTTCATGTTTCACCTCCTCCATTTTCGAAGACTTGATCTTTCAGATGCTGACCCTGAAAATATCAAGATTAAATTTCTATGTTCCCAGAACCATATCGGTTATACAGGTTTGGAAATTTACATCGGAAACATGCCTTATAAAATGCATCAGACAGATAATTTTTCCGTACAGTTGAACAGTTATATATCTGAGAGATTTACGTACAGCGAAACCGACTGAATAAATGTTCGATTGCAATAATGTAGAGTTTCTCCCTCTTATCTTTGGAATTCAAGCAGTATGGTAGGAAAACTTTAGTACTCACATCAAAGTATTTAATGTGTCGATTCGATTCAAGTACTTTGATTTGCCAATCATACTATTCGAATTGAGCCACTCCCAACTGGATGGAAAATTCTCTAACTGATGCATTGTTTATCGTATGATTTTAAACAGTAATTGTCAAATGAGAATAACGTAACTGTTGTTCATTTTGAAGATAATGAATGATGAAATCGTACCACAATTTTTAACAATGGCAACACGACTGGAGGCAATTCACCTCATTCTTTATTGTGCCGTTAAAACTGTTGTGGAGGTGCTGGGCATGAAAACGAAACCAAGGCAACAATTCAACCTAATAAACAACCTCATTTACCTCACTGGCAAAGAAGGCTAGAGGGAAAAGTTCAACTCTGTCGGCAAGACATAGGAAGGCTGATACAATATGAAAATGGCATCAGAACAACCAAGCTGAAATCGTTGGTGGAGTCGATAATTTATCGAAACCGCTGGCACTCCAGCTATAAAGGGGAAAATACAACGATCAAGCAATGCATAGACACACTGAAACAAAAACTCGGTGTTTACTCTTAGAGATTGAGAAGATATAAGGAAAGCAACATGAGAAAACAAGATAACTTCTCATTTGAAACCTCGGAGAAAAATTTTTACAGGTATCTTGGCTGAAAACAGCAAAAATCTTCGAAGAAAAAACCCAAACAAACGACGAACAAATGCCTCAAACAGTCATTATATCACAGGAGCTGTCGTTAATTCTCGTGGAGATGCACAACTGGAAGTCACCTGGACCAGACGGGCTCCACAGCTTTTGGTTGGAGAAGTTCAACTGCCTACATCAGAATTCAACTGAGGCCATAAATGACATTATGAGCAACCCAGAAAACGTGCTACTTTCCTAACAGAAGGTATCACTTATCTACAACCGAAAAATCCAGAAAGTACAAACGACCCAGTGTAGTGGAGAACCAGGGGTGGTAAGGTGGAAGAAACATCTAGAGTCTAGACAACTAGTCACAGTATATTGATCTAACGATCTATCAAATCTGACATGGTAATGTCCATGCTGAATAGTTCGGTTAGTTTATATACATTTATTGTTTACATTATAATGATATGATGATATACATGCTGTGAGTATCGCACTACACCTCCCATTCGCCGAGAAGGATTGCCACGTACTTTACGACGGCCTGTACATATATAGACGGCAGCTTTTCGCCAGAGAACATTGAGGTCGTGGGTTTATCTAACTTTTGTCTACTTTCACCAGTAATAATTAATTTATAAGGGCGCCACTTGATTTATATAAAACCTATTCTTAATGATCCAACTGTTTGAAAAATCAAGAAACAAGCAGTGTATAATTTTTAATTCAGATGACAATTGATGAAATAAAAAAATAGTGTTTTACTTTAAGAATTTATAATGATTGACTTCAGTTATACAATGTTTAAAAAAAGGGTTAGTAGTTTTAGCAATGACAATGTTCAATAAAAAACGCAAATATGTGGGTGTTTGTTTTCAACAATGAAATGTGACGTAATCGTGAAGTGCTGGTTACACCAAACCTTTCCTGGATGTTCAGGAAAATAATAGTTGAAATAATAATAGTTTTGGTTGATACTGGCCTTATAATAAGATGACTTGACGAAATGGCTGTTCACAAAATGGCGTAGCCTTGGACTCGAAAAGTATCTTCTACAAAGATATTTGAAATAGTTATAGGTAAGTATATTCGATAGTCCTGATCTTGTAACGTTCAATCTAGCAATATCCAAATCTTCGGTAGTAAAAGAAACCCTAAAATGTAATTTCGACAAAATGTTACAGATGTAACGACGAACAAAGGAATTTTAAAATTCCGTCGTAGAAAATACTCACCTTTTAGCAATAAAAGGGTTTCTACAAAATCCAATGAAACGATATGTTAATTTCAATCGGTATAATAAATGAAAAATTCTTGAATTCAGATTTCAATATTTCGAATTTGTCAATATTAATCCCTTTTCAGGTAGACAACAGAATGAAACATCGAAGAATCTGGATTAATTCTTATCTAACCCCCGATCTGATAAAAATAAAAAGATATATGGACTCCGATCGCCACCTGTGTTTGACCTGCACGTTAACATATTATTTGTTAAATATGAATAAAGGAATACTTCGGTCTAAATGAATTGTTTTAATTAATTCCTGGAGATGGACTTAGGATGCGAACAGAAAACTGTGTTCTAATATTTAATAAAACAAACGCCAAAGCATGTTCATATAAAGGATGGTTTTTTACACCGTTACAGGATCATCATCAAGGCTTTTGATGATGATACATCAGAGGGAAAAAAACAGATATAATGCATCTCTCAGCCTCCCAGCTATACATAATACTTCTAAAAAAAAATGAAAACTTATAGCTATAGAAAAAAATGAACATATATAACAAGTAAACATTCTTAAATCTAACTACCATATAATAATTATTTCCAAAGTCAAAACATAATTACAAGTTGCAAACTAATACTATTGTACACGCGAAATCAAATTTAATAATTCAGTGTCACTTCACTTGAAAAAACGTTGCACTCGATTTTTATGCACTGTAAACAATTGTCCTTTTTCATTTGATATGGTGCAATTAACATTATCTGTGCTTACAACTTTGAAGGGGCCATTGTACCAAGGATCTAATTTCGATCTATTTTCATTGGATATCATAATAAGATCACCTTTCTTCAGATTAATTCGACATGCCTTTTCATCATAATCAATTTTTCGTTCATCTTTAATTTTTTGTAATAGTTTTCTACATTTGTCATGAGCAACTTGAAGTCTATATCTGACCTCTTGATAATATGAATCGATATTATAAACACGTGTTTGATAATTTGCTGGTTCTGATTTTGTTATTTTAATATTTAGATTTAGTGGACTGTAATTATTTTATGATAAGAAATAGACTTGGTTTTAATTGGTTAATTGTTAAATCGTTATAATAAATTGCGATGTTTATCTCGTGAGAATTGAAAATTGAATGCATTAGAAATTAACTGCACAATGCACACATGTATCCCCTGATAAGGTGTACGCAGACACCGGAGGACGAAACGTTGCCAAATCAATCGAATATAATTACAATACAGAAAAATCCTAACATAGCCCCTCCTTTGAAGGACTCCTTCAAAACTGAAGAAAATTGAGAAGAAAGAACATGCATGTACACAAATGAATTAAAATTGTTTAGTAGAAAATGAAATCATTTTATGGTACATAACATTTTCAAATATATAACCACATCAATTGTCAATATAATCTTGTTGAGGTAAAGGGCACAAATGTCGCACAGATCTTGTCACTACACCATTGGGAGTAGAAAGTTCTGCTATTCGGGATACACCATCCTTTCCATCGAACAATCTTGATACTCGTCCAGTAGGCCATTCACAGGGTGGTTGATGATCATTTTTTTGAGGACCAATGTGCCAATATCCAATTGCATTTGTTCTTTTTTCCATTTATATTGTTGGTGCAGTTGTGCGATATAATTCTCGGAAAATTGCTGCCAGAATCGCTGATACAACTGTTGAACGTGCTGGAATCTTGTTAGCTGGTAAGTCTTGGTGTCTGTCCAGTCATAGTCAGGAATAGAGGTAACTATGCGTCCTATGAGGAAATGGGAAGGAGAAATAGGTGCAAGATCATTTGGGTCATTCGACATTGCAAATAATGGACGTGAAGTCAAAATACCTTCTATTTGTATAACTAAGTTGTTGAACTCTTCAAAAGTAACATTATTATTTATAAGTGTTCTTTTAAGATGAAATTTAGTGCTTTTTACTGCACATTCCTATAGTCCACCGTGGTTGGTTGTATAGGGTGGAATAAATTTCCATTTTATATTTAAAATAGACGTTGAATCAACGATATTATCGTGTGCCCTGAATAAAAAATTACTCAATTCGCGTAATTGATTGCTTGCTCCGACAAAAGTGCTATACCGTTATCAGAATAGATAATAGAGGGAATACCGCGCCTTGCTGTAAACCTTTTTAAACATGCTATAAAACTTTCTTTAGTTAAATCAGTTATACATTCAATGTGAATAGACTTCGTACAAAAACATACAAAAATTGAAAGATAACACTTCACCAATTTAGATCCTCGACCCTTCTTGTTCAAAATGAAGAATGGGCCTGCATAATCGATACCAACTATTTCGAATGGCAAACTAGGTCTAACCCTTTCGTTAGGAAGACTAGACATTGGGCATGATAAAGGAACTGGATTACATTTGAAACATTTCACACAACTTTTTACAGTTCTCTTTGCCAAAGTCAAACCACCAATTGGCCAATAGAATTGTGTTATTGAAAATAATAATAATTGGGGGCCAGGATGCAAAAGCTGGCAGTGTTTGTGTTCAAAAAGTAATTTTGTGAATTGATGCCTTGACCACAACAAAATAGGGTGTTTGACATGAAAAGGTAAATCAGTTGCTTTTAGCCTATATACCTCCAACCCTTATAACGTCATTTTCATCTAGAAATGGGGTTAAAGATGACAACCGATGTTTTGGTTCAAAAAAAACTAATCCAATGTTTAAACTCGCCAGAAAAAGTAGGCAACTTAACCCTTGGAATCAAAACATTTAATAGAGGATCTGAATTGGTAGATTGTTGAGGCAAAGATGATGTACTGTAAGAACTACGGCGTAATTTAGTTTGTAAATATTGCAGAAAAAAATCTTGAGCAGCATAAAATCTTTCCTGAAAATCTTCTCGTTCTAAAAAATGCGACGGCAATTGTTCATCAGTGCACATAGATTCTATCATCGATTGAACAACATCGAATTCCGACAAAAGACCTGAACTATCCTTATATCTTAAATCGACCTCACTAATAGAAAAAAGCTTACTTGAAGTCGAATTTTTAATAGTGGTAATAAATTTCTCCAAAATAGTGAGTTTCTGCTTAATAGTACCCCGTTTGCGAGTTAAAACTTTTATTTCTGATTCGGACATTTTGTGAATATTGAATGAAATAGAAAGATAAACTAAATCCAGAAAAAATGTCGAATAATCCGAATGAAAAGGTAATAATGGAAGGAAATAGGAAAAAAGTCAAATTGTCAATAGTCACCCTTGTAGCTTCAGGGATGTAACCTTGAATTATTCGAAAATCTGGTGGCAGCAACTTGAATTTCGTTCTTGATTGAAGAATTTTCTTATGGCTCCTGGTAGTTTGGGTACCAACACATCCAATAATTGCAGAACGGTGTTCTTCTTTCTTGAGGTGAAAATCCGGCCGATGGATCAAACTTATGTTTGATAATTTGCTGGTTCTGATTTTGTTATTTTAATATTTAGATTTAGTGGACTGTAATTATTTTATGATGAGAAATAGCCTTGGTTTTAATTGTTTAATTGTTAAATCGTTATAATAAATTGCGATGTGAGAATTGAAAATTGAATGCATTAGAAATTAACTGCACAATGCACACATGTATCCCCTGATAAGGTGTACGCAGACACCGGAGGACGAAACGTTGCCAAATCAATCGAATATAATTACAATACAGAAAAATCCTAACAACAGGGTCAATAGAATTCGTAGAAATTGATAGGTCAGGTTTCTTACCGAAAACGAGTTCATATGGAACGTAATTGTGATATGAGCTTGGTGTCGTGTTATAACAAAAACAATAATATTTAATCCACTCATCCCAATCTGTTTTGAATTCATTGATATACATTCTCGAATATTCATTGAGGACTCGATGATTTCATTCAGAGGCGCCTATTGTCTGACTATGGTACGGAGTTGAAGTTTTATGTTGAATTTTCAGTCATTCAGCCAGCTCTTCGAATATTTGATTTTTATATTCGGTACCTAAATCTGTACGAATTTCTTTCATGTTTCCGTATATCAAAATGAAATTTTCGAAAATGGCTTTCGCTACAGTTCGAGCTCTTTATTTGGAATGGGAATGATTACTATGTACTTGGATAATTCGCACTGAATAGTGACAGCGTAAGAGTTACCTTGATTGGATTTCAAAAACGGGCCAATGGTATCGATAGCAGTAATGTCAAATGAGATTGAGGAGTTGGAGTTATGACCATCGGCTCTACATGTTTTACTTTTTTCTTGTTAGACTGACATAACGCGCACGATTTGATAAAATTCGTTACATCACGTGACATACCTTTCCACCTATACTTCAATCCAAGTTTTTTCAATAATCTTTTTTGACCACTATGTCCTCCCAAAAGAGGGTTTTCGTGGAAAGTTTCAATTAATTCCTGTTTTTCAGTTCTATTCGTTATAATTTTGGAACCTCCATAATATTTGTAGTTATTTTGCGCAATATTCTTTGACTCATTTCTTTTAATTCATTTTGTGTGCACAATTTAAATATTTCATCATTTTTTCTCAATTTCAATCTAGTAATTCCATGATTATCAGCCAATTTGTCGAGCTCAGACAATACGTTCTCTAAAGAAATATTGCCATTAATAATCGGTATTACTTTTTCAGCACTGATTTTATGTTTCTTTTCAAAAATGATCCTGAGATATTTTTGCTTAAATTGAAACGTAAGTGCGGGAATTTTTATTGAACTAACAAAACAATATCTAAACTTTCATACATTCTCGGTTCCGTTATTTTATTTTCATCTACGTAGGTTTTCTGTTCATTCTCACATCGAATTTTTCGAGTCATTGAACGTGTTGTGGCTAAAATTTTGGCAGCATTTTCTGACGTTTCGACAAGGTCTTTGATACTTATACGGGATAATGCGTCGGCTACTACATTTTCTTTCTCGGACAAAAATTGAATCTCGAAATCGTACGACTCAAGATCGAGGCGCATTCTAGACAGTTTTGAAGATGGATCCTTGAGAGAAAATAAATATGCCAAAGGACGATGATCCGACTTGACTAGAAATTTATTACCGTACAAGTAAAGTTTAAAGTATTGGATTCCTCAATGTATCGCAGTCAATTCCTTTTCGATAGTTGATTTATTCGATTCACCTTTTGTGAATGAACGCGAAGCAGCAGCGCACGCGGGATTTGACGCATCTGTTGTAAGAATAAAGGGTTTGGTGAAATCAGGGTATTGCAAAATTTTTGGTGAAATTAATGATTTTTTAAAATATTCAAATGATTTTTGACACTCGTCTGTTCAAAGGAAAACCCATTTTTTGCTGGTTGATAAAGGATAAATTATTTCTGCGAAATTCGGAATGAAACGACGATAATAATTGCAAAATGCAACGAAGCGTTCAACTTCATCAGCGTTGGAGGGCACGGGGTATTTGTTTATAATATCGTATTTCGACTTATCCGGTAAAATGCCTTTGTCCGTAATTTCGTGAACTAGATACGTTACTTCACACTTAAAAAATTTGGATTTCTCCGGATTCAGCTTGAGATTATATTTCCGACAAATTTCGAAAACTTTACGTATGTTACATAAATGGTGATTTTCTGAACAACCAATTATAATCAGGTCATCCATATGTATAAGAATGCATTTTCCGGACTTAAGCCAGAAAAAGCAATAGACATCATTCTCTTGAAGGAGTCCTACTTGATGAAAACTAGAAATCAAGTCAACTGCTGAAAAATACTTCGCTCGTCCTAGTTGATCTAATATATCATCTATTCTATTCAGTGGAAATTTATCTGGTATGAGTTTTTCATTTACTAAACGATAATCAATCACTAATCGGTATTTATTTGTAGTGATTTTATCCGATTTTAAACGAAAAATTTCAGAAAACTCTAGGCACAAATTAAGAACTTCTTTTTTTGCAAACTCAGGAATGTTTTTGTCTGAAATATTCGGTAAAGATTCGTTTCTATTGTTACCTGAATTGATCGAAGAAGTTAAAATAAAATATTCATTTATTTTTCGCGTTTGTATTTCGTCTATGTTCACTTTCACATTTTGGAAGTTAGTGTTTACAATTCTTATGATGGGATTAGAACTTGAAATAATAGAACCAGCTACAAAGACTCCGGCAGCGATTTCGTCATTCAAAACGACAGCGTCATTCTTCAATGATTCAAATTTCTTGATGTATCGATTGACTTCGCAACGACTGGGAATTATTAAACAATGGCCATCTAAACTATCTCTGATAGGAACACATATTTTTTGATTTTTCATTTTGAGAGTCATAGTCCAATTTTCATAATCGAATTTACATTTAGCTCTATTTCGATTTCAACCGCTAGAGTGCGTATCGCTGGTCAGCAGAGGCCAATATATGTTCGATTCCTATCTGTCTTTCAACAACCCCTTTTAAAAAAAGTACTTACAGTGTTTAACACATTTGGCAAAAGTAGGTTCTTGATATGTTGACTTAATATTTTCGAGGATTGTGTGTTTATAGGAATGAACCTAATATTTGACATTATTATTATTATTAAATTTCAGTACTTAGTTCGAACAAATTGGTAATTATTATGTGTGCTCAATAAATATACGTTCTTTTGCAAGAATAATAAGTTTTGATGATTTTAAATCAAATATTTCCATTCATTTCGAAAATATTCTTCATTTGGTGAAATTGTGCAGTCATTTCTTTATTTCAAATTACGAAAGGCAATCTAATTCCTAAATCTCAATAATGAATATAACATACATCCATTCCTGATTTATTCAAAATATCACTACCAGAAAAACACTATCGACCCCAGTCATCCCGATTTAAAATTATTGAAGATTGCGAAAAATTAAGCTGTCGAAAATGAAAATTCGAATAATTTTCAAATTACCGCTGCAAATCCTTTTTTAGGTTAGGATTGGCGAAATGGTGCGCGAAGTCGTCTTGGAGTAAAAATTTCAGTTCATTTTATCGGGAGTGCAACTACTGCCTAGTGTCTATACTGTGGTTTCACTAATGTTGTTCAGGAAGACTCAATGAATACAATGACACCAAAATCTGGTCGATATCTGCTGGTCACTAATATCTTAATATTTACCCCGATTTTGATTGATGAAGAAATTAAATCGAAGTATTTTACTGGGCTACCCTTTCTGTAGCTGTAGATTCAAAGTGTGATGAAAGCAAATAGGAACTTGAAATCGCAGAAAGAGTATAAAACAAAAAACAAAATGTAAATGTAAAGATAGTTACCGTAATTCTAGATCATCTAGTTGGGCCTCATTATACTGGTCGTCCCTTGGCTCACTTTGAAGGAATATTAGTTTTTTTTTTACTTGAGAAGTTTACATTCACAACATCAGTTATAAGGAACACATAATTCTCCGAAACTAAAATCACAACGGCTCGTTAGTTTATGTTTATAAAACCACATATGACAATATGATTTCGCATTTGCTAAGAGGTTAATGTTGTTGACAAACTTCAAGTTCAAACCAAAGATTAGGGAGTAGGGACCTCAATCTTTGGGGGGTGAAACTGCTGTCTGCTAGTGCTAGGTTGGACACTGATTACAGAATACTCTATGGTTGGCCACTCAAGATTGAGAGAGATGGAAGATACCAGCTTGAAGGTAGCTGACAATTCTCAGCTGGCAATCGTTGAAATCTTGGGCAGCGTTGCCAAATCTACCTTATTCCCTGAAAGATATGTATGCTTCCCCTACTTTCGAAAATTTATGAATTCGCTTATTTTTGGCACAGGGAGTAAATTATTCTAACACAACAAGCAAAAATGCAAATGCTCTACAGGGCATTTTCTGAAAAATGTCAGCTCGTCATATCTCGTGACGCACACGTACGATTTCGCTAATTTTTGGCATATAGGCTTATTTCAACATTAAAATACATCGAGCAAAAAATAAACTGTTGCACGATATAAACAAATGCTCTACAGGGCGTTTTCTCAAAAATGTCAGCTCGTCATATCTCGCGGAGCACACGTGCGATATCGCTAATTTTTGGCATATAGGCTCATTTCAACATTAAAATACATCGAACAAAAAATAATTTGTTGCACGCCATAAACAAATGCTCTACAGGGCGTTTTCTGAAAAATGTCAGCTCGTCATATCTCGTGACGCACACGTACGATTTCGCTAATTTTTGGCATATAGGCTTATTTCAACATTAAAATACATCGAGCAAAAAATAAATTGTTGCACGCCATAAACAAATGCTTTACAGGGCGTTTTTTGAAAAATGTCAGCTCGTCATATCTCTTGACGCACACGTACGATTTCGCTAATTTTTGGCATGTAGGCTTATTTCAACATTGAAATACATCGAGCAAAAAATAAATTGTTGCACGCCATAAACAAATGCTGTACAGGGCGTTTTCTGAAAAATGTCAGCTCGTCATATCTCGTGACGCATTATGATTTATTTTCTGATCGACATAAAACCCATATCGATTCTATTTCGGAAATCGCTTTGCGTTTTAATTGTTCGGTTGCTAGCTGATCTGCGTTGGATCTGCCAGGTGAGCTGTCTGGAGCTGCCAGGTGAGCTGTCTGGAGCTGCCAAGTGAGCTGTCTGGAGCCGCAGGTGAGCTGTCTGGAGCTGCCAGGTGAGCTGTCTGGAGCTGCCAAGTGAGCTGTCTGGAGCCGCAGGTGAGCTGTCTGGAGCTGCCAGGTGAGCTGTCTGGATCTGTACGCTGAGCTGTCTGGAGCTGTACGCAAAGATTTGTGGGAGCAGCGTTAATACAAAAAAAAGTTAAAAATTCAGTCGTAATATCTAAAAAATTATAATATAAATTAGTCTTGTGAAATCTGATCCACAGAGTTCATAAATTTATAGTTACCTGCAGCTCCAGACAGCTCAGCGTACAGCTCCAGATAGCTCAGCGTACAGCTCCAGACAGCTCACCTGGCAGCTCCAGACAGCTCACCTGGCAGCTCCAGACAGCTCACCTGGCAGATCCAACGCAGATCAGCTAGCAACCGAACAATTAAAACGCAAAGCGATTTCCGAAATAGAATCGATATGGGTTTTATGTCGATCAGAAAATAAATCATAATACGTATAGTTTTTATATCAGTATGCACAGAACCTAAATTATACATGATCATTTTGTTCGCTATTGCCAGGATTTATTTCTGAAAGTGGCAACGTCGCGATAATGGTAACAGGATACATGTAGCGCTGATAATAAAATCGAGGTGCTGATTAAACCAATTCCTATGGTTTACCATTTTTCGAATGCACTTACATACATTTTTTTGAAGAATTGAAAAAAACTTTCATTGATGGGGTGTTCTGATGCTGCCTTCAGCAAAACTTGTAGAAGAAATCTATCCTCAAACTTTGTGAGCTAAAGTCTTTAAAAGTCAATCAATGGAAAATGAAATCTCATGTTTTGAGCGAATTTTCATAGAATTGAAATGGTAATACTCAGGGTAGAGGGTTGAGAAAACGTATGCAAACCACTTTGATTTTTTAACAGTTCTATAGAAAAGTTGAAAAAGCGACAGGAGGGTGATGGTGGGTGTTTTTCGATTTATTTTTTCGCTAAACTTATAGTTTTCGAGATATTCCACATAAGAGAAAAATTTGAACTTAGAATAATTTTGCTAGATGTATGGACTTGTAATAATCTCAATGAATAATGCTATTGCTCAGGGTAGAGGGTTGTGAAGTCGTTGAGTTTGTTTTTAATTGCATATGATCTGATTTTGACTGATCTGTTTTCAACTGACCTGTTTCAAACGGATCAGAGTCTGTTGATTGAAATGGCTATGTTTTTAACTGATCTTTTTCAAACTGAACAGAGTCAGTTTCTATCTTCCCAGGATCCATTGATGATGTGTTTACCAATTTAGAACCAATGATTCGTTAGAGGGGAATACAATCGTTCTCGTCTTCATCCGATCTTTCCAATTCGAGTGATACATATTTTTCATGAACATCTTTAATTAATTTCCGTATTTTCAATTCACGTTGAAACTCAATAGACTTCTGTTTAGAATCAGTTCTCATTTTGAAATGTAATTCTTACACTGTACCAGTAAGTTTCATCAAAAAACAGACGGTATCGTCCTTCAAGAAGTGGAAAATCCTTCACTATAGTAATAACATCATGTGAATTCTGATTTCAACACATACCAGAACGATCTTTGAATATGACATATCTGCAGATAATTTTCATCAAAAGCGTGCTGTAAATTCGAGTCATCTTGTTTGAAAAGGCAAAACATATTTGCGTTTTTTCGAATCAGCTGTTTCGGCACTCGAGAATACGTCTGACATAGATAGTGTCGTTATTGTGTCTCCCCATAGCGTTGTAGGTCCATATTTTGTTTATCGCATGCAAAGTCATCGAATATATAAACAGAATTTCTTCGGCTTCTGACGGGCTTAAAAATCATTATGGTATGGATAATATTTCACAATATCAACTTTCGATAAAATATCTTTTAGTAGCTTGTATTTTGTCTGATATAAAATTTTAAGAGAAAATATACAGGGTGATTTTTTTAAGTGTTTCATTAGACGTTTTCGAGCAACGAATTGTAATACAGATTCAAGATTTTGGATTTTCGTTTTAGAGTTCATGAACTTTAATTGTAAAATATTTTCAGGAGGAATCTACTTCCGGTTTCACCGGAAACGAATGTAACTTCGTTATTTAAAATGCAACATCCTGTATATTTATACATATTCGAACTCTTCGTTCAATTCTACACTGATTTGATGTATGATATGTGCAACCACTCAAGTGGTTCTTGAATTATAGCCTGATTATCAAATTTTTTGAAAGAAAGGTTGTCACAAATCAGTGTCCATATCTTCAAAATCCCTCATTCCAAGAATTTCTTTTTGCGAAAGTGGAACAAAAGAAAGTACGCTGATAGTGTTTCTTGTATAACTTATGAGGAAATATTATACAGGGTGTCTGTAAAAGAGGTCCAAAGTGAGACTCAATAAAACTATGAAATCTCACTCTTTTCAAATGGCAACCCTATAATTTTGTGATTCCAATCGATGGCTCGTCAAAAACCAGTTATGGTGTACCGAATATTTCATGCCTCTAAAATCAGTATTTTGCCGTTATTCAATAAAATTCGAATTTCACGATTAAAGACAGGTTTCACACAGTTTGTAAGCTTGCATTTTTGAAGTAGGCTATGTTAGGAACTGTCATTCTTACTTTTTCTTACAAATCAAGCACTAAGCAAAACATGCAATAAAAATTTCACTGGAATGATATATCAAGGGTATTTCCTTATTTGCTGCAAATGTAACAAATTCCTAGAAAAGGTAATTAGAAATTCAACGAACGAAATTCACATTTATTGACTTCAACAAAGTTCAGGAGGTACCGTAAAATGGGGCGAAGTCGGACAGTAGGGGTGAAAACGGACACTCGGTTCTTGCCGTACTGGAAGCCTTAACCCTAAACGGACTCGAGTGAATACAGTAATAGATAATGAATGATCTCTTAGTTTAACACTATCACAAAAATTTTTTGATACTTCCTGAACTTTGATTTTGTTAAAAGTGGTAAATGTGGATCTCTTTCGTTGAAAGTTCTGACTGCCCTTTCTAATATTTTGTTACATTCACCATAAATAAAGAACATATTAAATACATCACTGTTACTGTAATTCATATTTTGCATAGTGCCCGATTAATTAAAAAAGTATACATGACAGTTCTCTAAAATGCATTATAAATCAACAAACATAGACTTCTTGAAAACTTCTATCCTAATAAACCTATGGTTAGACTAAGAAACCTTGATTCAATCCTGAAATTCGAATTTTATTCAACAACGGCAAAACTACTGATTTAAGAGGCATGAAATGTTCGGGACACCCTAACCGGTTTTTGACGAGCCATCGATTAGAATTACAAAATTATAGCGTTGCCATTTGAAAAAAGTGAGATTTTATAGTTTTATTGAGGCTCACTTTGGGGCCCTTTTTCAGACATCCTGTATAATATATCCTCATAAGTTATACAAAAATCAGTATCAGCGTACTTTCTTTTGTTCCACTTTCGCAAAAAGAAATTCTTGTAATGAGGGATTTTGAAGATATGGACACTTATTTGTGACAACCTTCTCTTCAGAAAATTTAATAATCAGGTTATAATTCAAGAACCGCTTGAGTGTTTGCACATATCATACATCGAATCGGTGTAGAATTAAACGAAGAATTCGAATATGTATAAATATCCAGGGTGTTGCATTTGAAATAACGAAGTTACATTCGTTTCCGGTGAAACCGGAAGTAGATTCCTCTTGAAAATATTTTACAATTAAAGTTCATGTACTCTAAAACAAAAATCCAAAATCTTGAATCTGTATTACAATTCCTTCTTCGAAAACGTCTAATGAAACACTTAAAAAAATCACCCTGTATAGGTACGTTCAGTAAGCTATTACGATGGAAAAGTAATTCTGAAAAAACATTACTCTTTCCACAGCCACTCGGACCACATATTAGAAAACTAGATGGGAATACCATGTTTATTGATTTTATCTTCAAATTCGTCAAAATTATCAATCGTTAACTCGTTACTGTGTTGTTCGACTTCCATCACGTCTGATTCTTATTCATATGAATGGTTTTAAATGAAGAAAAAATCAATTGAAAAACTTTATTTTATAACATGAGGCTGCTAAGTATCCGCTTTATATCTGTTTTTTGAGTATCTGCTATATAGCCGTTTTTTGTTCATGAGTATCTGTTTTCATTCATGAGTATCTGTTTTTTATCAATGAGTATCTGCTTTATGTCCACTTTCCACTTATTCGAGTATCTCATGATAGTTTCGTGATCTTCGAGCATCTTCGTGTATCTTTATCGTTAAACTTTATACCTTTAACCTATATAAGATAATTAGATGATTTCTGTTTCAGCTGCATCGAGAATGTCGGATATGAAAGGTTGTCTACAATTGATGAAGTCGTTAGTGGCTTTGTTCATCTGAACACATGATGAAAATGTGATAAAAGATGGCATGAAAAATTGTTCCCTGGCTATTCGAAGAATCAATAGGAAATTAAAGAATACTGCATCTGTTGGTGAAAAACAGAGTCTTTTGAGTACCCTGAACCATGTGAAGAGTTATAGATCCAAATTATGTACACATTTGACATGCGAGGTTAAGCTTTATTTAGTTGTGGAAAATTTAGCCACTGGTATGAAACTCAAAGATTGTGGAAATGTCAAATGGTATATAATCCTTCATTGAATGAAAACTTTCAAGCAAACCATTTCCCCAAATTTCAAAGTCGAGAACTGAGGTGGTCTTCGATTTGATTCACACGTACGTATGTGGTTCTATGAAAAACCATACAGTATCTGGAAAAGAATATTTTGTGAGTTTTACCGATGATTACTCAAGATATTCAACAATATATTTGATGCATTCAAAAGATGAAGTAATCAATAAACTAAAGTTAATTTAGGTAGAACTAAAGAATGCTTTTGGAAAGTATCCTAAAATTTTCAGCTCGGATAACGGGGGGGAATACCTATGTTAGCAACAGCTTGAAAAACTTTCTGAATAATTTAGGTATTAAGTTTCAATATACAGTACCATACTGCGCAAAACAAAATGCTGTTTCAGAACGAAAAAATCGTACTTTAGTCAAATCAGCTAGATGTATGTAGGTATAAATTTTGGTGTGGAAGCTGTATTGACTGCTAATTATATTTCAAACAGATTGGCTACATGATCTAAAGGAAAAACACCATTTGAACTCAGAGAATCATATTTGATGCATTCTGTAACT
This sequence comes from Propylea japonica, assembly GCA_013421045.1. Taxonomy (NCBI): domain Eukaryota; kingdom Metazoa; phylum Arthropoda; class Insecta; order Coleoptera; family Coccinellidae; genus Propylea; species Propylea japonica. The sequence goes on along the minus strand of CM024243.1, from coordinate 62,575,447 downwards.
TTTGGAAGTCAAGCTCACATCTTTGTTCCCAAACAAAAGTGGCAGAGAAAGCTTAAGAGGGAATAGGCGCAACTAGTAGGTTCTACAGAATTTTAGATCCCAAGACAGATGATGTGTTTGTGAGAGTTTGTGTAAAATTTAATGAATATGTCAATCAACCTTTTCAAACAATGAATGAATGTAAAGCAAAAAATGAGTCAGAATTTGTTCCTGAAGTAACTATCACTCTGGAATCAGATACTAATGAAATAACTGAGTCTTTATCAGATATCAATATTGGAAATGAGCAAGGGGAGGATTATGATATGTCATAAGAAAAATATACAGACAACTATGAACGGGAAGAAGTTTTAATGAGATCTGGAAGGGTATCAAAGAAAAAAAAAGTTGAAAACTATATGACATATAATGTTTTTTTAGAGATGAACCAAGCAAGGAGTACGTATCCACTTTGCAAACTCGAACGAAGTGGAAAAAAGAGCATCCCAATATTCTGAAAACTGTACTCGTTAAAGAAGACGGCCTTCCACCTCTGAAATGGAAACTGGGTAGAATTCTACAAATCCACAAGGGGACGGATGACGTAATACGCACAGTAACCATCAAGACAGCGAGCACAAACGTCCAGTGGTCAAAATCTGTGTACTTCCTAGTCAATAATTCAAATTCAAATTCAAATTTTATTGAACAACTCTGACATAAATACAGCAAATAAACATGATTAAATTATTTGGATAATTTTGCACCTAACTCCAAGGAGTTGTGTTGTGCATTATTTAAAAACAAAATTTTCAAATTCATCGTTACTGGTACGGCCTTTGGTCAATTATTAAATAATTTACACTTACAAAGGACAAATGCTATAAATGCTAAAAAGTGGACTGTAATAATTAATGAACTTACTAAATTTTGTGGAGTTTAAGCTAATTCCAGGTGTGGTAATTGCCTAATTCACCTTCGATTAACGGGAATAAATTAGGAAGGGTGAAGGTAAAATAGGATAAATAAGATGAATTTTAACCTGAACAGCACTACCACTGTATGCTCGGGATGAAGATGGTAATCCCGACCTTCCTTGGGTAGAATAAAAATGCGGGTGTAGCTATAATCCTAATGTAGCGGGTTGAACTATGACTGAATGCGGGTTGAACTATAACTTTGATGCACTAAACACCTATGTGCACAGTAATCACTGCGGTTTTACTACGATGCGGCAATTTTCACGTATGAAAAACTAAAATGCTAAGTGAAATTCTATAACGTGTTCTAAGCGGCGTCTAATTCGAACTGAACTGTCGAGAGAATAAAATGTAAAAACATGTGGTGTCATATGTGAGCTGAATTAATATATTATAAAATGGTAAACAAATACATACAATTGGGGAAACTATGGAAACGCCCCAACATCCTCCCCCTCTCTCCTTGGGAAGATTGCAAATTCGCAAAGAAAAAACAATTATGAAAAAAATAACAAACAAATTTTGCGGCTGGAAACTATTAGAGTGTTCCAAAAAATAACTATTGAAGCGGTTTGAGACTATCGAAGCGGTTGAAAACTATTGAATAAAGCGAAACAAGTGAAAATTTATATATTATTGTGTTGGAAGTGGACACAATTTTGTAACAGGACGTTTAAAAAGTCCATCCTTAGTTTTGACTGTGGCAATTCTTACGACCTGATCTTTCCCTGGAAATATTTCTGTTATTATTCCAAGTGGCCAATTTAAAGGAGGTGTATTTTCACCCATTACAACTACGACGGTGCCAACTGTTATAGGATTTGTTTTAGTGTTCCACTTAGACCTAGTTTGTAACTGATGAAGATATTCATTTTTCCATCTTCTCCAGTACGATTGTACTATGTTATCTAACAGTTGTTTTCTACTCAACCTATTTATTTTTATATTAGAAACATCAGATGAAGGAAAACTTTGCAACGATGTTAATAAAAAATGAGCTGGTGTCAACATTGCTGGATCAGAAGGATCATTGCTAATATATGTAGAAAGGGGGCGACTATTGAGAAGCGCTTCAATTTGCGTTAGAACGGTATTAAACTCTTCGTATGAAAGAATCTGCTCCCCTGTAGCCTTGAAGAGAAATTTTTTCATACTTTTTATGTTGCTTTCCCACAAACCGCCCATATGTGGGGAGAGGGGCGCATTAAATTTCCAACTAATCTGTGCGTTCAATAACTCTTTCTTGAGAGCATCACTATATTCTGATGAAACTATAAATTTTTGTAATTCATTCAGAAATCTAGAAGCTCCAATGAAATTTGTTTCCTGATCGGAATATAAGGTTTTCACTGGCCCCCTACGACTGATAAATCTTTTTAAAGCGTCTAGAAAAGTGTCAGTTGTTAGGTCGGACGCTAATTCTAAATGAATACATTTTGTTGCGAGGCATATGAATAGACATACATATGCCTTTTGTGTTTTGACTCCTCTATGTCTAGTTAAAGAAATTTTGAAAGGACCGGCGTAATCAACACCTACATCTATAAAAGCTTTCAGTTGAGTCGTAACACGAGACGAAGGAAGATTTCCCATCAAAGGAAAGTTCGGTTTAGGTTTCAATCGAAAGCAATGATTGCAAGATTGTACTGTCTGCCTAACTATTTTGCGTGCGAATATTATCCAATATTTATTCATTAGAATTGAGTGCAGTAAATGCGGTCCAGCGTGTATATACTTCTTATGCATATACTCCACTAAAAGAGAAACAAAATGTGATTTTTTTGGAAGGAGTATTTGATGTTTATAATCAAAACCAACAGAGGCATTGATTAGCCGACCTCCTACACGAATGAGCCCAAATTCATCTAGAAAAGGATAGAATTTTCTGAAAGACGGGGGAACAGTTTTATTTCTTTCCAATGAATTTAATAAATCGCTAAAATGAAAATGTTGAACTATTCTTATTAAATATTTTTCAGAAATTTCAAGATTAGAAATGCTGACCTCATCAGAAAGTGACAATCTGCGAACAAATTTCAAAACATATATCATGCTTCTGAGGAGTTTAGTGAAATAAGAAAATTTTGATATGAAAGAATATAAATCGTCATTTGTTGTGACAACCATTGAAATAGTTTGTGCTTCAGGTAGATCTTCTAAAATATTTATATTATGTATTGACTTCAGAGGCCAAGAACATTCATCTTGTCCCAACCAAAATGGACCATGAAGCCACGTATCAATACTTGAAAGAAATTTAGAGGGAGTAACTCCTCGTGAAATTATATCAGCGATATTTTGTGTTCCTTGAACGAAACACCAATTATCTATAGGCAAATTAGATTGAATTTGGGAAACGCGGTTAGCTATAAATGTCTTCCACTTATGTGGAGACTGCGAAATCCATCCTAATACAATCATAGAATCAGTACAAGCAACAACTTTCTTGATCTTGCAACGCATAGAATAAACAGAAATAACATATTTGAGTTATTTCGATAAGAGCAGGGTAGCACAAAGTTCTAAGCGGGGTATTGATACAACTTTTAGTGGTGCAATTTTAGATTTCGAACATATCAAATTTATGAAGGATTTACCGTTTGAAACAGTTTTCAGATAAACAGCAGCGGCATAACTAGTTTGACTAGCGTCGGAAAAACCTATTAATGTGATAGGAGTATTTTCATTAGCTCCTAGCCATCTAGGAACCTCTACTTGAGTGAGAAGAGGCAGTTCTTTTTCAAAATTTTTCCAGCTATTGACAAGTTCAATTGGAGGGTCCGAGTCCCATTCTAATTTTATAGACCAAAGCTTTCTAATGAATAACTTCGCGTGCAAAATGATAGGACCCAAAATACTTAAAGGATCATAGATTTTGGTGATTTGTGACAAAATAGTTCTTTTAGTATACTTTTGATTACACTGAGAAATTGTTGCTACATTGAAAGAAAGAATATCAGAGTCAGGTTTCCATTGTATACCCAATACATAAAAGAAGTCACTTTCAAAATTAATCACTTCAGGAGAATGTTTCTCTGAAGGTATAAATGATAAAAGTTGTGGAGAGTTTGTGTACCATTTCTTTATTTCAAATCCACCGGATTCGAATAGTTTTGTTAGATCAGTAAATAGTGATTTTGCTTCATCTGAACTATTAACGCTAGTAACTAAATCATCAACATACATATCGCTTAAAACTACTTTCGAAGCGAAAGGAAAATTGTGAGCCTCATCATGACATAATTGTCTTACTACCCTTAGGCTTAGAAATGGAGATGGTCTGATCCCAAATGCCACTCTATTAATTTGATACACTTCAAGAGCTTGATTTGGAGAAAAACGCCATAAAATTTGTTGAAAGACGCGATCTTGTTCGAAAATTTCAATCTGACGATACATTTGACAAATGTCCGCGATCAGAACAATAGAAAAAAGTCTGAAATTGAGAAACATTTGAACTATGTCCATCTGTAACTTAGATCCGGTGTGCAAACAATCATTTAAGGAAAGAGATGAGGGTGTGGTCTTTGCACTAGCATCAAACACAATTCGAACAGGAGTGGACACACTATCTTTAAAAATTGGATGATGTGCAATTATATAATGAGGATTATTTTTTATGTGTTGAAAAAGTTCATCATCTACTTTACACACTTTACTCATGTGACCTTGTTGAAGGTAATCTGATATAATGGCATTATATTGTTCCTTGAGAACTGGTGCTGACTCAAATCTTTTTTCTAAGCAAAAAAATCTTCTTAATGCGGTAGAATATGAATCACCCAAATTATGGGGATCTATCTTGAAAGGTAGACACACTGTATATCGACCAGAAGTAGATCTAGAAAAAGTAGACTGAAAATGGTCCTCACAAGTTACTTCGTCATCTGTTGACGGAATTATGTTAGGAACTTCCTCAAGTTCTAGAAAATTTTGAACTAAAGCTTCGAGTGGTTCATTGGATACTACTGCGCTATTATAACAAAAATTTGAACGAATTATATCAGTGGAAGGGGTTTAAGTACTGTTCCTGAAATAATATAACCTAAACTTGTACCTATTGCTATTGGTGAATAATTTCCATGAGAAATTTTATCTCCATTTAAAATTGTTGCAAAAATAGAAGAACCCAAAATGCCATCATCTTCTGAGCTTTCTGTAAATGTATTATTTGCTAAGGAGATACCTGAGAACAATTTCAAATATTCTTGAGAAATATTGTTGCTCGGCAATTTGACTGTCAAATTATCGATAACCAAAGCATCTACATTGAACACTACATTTGGATCGTGAATAGATGAAATGAAAATATTTTTTGCAATGCCCTTAATGGCAGTTTTATGATTTCCAATTCCAATGACTGTTTGATTCAATTCATGAATCGGAATACTCAAATTTTGGCAACACTGTAATGAAAGGAAATTTTCCTCGCTACCACTATCAATTAAAACGCGAATTTCTTTCTTGTTTCCATCAGGAAATGAAATGAAAACCTTGGCAGTGGGCAAAAGTGTAATTTTAGTATTGCATTTACTTAAGTACGACGACACTACATATCCAACCTTTTCCTGAGGTTGATCATGAGAAGTTGATGGTAGAGTTTGCGGGCCAATAACATTATGGACATTTCTATCCACATTCGAACTTTCATCATTAGTTTCAAAGTGTAATAAAGTACGATGTTTAAGTTTACAAGTGTTACAAGTATTAACTGATCTACAACAGGAAATTTTATGTTTAGAACTCAAACAGTTCAAACAGAGAACTTTTTCTTCAGCTGTTTTATATCGATTAAATGGAGACAATTTTAAAAATTGACTACACTTATGAATCAAATGTGTCTGCTTGCACAATGAACATTGAACTGAATTCGGTTTATTCGTGTGTAAACTAGATGCTATACAAGAATGCGAAGATTTCTGTTTATTGGAAGAATATTTTGTGGTTACATGCGTATTACTTGGGCCAGGACTACTACGATTAAGCATTCTCGATTGTTGCCTAATAAAATGAATTAATTTTCCGTACGATGGCAATTCATTATCTTTTAAAGTCATTTCGAATGAACGTTGAGTTTGATTATCTAATTTATTGAGAGCTAGAGTAACTAGCATAAAGTCAAGAGGATCTTTAAGTTTAAGCTGTTTGAATGCGCTAACAGAGACATCAAATCTCTCTAAAAAATGATTCAAACTATTGAAAGATTCTGCAGTTAAAGGTTTGAAGTCAAAAATAGATCTTAAATGTGTGGATGCTAACAGCCTTTCATCTTGGTATGTATCAACTAACAGGTTCCAAATACTTTCATAATTATTTTCAATAGGTGGTATTCCGGAACAAATATTGAGAGCACGACCAGTGAGTTTGCTCAATAGAAAATGAATTTTGCAAGTATTGTCCAGCTGAGAGTTTTCGTGGACGCAGCTCTTGAAAGTTTGATAAAATATTGGCCATATTTTGGGATCTCCATTAAACTCTACTAACTCGATTGAGGGTAACTTAGGTTGCGGTTTAGATGGAACTTGTGACATTCTACTACAACTACCATTCGCATTACTATCAGAAACTGACGATTCTTTCTCTAGCTTATCCGCGGCTAGTTTTATATGGCAATATAAATCTTCTGCAGCTTCAACTGCTTGATAATTTGGAGAAGAATCAGGTTTTATGTCTAAATTAATTGAATTTATTTCTTCTACCACTTCTAAAATGCTTTGTCTTGTTGATTCGATTGAGTACAATCCCATCTTGAAATAATCCGCAACTTTTGGTTTATGCAAATCTTTAATGTAATCTGAAAGTTTCTGAAGTCGCAAGAAAAACATTTGCTTTTTGGATTCCAAAACTTTCAGTCTAACCAACCTCCTATCAGTTTCGGTTGTATTCGGCATATTGATATTCAATAAAAATTATACTACTTCTGAAAAAGTAAATGGTCGAAAAATAACGAAAGAGAGAGAAAGAGGCGATGCTGAAATCAGTGAGAGCGAGAACACTATATGCGCAGCCAAACTAATGATTGAAAAACTTGCAATATCACATAAAACACCACATATGTCTAATGCAAATTCGCGAACTATAGAAAATGAAATTCGGCTCGATAAGGATCAAAATGGTACGGCCTTTGGTCAATTATTAAATAATTTACACTTACAAAGGACAAATGCTATAAATGCTAAAAAGTGGACTGTAATAATTAATGAACTTACTAAATTTTGTGGAGTTTAAGCTAATTCCAGGTGTGGTAATTGCCTAATTCACCTTCGATTAACGGGAATAAATTAGGAAGGGTGAAGGTAAAATAGAATAAATAAGATGAATTTTAACCTGAACAGCACTACCACTGTATGCTCGGGATGAAGATGGTAATCCCGACCTTCCTTGGGTAGAATAAATATGCGGGTGTAGCTATAATCCAAATGCGGCCCATACACAAGCTACTTTCTCGGCGTTTTGGCAGCTAGCGTTTTGCGAGCGTCCTAGACGCTCGTGCAATTTTCACCACACACAAGCGTCTCAGTAGCTCATCGATCGCTGACGATAAAGGTTTAAAATGTCATCCGTACTTGCACCCGACTTTTCCGTAGCTCGAAACTTTTTGTATTCTTTACGGAATGAGTCTCGGATGCTTTTAATTTTTTTCTTTACGAAATCAATATCGCATTCATCGTTATATTGTTTACATAAAGCTAAGAATTCTTCGTAGACTTTATTCTTTAGTGTTCTGTTCGAATATTCTTTGCTCTTATGCGGCCCATACACAAGCTACTTTTTCGGCGTTCTGGCAGCTAGCATTTTGCGAGCGTCCTAGACGCTGGTGCAATTTTGACTACACACAAGCGTCTCAGTAGCTCACCGATCGCTGACGAGAGATCGAGTTATACGATCAGTCTCTGCCAAATTTTCACCATTTTATAGTAAATTTTAATAATTTCCATGCGTTCTTGAAGCATGTATCGTTCCATTTTTATTGATGGCGTAGTCCCTTTAGTTATGTTGATGTTTAGAAACAGCAACGTATGTGAAGCTAGAGGAAGCCATTTGGCGTTATTTTTCGTACATAAATGTCACAACTGATATTTCAATTAACAATAAAAAGTTTTTGAAAATGAATGCAAATTAGGTGTTTTATATATTCTCAAAAAAGACACGTAATTTCAAACATTCTTTATGTTATTCATCGATCTTAGCAGAGTGTTCGCTTACAGGTCGATTTTAGGAAATGAAACCTCCCGATTGGCCAAACGATTGAACTCTTTTTGCACCCGACTTTTCCGTAGCTCGTAACTTTTTGTATTCTTTATGAAATTATTTTTTTCTTTACGAAACCAATATCGCATTCATCGTTATATTGTTTACATAAAGCTTACAATTCTTCGTAGGCTTTATTCTTTTTTGTTCGAATATTCTTTGCTCTTAATCATCCACAAACACTTATTCTTTTTAAATAGTTCTATAAAATTTGTAAGGAATTCTTCTGAATGTGGAAATCTTGCATGATTCTCTGCCATTCTAGACGCTCTCACACACACACAAGCGTTTTTCAAGCGTTTCGCCGGCTATCTTGACGCTAAAATCAAACACGTTTGATCTTGGCGTCCGGCGTTGCGTCCAGCTCGGCGACTCGCCAGCGTGGCAGCGGATAGACATACACAGGCGTTTTTCGGGCTACTTTTGGGCGTTTTGGTCGCTTGCGGTGACGCTAGCTGCCAGAACGCCGAAAAAGTAGCTTGTGTATGGGCCGCATAATGTAGCGGGTTGAACTATGACTGAATGCGGGTTGAACTATAACTTTGATGCACTAAACACCTATGTGCACAGTAATCACTGCGGTTTTACTACGATGCGGCAATTTTCACGTATGAAAAACTAAAATGCTAAGTGAAATTCTATAACGTGTTCTAAGCGGCGTCTAATTCGAACTGAACTGTCGAGAGAATAAAATGTAAAAACATGTGGTGTCATATGTGAGCTGAATTAATATATTATAAAATGGTAAACAAATACATACAATTGGGGAAACTATGGAAACGCCCCAACAGTTACAGACAGGCATTTTTTTCCTTTTTTTTCTGTTATATATACACACACATTTTCAGATGTAACAACATAATATTTAAATTTTTTTTTTTAATTTTACAATTTTTTTTTTTTTGAATTTTTGGATCACAAGAGGGAGCTTTATTTTTCTTTTTAACCTATATACTGAAAACTAGTTTTATTCATTATAATGAACTGCTTCAGTCTCTTAGAAAACAGTTTGAAATTTCTGATGTCTGTCAAATCTTGCGGAATACAATTAAATATTTTCGGTCCAGTGGTGCCGATGTACCTTTGAAACATTGTAGTCTTTGCTTGAGGTACTCTCAAATTCTGTTTTTTTCTTGTTTCATACTCGTGACAACTAATGTTCCTTATGATTTTGTTTTTATACATGAACTTAGAAACATTGAATATATATAATTGTTGTAAGTCCATCATCCAATCATTTGCAAACAATTCTCTCGTCGAGAACATCCTGGGCCTCGAGACTATCACCTTAAGTATCCATTTTTGGGTTAAAATTAGAGTTTTTATTTGGCTTTCATATGTACCACCCCATATAATATTTCCGTAAGCCAGAATTGGTTCAACTAGAGATCTATAAACCATCTTCAAAACATTTATGGGCAGAAACTTCCTCAACTCGTAAAAAGTATACACCAACTTTCTCAATTTATTTGTTAAATGGTTTGAGTGGTTGTCCCATTTCAGAGTATTGTTTACTATAATTCCCAAGTATTTAATATTTTCTTCACTGCTTATTTTTCTTTCACACATACATTCAGACAATGAGCACTTGGAATGGTATATAATAGTAGAAAAAGTTGGCTGGGTGACAGCAGATTTTGAAAAGGCGAGAAACTTGGTTTTTTCAAAATTCAGACTCAGTAAATTTTGATCCAACCAGCATTTGATCCTATAAAGTCCAACTTCAGAGAGAGCTTTTGCATTTTCCCAGGTGTCCGCTGTGAAAAGCAAGACAGTATCATCGGCGTAAGATATTATTTCTCCCCCGATATCTATTTTTAACATTTCATTAATGTACAGCAAAAATAGTTGGGGACCACGAACTGTTCCTTGTGGAATGCCGTAGGAATAATGTTTACCTTCGCTGAGATGGTCACCTATGTTCACATATGATATACGATTCGTCATATAACTTTTTAGAAGTTCATAGGCCACACCACGTATACCATAAGATTCCAGCTTCATTAATAGCAAATCATGGGAAATGCTATCGAATGCTTTCGCCAAATCGATAAAGACTCCAATCACTTTTTCATCCTTGTTCAGGCATTCATGTATTATGTTGGTGAAATGATACAAAGCATCTTCAGTGGAAAGATCCTCTCGAAATCCAAACTGCCGGTCACAGAGAATACTGTTTTTGGTAAGGTACTTATTCAATCTGACAACTATACATTTTTCAAAGATCTTGCCCATCACTGAAATGACTGAGATCGGTCTATAATTTCCTGGATCCGTTTTTTCTCCGCTTTTGAAAACCGGTGTAATAATTGCCTGTTTCAAAACATTTGGGAACTGGCCAGTAGTGAAAGATTAATTAAATGCGCTAATATCGTTGTAATATTCTGTCTTATCGCCTTCAATGTTTTCGTATTTATTTTATCAATTCCATGTGATGACTTATTTTTCAAACATCTTATAATTGTAGATACTTCATGGCTGGTTACAGGACTCAAGTGGATAGATTTCCGTAAGTGATTATCAGGTGGACGATAATCTGCAAAGTCTGAGTGGATGTCATCTTTTACCACCCTCGCCATCTTTTCTCCTATTGAAGTGAAGTGATTATTCAATATATTTGCTACTTCAACAGGATCAGATGTTCTAGTTCTGTCGTCATTTAAAAGCTCCAAACTGTAATCACGACTTTCCTCTCCCTTTATAATTTTCCAGATTTCCCTCGTATCATTACCCACCTTTTCCAATCTACGACTGTAGTAATCTTCTTTGGTTTTTACTAACAATTTTTTAGGAAATTTCTATACCTCTTATACTGTTCTAAAAGATCAGGTCTGTATTCTTTATTAAGTTTTTTTTTCATATTATCTCTCCTCCTTATGGACTTCATTAAAGCCTCTGTTATCCAGGGTTTCAGTCTATTGTAGACCTTTATACTTTTGTAGTGACTGGATCTATCTATTAAGGATATCAGTTTGGTATGAAACATGTCGTAAGCTGAATTGATGTTGTTTTCAGCAAAAACTTCTTCCCATTTCTCATCTTTCAGCATGTCATTTAGTTCTTCATAATTGATATATTTTATTCGCTTTATTTGATTTCTGTCATTCTTCATTGTGTTTAGGACTTGCTCATTTATATTTACAATAGTGCTGAAGTGATCTGTTGTAGTGCTTTCGATGATAATTGGTATTATCCTTATTTTCCTTAAACAGTCATCCTTTTTAATGAATACATGGTCCAAGCAGCTATTCATTCTAGTGGGAGAATTTATATAAGAACTGTAGCCATAAGAACTGAGGACATTCATGTACGAGTTTGTTATTATGTCTGAGCTTTTTATATTGATATTTATGTCCCCAATTATGAAGGTTCAAAAATACTTCCAGTTCATCAACGAATGTCCTGACATTTGTTTGTGGTGGCCTATAGATGGCAAATATATTGAGTTCCGAGCTATGTAATTGTAACCTTATTTTAGTGGCACTAATAATACCTATTTCCATGGGTTCTATGGAGAAATTCCATCTGTTATGAACAAATATGACGACCCTATCATTCTGATTTAGATGAGAGTCATTGTAGTAGGACGAGTAGTTTGGTAACCTGAAATTGTCCAAATTTGGAATATTCCACGTTTCAGTTAAAATAAGGACATCAATTTGAAAATCCAGAGAATTCAATTGCACAATAAATTCATCAAAATTCTTTCGTAAACTTCGAATATTCTGCTGCATAACATTTATTCCGCATTTGAGATTTTCTTTTATTTTTTGTTCTAATTCATTACAGTCTACAACAATATGTGCATCAACCCTATTGTAATCCTCTAATTCATTTACATATTCAAGCATTAACCCCCGAAAAAAAAAACAATCACAAATCACAAAGCAAAAATACAACAAATCGCATCTTAAGGAGAAAATAACAAAAAATAAGATATAAACAAAAACAAGTGGAATCCCCGTTCCTTGTACTCCTATGTGTTCGTAGACAGCACACTTTCCGATATCTCATTAAGATTAAAAACATTTACGATACAGCATATGGTAACATATATACATACATATTTATTCAGATAAGAAGTCCGTCTTTTTAACTTCGATTTTATTTCTATCAGCAAAGGCATATATTCTCCCATTTGGCTCCAAACATTTCTAAAACCGTACTTTTCTGAAGCTTTCTTAAGTATTTCCACCCTAGATTTTGTAAGGTCTTCCTTGATATGGAGTTTTGTCCCCTTTAGCTTTCTACGATTTTTCATTATTCGAACTTTATCTTCGTAACTGGACAATTTAACGAAAATGACTCTGGGTTTATCATCGGTTTTAGCTTTTCCAATCCTGAAACATTCAATTGCAGGTTTGTGTTGAATTCCCAACTTCTCCATGACATTCTCGAAGTCATCCACTGGTTTACTTCCCCGAACCTCGCTGACGCCATACATTCTAATGTTTTTTCTCCTCGAGTGTTGTTCAAGTGAGTCAAATTTTTCTTCCAGTTTCTTTATTTGTTTTTGATGAATTATTTCAATTTCTTTCAATTTCAATTCCATTTTCTTTTCGTAAATGGTGCTCACTTTTTCGATAATTTTCTGGATGAAATTATCGTTTTCTAAAATATCACTGAGTGTTGTTTTCACACTCAACTTAATTTCTTCTCGAATTTCATTGAGCTGGTCGCGTGTAAAAGGCATTATTTCGAAGCTAAATATGAAAACATAAACTGTGAACTTCTACCTTGATTATTTTGTATCGGAGCGGCTGTATAACACGTCTATACGTATCGACACATGTAATGTAATGTAAACAATGGTCTTCATTGATACCCTGGAGTGTTTCAAGGCGGGCGCTATGTTAAGTCTATTGCCCAATTGTCCGGATACAGACGAGGAGCAAGGGGGACGCAAGATCCGGACGCATTTAGACTTTACGTACTCACGTTTGGCACCAAGCGAGAATAGCGCTATGCCATTGGCCCGACGCACTCAAACTGAGAAACCAATCACACTTTGAATGCGAAACGGCGTATAATAGCGTAATTCATTTGAAGTTCGGTATTATTCATCATTTTATTCCATGGACCTATAATACTAAATCATTATAAATCTATGTTTTATTCATCTAATATTGAAGTGTATGTTGAAAATGTATTGAATGTAAGTGTATTGAATGAATTGAAAGTGGGATTATTCCAATATCGATTCCAAGTGATGAATGAATCTTTACTGGTAATATAGGAAATTTCTATTCTGCAGCATCCAAATGGAATAGGTACCTACTTTTGAGATGAAGAGTTATAAAGAAAGAACTTTTCAATTTTGCAGCAATGAAATGAAAACGTCTAGTTTTAATTGGGTATAATCATTTCGTACTTTTTCTAAACATAAAAATTTCACCAATTCAATCACTTTCCATAAAAATCCAAGATACAATCTTAAGTAGTATGGTTGGTTGGTTGGGTTGCAGTTCAGACTAAAAACATCTCTACCTAATTGAAAAAAAAATTGGAGATGAAAAATGTAATCATAATAAAGTCATTTAATCAACTGTTTATATCACTTGCGAGCGGAGCGAGGGCATTAATACCTTTAGTTCGATTTATTTTTATTCTTTCCTTTATTGAACCTCTATATTAAATGTGTAGGTTCAAATTTTTTTTTCTAAAAGTTGAATTCCCGAATAATGTGTTCAGTTTATATTGTCACAAAATGGAATTTATGTGGGTAGGTATCAAGACATCTTGTGTTTCATGAAAGTACTACCTATATTTCTGTTCCGAACTATAGCAGATGAGAATTTCGACGAAAACATTCGGTCTTCGCAAGTTTTGTTTTGATTTTTTACTATTTCTGACACGCTCTTAAATTCTTCAATAAAAATATCATTTGATGTCAGTAACGCCTTCTTCTTTTGAAATCCTCTCAAATTTCATTTAATGGGATTAGCGGGATGATCCATGTTTGATGGCATTAGGCTGATCACTTTTCATATTTTGTGTTTTTTTCTGCCTTTTTTTGGGAGGTTCTCCACTTGCTGGACGGCCAGTGGGTCTTCTTTTACTTCCTCTCGTAAACATACTTTTCTTTTACTTAATGCGGTAGGTTGCACTCTGATAGTCGAATTTGGCCTGTAGCGTTGGCCACATGAACTTCCAGCGGTGCACAAAAATTTTTCCCAACCAGTGCTTGTCCTTACTTGCTTCAGACAATGGCAAAATTTCTTGATGGTGGTACTGCTGGTACTAAATTCGCTATTTTTGGCGAGCAATAAATCTACCAAATTCTGAAAGTTGTGGTCTTCAGCACTCGTCACAGCTTCTGTTACAATTTCCTCTTCATTATCGATGTCCTCATTTTTGGGGCCCAATTTATCTGATCGATTCATACTTGCATTCGCAATGTCACTGATTTTGTGTGAGCTCTGAAAATCTCTGAAGTCTTCAGCACTTGTCGCTTCAGTCACATTTGCCTCATTATTATTGATTTCCTCATCATTCGTGAGGACTGAATTATTTGGCTCATTCACGCTGTCGATTGCGATGTCATCAATGTCACTGCTTTGTGATCCATGTGAAGTGGCGGTGAATGGCTCATAAAATGACAATGGTTGGGTATTATTGCCAAAGAGTAGATATGCAACACCGCTTCTATCTCAATTTGAGTCATTTTTACATGTAAATCCCCATAAGAGGAAAGCCACTCGATTTTCCAATTTTTTGTTCCTTTTCAGAATTTTCTAGACAAGAAAAGATAACACTAAGCCCTGAATATGATAAAAGGTTTTTGGTATCCGGAACATTTGAAACATTACCTTGGGGGCATTATTCTCTCAACAAACGGAAGACTGAAGAATGTGATGAACCTAAAAAAAAGATTTCAATATTAAAAGAATTATTAACAATGTAATTAATCTCTCTTATTACTATAGAATCATAAAACCTAATGTAATAATCAATAAACGTTTTAACTTACTTCTATGATCTCATTTTACCTACCTGTTGAGCGTTGGCACAAATGGCTCCGAAGAAATGCAGGATAGCTGTTTGATGTTTACAGAATCTCCCTAGCCTGCCAACATCACAACTACAGAATCCTGCTTCAATATCAACGTCATAGCAAGTTCCATCATTCGAACTGAATTTATTTTTTTTGAATATCTGATTTCCGAACATATTCAATTTTCTTCAATTGTTTTTTCAAGAACAAACGATTGGAACTATTTCTTTTATTGATAAAATTCCTGATCCGACGCTGATAGTATTCTTCTAAAACAGTACAGAAGAAGTCCATTAATGCTATGGCATTATAAGCTTTGTTTATGATCAAGACAGCATCTTTAAATAATCTCATAGTTATCTCACTGAATTTGTTGGTTTGGCAATTGTATTCTAGACTGAAATATCAATTAATAGTTAAAAACCGCTTAGCTATCTGATACAAGTTTTCGAAATCATAATAAGATTGATAAAAGATTTACCTGCATATGTATTGTGGTGTATTTCTTTTAGCTTTACATATCCGCCAATTCGTATTCGATGTCGAAATGAATTCTTCAATCCACTTAGCGACATATTCCTCGGTAATAAATTTGCGCTTTATTTTCCGGGCCCTATTTCAAAATATTTATAGGCAGTTGGTAACTGCCTTGCATTTCCACTCATCGTAATAGTATAAGAAAATAAAAATCAAGCTTGTCGCGCGCCGTCTCAATATAATGACTACGTCGTAGATGGGGTCTGTGGAGATCGAGAGATAAGCAAGTGCATGGCTCAGAAAGAGATGCCGTTTTTGCGTTCGAAGTGATTGGTTTCTCAGTTCGAGTGCGTCGGATCAATGGCATAGCGCTATTCGCGCTTGGTGCTAAACGTGAGTACGTAATGTCTAAATGCGATCCGGACGCACATGGGGAAGAAGCCACTTGAGTTGACCTCTTTTTTTCGACCCTGAGGTAGGGGGAACACGGGAAGGGAGGTGGCAGTGTGGACAAAAAGGTTGATAGGGGATAAACCCATTTAACCCTGAAACTATTTTTATCGCAAATGATATTTCTTTCTGAAAATAACTTATTATTTCAGGAAAACTCAACAGGAAAAATATCGAAAAATTCTGGAATATTTATTTTTCTCAAAAACGCCTGTCCTTTAAAACGGACGGTAGGGTTAAACACTACTCTAGGAACTTAATTATATCATATGAAAAAATACGAAATATTGTGCATTATTTATTGAATTTTCTGAAACGAACGAATGTTACAATTATTTCGTATGCTATTTTATAAAACAATCCTTTGGATGAAGGCCCACATGACATTTCCGGCATATGAAATTTGCCTTTTTGTGGCTGAGTTGAAACATATTCAACCAGATGGTCCAGCCTATCATACATGGAGAACTCATTGTAATGGATATGACTCCTAATGTACTGAAATCAATCACGAGAAATCGCATTACTGACCAAGTTGTTACATACATCTTCACGATTTTGCCAATACATTTTTTTCTGCGAACCGTCAGATAACCACTCAACAACAGCTATAAAACAGAGCACCTCATCTTCTGTAACATTACCTGGTCGATTTTTCTGTTCGGCATATGTGTTGGTGAAGCAAATTATGCTGTCAATAACGTCTTTATGAAAAAAAATCTGAAGCATGCTGAAGGAGATAAATTATTTGGGACAAATGAAATGTTCTCCCAACTGAAGGAATTATAATTGAAATCATTTTAGCTGTTAATAAACTGCTTCACCATTTTTGGTTTTCGTTTCACGAATTCTGATAGCGGTCTTTCGTCCTCAGTATCCCATTATTCAGTTAAAAAAAAGGTAAATGTCAAGGAAATGGAGCGCACATATAACACGTATATTTTTGAAAAAAAATACAGCCTTTCTATTGAATCTTGATCCTAAATCACGATTCCTTTATAAAAAATTGATTTTTCCTTCTAGTTTCTTCAGAAAAAATTTCCAAAGTTTCACCACTTAACCTCACTAACTTCGTTTATTCACTTATTTCGCACTTTTATGTTACAATCTATTGTTGCTAAATCCAATGTTTCGAACTAATAATAATATTTCACAACTAAAAACTCCACGAATTGACCATAATATACGAATACTCTGCTTCTTTATTCATTGCGTTCGAAAATGGTGAAAGCACCATTTTCTTGCTGTTTATTGCAGTGTTGCCGGTTCGTAAAATTTATTGTATATTTCTGGAATAATCAGATCGTCATTACCTACTCACATATAATCGTGATGAAACGTGTGACGACGTTGTTCGATGTCTAGTTTTCATTGTTTGCGATCTTCCCATTGTCCTTCTCTTGAATATTGCTCGCTCATTGCTTTCGTATTTCCTCCATACAGTTCTATCTTAGTCCCCCTCTTCGTCGTTTCATATTTGGTATAAACTCCATGGTTTGTTTCGGCAGTTGTGTTTGTCCCATTTGTTGACGATAAGTAAAAGTTCACTGAGAAGTTTATGAACACAATACATCCACAGGCTCGAATTAAACGAATATCTAATTATGAATTATAGAACGACCGGCAAACTAGCGTCACTTTTAAGCATTAATAATTATTTGCCTAGCAACTTCATTTTCATGAAGTTCTTGATTTGACTATTGTAATCACTTAGTTCTATATTTATTATAATTCTATGATTGTAGTTCGTGTCTAACCACAGAACACAGGTATTCTGTGGTCTTACATTGAAATGAAGTGACTTGATTAATCAACATATTTGATAGTGAAGGAAGGCGGCAAATTTTAAAGTCACCTAAGTCTCTATTTCACAGTGTTATCTAGCATATTGGTACGTCTCTGATTGAACTCTTCATTAAAAAATGGTTTATGCCTTTGTCTAAGGTTTATGTAGTTTGTGAGTCGATACTATAACAATTTTTGCTTACGAATGAAGATAGGTTGAATGAGTTTCTGAATGAGCATGGAGTGTTTGGTTTTTCTAGGGAATTGGTTTGCCCAAAATACAACTAGCCGTGCATATTTTATGAAAATTGACTTGGATTAATGTGTAATAGGTCCGTGTGTTTACCTGAAATCGCAAAAACATGAGATTTCGTTGTTGTTTTTTTCCTTGCTTGAAGAAAATATTTTTTTGGAAAAGAAAAATATCTATTGAGGAAATATGCCAGTTTGATGCCTTCTGGTTGATCGACATAAAACAGAAGCCACAAAAACGTGAAATGGAATGATCTACGCCGATTGTAGTCGACTTACAAGTTTATGTGAGGAAGTTTGCTTCAAGGATTCATGATAATTCGAGACCAGGGGAAAAATTATTGAGTATTAATGGATTTTTGGTGGTATTGAATCAGAATCCGAGGAAATATTCATGGTTCCGGCTGCTGATCGAAGCCAGAATACTTTAATCGATCTCGTAAGGCATTGGATCCTTCCAGGAACCACTATGATGTCTGATTATTGTGAAGTCTATAATTGTTGAGACAATAAGGGTTTCCAACATCTCACTGTCAATCACAGCGTGAATTCCGTTGACCCTGACAGTGGGACTCACACACAAAATGTGGAGTGATTGTGGAGGGATGAAAGAAATGATATTTCCAGACGAGAAGGTAAATTTTAATTTTACGGCCAAGTTATCGATTTTCAAAATATTTGGAATATCGTTAAGATGTTGTGATAACACAGTTTCAATTGTAGCAACGGCAAATCAATATTTCCCGAGAAAATCGAATAGAAAATTCAATAAATTGTTCATAATTCAGGTGCCATTTATCTTAATACGAGACAGACCTTTGTTTTTTTTTCAGTGAAAAATGAATATTTTTGGGTGATTCCCACTTTTATAAATATCTGGCACTATTCCTATCTTAGCTAACCTAACCTAATAGGTTAGCTTGAGTTAGTAAAGGTTAGCTAAGCAAGAAACAGCAATAACTCTTATAAATATTTGGCACTGTCCCTATCTTAGTTTACCTTACCTTACCTAACGCAAGCAAGCTAACCTATTAGGTTAGGTTAGCCAAAATAGGAACAGTGCCTAAGCTAATAGGTTAGCTTGCGTTAGGTAAGGTAAGGTTAGGTTAACTAAGATAGGGACAGTGCCAAATATTTATAAGAGTTGTTGCTGTTTCTAGCTTAGCTAACCTTTACTAACTCAAGCTAACCCATTAGGTTAGGTCAGCCAAAATAGGAACAGTGCCTAAGCTAATAGGTTAGCTTCGGTTAGTTATAGGAACATCAACAACTCTTAAAAATACTTGGCACTGTTCCTATCTTAGCTAACTCAATCTAGCCTTATCTAACCTAACTCAAGCTAACCTTTTAGGTAAGGTTAGGTTAGCTAAGATAGGAGCAGTGCCAAGTATTTTCAAGAGTTGTTGCTGTTTCTATCTTAGCTAACCTTTAGATAGGAATAGTGCCAGATATTTATAAAAGTGGGAATCACCCAAAAACACTTATTCCTCACAAAAACGAAGGTCTGGCTCGTATTAAGACGAATAAACCTGAATTATGAACGATTTATCGAATTTCTTATTTGATTTTCTCAGGAAATATTGATGTGCCGATGCTCAAACCGAATCTATGGCATCACAATATCATAACGATATGACAAATATTTGAAAATCGGTAACTGGGTGGTAAAATAGATATTCACCGTCTCGTCTGGGAATATCATTTCTTTTATCCCACTGTCAGGATTAACGAAATGCACGCTGTGATTGACAATGAGATGTTTGAAGAGTTTCGAGCTCCTGAGCTGATGTACCAGTGCTTGTGCGCAGCCAATGGCAAGCCGTATTTCGAGCTTTTGAGTTACACAGGAGCACGAAATATCTCAAAACGATTAGGCTATAATAGTCTCAACAATTATAGACTTTCCAATAATCAGACATCATAGTGGTTCCTGGAAGGATCCAATGCCTTACGAGATTGAATAAATTATTTTGGCTTTGATTAGTAGCCGGATCCATGAATATTTCCTTGAATTCTGATTCAATCCCACTTAAAATCCATTGATACTCAATAATTCTGCCCGTATTGTACTTTCTCTTGCTAAACTTCGTCAATTTCGACAATCTTTTGAACTCCACTTAGTGGTCTAGAATTGTCATGAATCCTTGAAGCAAACTTCCTCACATAAACTTGTTAGTCGACTACAATCGGCGAAGATCATTCCTTTTCAAGTTTTTGTGGCTTCTCTTTTATGTCGACCAACCAGAAGGCATCAAACTGGCATATTTTCTCAATAGATATTTTTCTTTTTCAAAAAAATATTGTTTTCAAGCAATGAAAAAACAGCATTTTACCATTTCATGTAAACACACGGACCTATTACACATTAATCCAAGTCAATTTTCATAAAATATGCTCGGCTAGTTGTACTTTGGGCAAACTAATTCCCTAGAAAAACCAAACACTCCATGCTCATTCAGAAACTCATTCAACCTATCTTCATTCGTAAGCAAAAATTGTTATAGTATCGACTCACAAACTACATAAACCTTAGACAAAGGCATAAACCATTTTTTAATGAAGAGTTCAATCAGATACGTACCAATATGCTAGATAAAACTGTGAAATAGAGACTAGGTGAGTTTAAAATTTGCAGCCTTCCTTCACTATCAAATATGTTGATTAATCAAGTCACTTCATTTCAATCTAAGACCAAAGAATACCTGTGTTCTGTGGTTAGACACGAACTACAATCATAGAATTATAATAAATATAGAATTATGTGATTACAATAGTCAAATCAAGAACTTCATGAAAATGAAGTTGCTAGGCAAATAATTATTAATGCTTAAAAGTGACGCTAGTTTGCCGGTCTTTCTATAATTCATAATTAGATATTCGTTTAATTCGAGCCTGTGGATGTATTGTGTTCATAAACTTCTCAGTGAACTTTTACTTATCGTCAACAAATGGGACAAACACAACTGCCGAAACAAACCATGGAGTTTATACCAAATATGAAACGACGGAGAGGAGGACTAAGATAGAACTGTATGGAGGAAATACGAAAAGCAATGAGCGAGCAATATTCAAGAGAAGGACAATGGGAAGATCGCAAATAATGAAAACTAGACATCGGACAACGTCGTCACACGTTTCATCACGATTATATGTGAGTAGGTAATGACGATCTGATTATTCCAGAAATATAGAATGAATTTTACGAACCGGCAACACTGCAAAAAACAGCCAGACTTCGCAAAATGGTGCTTCCACCATTTTCGAACGCAAGAAATAAAAAAGCAGGATATTCGTATATTATGGTCAATTCGTGGAGTTTTGAGTTGTGAAATGGCATTGTTTGTCATAAAAATTTGTTTAAGCATCAATATATTGGAACAGAACAGTGCGAAATAAGTGAAGAAAAGAAGTTAGTGTGGTTTAGTGATCAAATTTTGAGAATTTTTTCTGAAGAAACTAGAAGGATGAATCACTTTTTTATTGAGGATTCGTGATTTAGGACCATTAATAAGTAAGTAACTTATTTGTTTTCTGAGAAAAATACGCGCTATATGTGCGCTCCATTTCCTTAACATTTACCAAAAAAAACATTCACTCCACTTCTCAATTGAGAACCTGGTAAGTTATTCAGTTCGATTCCATTTTCATCTACAGAATCTTCTTCTGTGTCGCAGTCATCTTTAGCATTTTCTCCCATGAATATTGTTATGAATTTTAGAGACAGCTCAAATGTGATGGAGAAAACACATTCAAACATATTGAAAGATTAGAAATATCATGAGGAAATTGTTCAAAAATCAAAACACATTTAAATTTACCAAAACTCACCTCCAATCACTCATCCCTCAAATTTCTGAAAAATAGTTTCACAAATATTCGAAATTCACCTACAAATTCTCAATCGGCACTGAAACTAACGAAACTTCATCTTGATTAGTATATCTGTCATCATATAAGGTGTGTTCATTTATTCATCAGATGTATTCACCGCTGTCACCACGGTTGCATCAAGTCGTTCGTTTATTCAGCGGTTGAAACTGTCACTTGTTCGTTTACTCACCGATGTTTCCATCGGTGGCTCATCGGATCCATCGACTTTCAGAGCCGGTGAATGTGATGAAATTCTGATGAGTCAAGTGGAGGGGGTAAATTTGTATGGCAGAAACGTCAATGTTATCTGTCACGATTCAACTAAACAGCAGATAACTATCAACTCGTTCTTTTATTCGACATCTGATGAGCCATCTGACATTTCATCTGGTTTCCATCCGGGTGAATCCATCGGTGAATAAAAGAACACACCTATACTATCAGTTCCATCAATGCTGCGGTACCTGTATTAGAATTACAGGTGTCTTTTTCTGATGTCCTTTTAAAAGGACGGTAGGTTTAAATGGGTTAACAGCTGGATATCATGTAAACAAAAGAAAACATGCTACTTTCTCAGTCAGTTCCTGACTGGACACGGCTCGTATTGCACCTACACCGCAAGAATTGGAAAAACACAAGGGGATATGTGCACGACATGTAACAGACAGGACAGCCCAGAACATGTGTTTTATGAATGTGAAAGGTGGAAAATTGAGAGGGAAAACCTTATAGAGCAGATAAGAGACTTGCCGGAGCCAGAGGCGATAATACCCTTCATGTTGGAAACAAAGGAAAAGTGGGACCTTATATACAACTATATTGTTGGAGTGATGAGGAAGAAGGAAACGGAGGACAGGTCTAGAGAAGGCTGACGAGAAGGAAAAGTATAGCGAATTATAGGAAGAACAGAGAAGAAGATGAGAGGAGAACACACCGGGTTACGCACCTGACGTTCGGGCTAGACAGCCCCTTCCAGGTGGCGACAATACCCGGGAAAAGAGGAGGGGGTTTTGGTGGGTGAGAGTCCCACACACAAGTACACAGCAGCATAACAAGATCTTTCAGGCCCGCTGCTGTGGAAAAAGAACACACTTGAGTTGACCTGGGATTTTATAAAAATGTTCATATATTCACATCTAAACCACCATACTAGACACATTCCATTCTATAAACATATTTCTGACAAATATAACTTTACGTATTTTAAATACATCACGTGAAATTCTCAAAATCTTCACTTACGAACAAAACATTGTTTAAAATGAATAATACATCAATTTTCTAGTAGACAAAAGAAGCAATCTTGTAACGGATTTATTATGCAGATTGTTAGCCTCATTAACAAGAATCCCGTGACAAAAAAAAGTGACCAGCTAGCTCAGAAAAACAAACAAAAAAAAATAAATGTGGTTCTTTTCTCTTCGAAATATGCAAGAAATTTTATTTAGGGCGCCAGGTAATTTATTGCCTAGTCACCTTTATACCGAATTACCAAATAACTGGACTTTATCAACGAAACCAACAGTGTAATAATTTTCGTGGAGGCATGAGGGTAGAAAAAAATATGAAGTTAAACTCAATTTTGCTATGTATCTAAATTTCTAATCAATTTATTGCATTATATATCTGAACCTCAAATGTATTTAACTTTTTACATGAATGTTATATATTAATTTTTTGAATCCTTTCTAACAGTGTTATTATTAACTAAATTCTATACTAGTCAAAATTGGCATACAGATTACATACATATATATCCTACTAACCAATAGTAGGTAGGCAAGTACTCACAAAAATATCTTTTTATAATTTCTTGGAGTGGACTTGATCAGCATACAGATAACAGAATAAATCCAACTATCATCCAATCCATCCAATTGAATATAAGCGAGTACACGCAGCTAAGCATAAACCAAAAAAACCCCTGGTTATTATTGGGGTTTATTAAAAGTGACTTCAATTCAATCCTCTATACAGAGATTTCAAAAACCTTGAAATAATCGAGACAAGTTATCCAATCCCAAAATGGTAAGTTTCAAAAACAACCAACAATTAACTTTCTCTCGAGCCACTTGATTGACAATAAATCATAAAATGAAATAAAAATATTGAAGGAGAATCGACAGAAACACATATGCGACACATGGGTAACCACGATTTCGTTCGAGCTCTGATATATTTTAACGGTCATATGGCGCCAAATTTAAAAATTTAATTTCTACCGAAATTCACACGTAACAATCCCCCACTTGCCAAAAAAAAAAAAAATTTTTTTTTTTTAAATGCGTCGGCCCAACTTCTACAATTCATTATCGTCCACTTTCGTAACCGGTTTCAAATCCTTCACATTCCATGTTCCCTGAAATTTCCCATCTGAATCGCACAATTCATATGTCCACGGCGATACCTTTTTACGCACCTTGAACGGACCGAGGTATTTAGGAGCGAATTTCGCGGTATAGTATTGCAACGCATCCGATAATACATAATTTTTCCGGTAAACATATTGTCCAACTGAAAAATTCACGTTGCGCCTCCTCAAATTATAATATTTTGAACTACGCGAATAAGCGTCATCCATATACTTTCGAATATCTTTATATAAATTAGCGAAACCTTCAACTCTAGGTATTAGATTTTCGGGTTTTTTTACAATAACTTCCTCTGATTCAGTTACAACACAATGACTTTCTCCGCTCAGATGCATTTCAGAACCAAAATTTACAAAATACGGAGAGTTTTTAATGGTTTCATGGGGTGAAGATCGAATCGCACATGCAGCTTTTTGAAGAAACTTATCCCAATTTCTATGATTATCATTCACGTAGCAAGATATAATATTTTTCACTACTTTATTTACACATTCAGTGTGATTTGCCTGAGGATGATAGTGAGCAGTGAACTTAATCTCAACTCCATAAGAAGCGGCAAATTGAATAAATTTATTACTCTTAAATTGGGGGCCATTATCCACAACCAAAAATTTAGGAACACCGAACAACATAAAAACTTGATCCTCTATACACTCGATGATTTTATCCGCAGTTGTTGATCTCAAGGGAAATACTAATGGAAACTTAGAAAAGTAATCGCATACAACCAGAATATACTTATATCCTCGAACTGATCTGGGCAACGGTCCGATTATATCCGCAGAAATCAATTCCCACGGCTTTTTTACATAATTCCTAGTGGCCATGAATCCTAAAGGAGCTTTCTGAACATTTTTATACCTACTGCATATTTCACAATTCTTTATAAAAGTGGAAACGTCCGATCTCAATTTTGGCCAATAAAAGCGTTTCAAAAGTTTGCCAACTGTTTTATTTACACCTAAGTGTCCCGATTTAGGTTCATCATGAAACGAAGAAATAATCGCTTTTCGATCGTTTTTTGGAACAACTCTTTTCCAACATTCTTGCGCATCATACATTAATGTGGGATACTGACTTGCAATATTTAAACAAGATATTACGTTCTATTTTCCAGTTCGAATATTTAACAGGATTAGTTTTCACACTGGACATCATTCTCGAGTACCATTTATCGGAAGTATCGACTGAATTTTCCAATTCTACCCGAGTCACATCTATACATTCGGAAACTTCACCTTCATCAAAATTATTACCTTTTTGAACAGATCTACTCAAATAATCAGCAACGACGTTCTCTTTTCCCGGTCGGTGAATAATGTCGAAATCGTATTGGGTCAGTGCTACTGCCCATCTGGCCAAACGACCCGAGGATCTTTCAAGTTATGAAGCCATAAGAGGCTGCTATGATCTGTGATAACCGTTACTTTAGAACCCTCGATATAAGGACGAAATTTTTCCAAGCTGAAAAGAACAGCTAAGCATTCCTGCTCCGTTGTGGTGAATATGCGTTCATTACGCGTCAAAGACCTACTGGCATATGCCACAACCCTGTCACCCTCGGGATATTTTTGTATGAGTACTCCACCCAAACCGTAACCCGATGCATCGCATTGAACCACAAAGGGAAGATCGAAGTTCGGACATGACAAAATCGGTGCGGATATCAGAGCTTGCTTTATATCATTGAATGCACTTTCGCAATTTTGATTCCAAACGAAAGGGGTATTTTTCCGCAAAAGTGAATTTAAAGGAGCCGAAATATGTGCAAAGTTAGGAATAAACCGCCTGTACCAACTCACCATTCCCATGAAACTACGAATTTCACGTACAGTAGTCGGACGTGGGATATTTACAATTGGTAAAACTTTTTCCGGATCTGCTCTAAGACCATCTTTATCTACAATATAACCCAAATACTTTACCTCCGGCTTACAAAATTCGCACTTTGATCTATTTATTGACAATCCCGCCTCTAAAATTTTAGTGAGTATTTTATTCAGAATCCTAATGTGATCTTCGAAGGTTTTAGTTACTATAACTATATCGTCAAGGTAAGGAAACGCATATTCCGTTAACTCGTCCGTTATTATACGATCAATGAATCGTTGCCACGTCGCCGGGCTATTACATAGGCCAAAAGGGAGTCGGTTAAAATGAAATAGTCCCCTATTTGGAACTGTAAATGCCGTATACTTTTTTGAAGATTCTGCCATAGGTATATTCCAAAACGCACTTTTAATATCTATGGTAGACAGGTAGTTAGCCTCGCGCAATTTATCCAAAATTGAAGATATTCGGGGAAGAGGATAAGCATCTTTCACGGTATTTTGATTCAAACGACGGAAATCCACGCAAAATCTATATGTACCATCTGACTTTTTCACGAGGATAATCGGCGACGACCACGGACTATCTGAGGGTTCGACAATGTTATCTTGGAGCATCTGATCAAGTTCTTTGTTAATTTGTTTCTGTATCGGTGGTGAGACAGGATAGTATCTTTGCTTGACCGGCGTTTCGTCGGTTAGTTCGATCCTATGTTCGACAAAATTTGTAAGACCAATTTCTGAACGTGACTGACTAAAAACTTTTTCCAACATTTCGTTCAACTGCGTATGCTGTTCTTCCGTTAATATGTTCTGTTTATTATTTTGCACTGAAGAAATATCGGGAGCGAAATTCCATTCTTTCGATCTTAGATTTGGAACTATACCTATTTTGCGCCAAAAGTCGGCTCCGAGAATTAATTTATGAGTTAAAGAAGGTACAATCAGGACATCTATCAAAGCTACGCGTTGACACACCTGTATGGGAAGCGTCACATAGCCGATTATGGAACACTCGTTACCATTCGCAACCGTACAATGGGAACGGGAATACGGATGAAGCGTTAAATTTAGTTTTTTTAATATTTCCCAACCTTGTCCGCCTACTAT
This sequence comes from Propylea japonica, assembly GCA_013421045.1. NCBI lineage: Eukaryota > Metazoa > Arthropoda > Insecta > Coleoptera > Coccinellidae > Propylea > Propylea japonica. The sequence continues at coordinate 62,548,098 of CM024243.1, read as the reverse complement.
AGTTGAGGACGCACCAGAATCTAATAAACCTAACATTTTTATATCGTAAATTGAAACTTCCAAATATGGCCTTTCATCCTTACCAACACTTTCCAGGATATAACTTAATATCGGTCCTAGCTCAGTGGCCTTATCCGAAGTTGGAACATCTAGCGGACCATCTAGAGCTCCTGATTCGCGTTTCCCGAAAGCTTTATACTATTATTTGAGCATGAAGGACAAGTTAAAACCGTGAAACCTGGTTTACTACACCGAAAACATCTTTTTCGCCTAGGCTCCCTACAATTGGCTACCCTATGGCCAACCTTACCACAATTGAAACACTTCAATCTACTATCTAGAGAATTAACTCCTACCTCAGAAGAATGAGCAAAATTAAAATTTTCCGATGTGCAAGAGTCAGATTCAACAGCGGCCAAATCCGGTTCTAGTAAATGATTCGATCTACGAGATGGTGGTGGTTTGAATGATTCAACAGATGTTCTACAAGATTCCAACTTTCTACCAAAACTTTGAAGCTCTTGAATCGAAGTAATATTCATTAAACCTAACTGAGTCTTATAAAAAGGTGCTATATTTTTCAACAAAATTTTGAGTCTTACCGATTCTGTTATGGGAATAGTAAGGCGATTGAATAGATTTGTCATAACAGCAATATACATGCCTATGCTCTCGTCATTTGCTTGTGTACGATTTTTAATCTCGTCGAAAAGTCTATCATTATAATCTGCCGGTTGGAACTCCTGTCGCAATGATTCAACCAATGAAGGCCAACTTTTAACTGTTTTTCTCGTCGCACGATACCAAATGAGAGCTCTGCCCGAAAATAAATCTATTGCCGAACTAAATAAATCATCTTGAGTTGCATTTCGAGCTACCCTCAAATCCTCAACACGTTCTAAAAATGCACTAAGTGAGCAGGAATCTTTTTCTCCTGAGAATTTCAAATTCCACTGAGAGATAGGTACTTTCTTTACTCGCGGAGAATTTGCACAATTCGAAAAATGCGACACATTACCCACAGCAACATCACAATCAGATTCTGAGTCCGACGAAGAAATTTCTGAATTACTTTGAGAAACTGCAATTTGAGAAATATCCAAATCCAAAGCATGATCCGACAACAAGAGAGAGCGATTGTGTTGTTTTGTTTTTTTATTTAATGAGTTCTGTTTAGAAAGAACTTCAACAAGTAAAGCAGACTTATCTTTCTTATCGGCATTTGTAACAGGTCTGGTATTATTCAATCGTTCTAGCGAAAACTTAATTTTTGTACTTATTTTTCTTTTAACTGAGTCATCTGAACCATCAAAATCACCCAACAAAGCGTCAATTTCAATCAAAGCTTTATTTAATTCAGTTTTATCAGTTTCAAATGTATAAGGATAATCCGGATATTTAATAGAAAAATCAGATTTCTTCTCCATTCTCAACAAATCTCGTAGCGTTTGTCTCATTAATTTAACAGTACCTACATCTGTTACTCCCTTGATAGCAAGTAAATATTGCAATTCTGACGATGAGAGACGGTTAATTCCCAACTTAGTCGCAGCCATCGTGAAATTCAGAATTGAAATCCCAACAAATCGAAAATATATCCCTGAATGAACGAAACAACAACAACCGCAAAAAAGAATCAATCAAACAATACGGTGTTCAGCGCAATGAAGAAATCGAAACAAAAAATTATCTCGATGTTGTTATCAGAGCTCGAAAGATTCGCGTTAAAATTACAATAATTATAAACAGTCAATTATCGAATAATGAACAACTTGAAATCAAAAAATTGTGAAATTCAAAAACAATGATTCTTATTATTTTAAACTAAGGTACTTATTTTAAATAACCAATCACAAAAAAAAACCTCCAGCATCCACGAAACGATCAAATTTTTATGAAAATGATACTAGAAAAGGCCCCACGTTGGGCGCCAAATTTGTAACGGATTTATTTATGCAAATTGTTAGCCTCATTAACAAGAATCCCGTGACAAAAAAAGTGACCAGCTAGCTCAGACAAACAAACAAAAAAAAATAAATGTGGTTCTTTTCTCTTCGAAATATGCAAGAAATTTTACTTAGGGCGCCAGGTAATTTATTGCCTAGTCACCTTTATACCGAATTACCAAATAAATGGACTTTATCAACGAAACCAACAGTATAATAATATTCGTGGAGGCAGGAGGGTAGAAAAAAAATATGAAGTTAAACTCAATTTTGCTATGTATCTAAATTTCCAATCAATTTATTGCATTATATATCTGAACCTCAAATGTATTTAACTTTTTACATGAATGTCATATATTAATTTTTTTTTAATCCTTTCTAACAGTGTTATTATTAACTAAATTTTATACTAGTCAAAATTGGCATACAGATTACATACATATAGATATCCTACTAACCAATAGTAGGTAGGTAAGGAGTGGACTTGATCAGCATACAGATAACAGAATAAATCCAACTATCATCCAATCCATCCAATTGAATATAAGCGAGTACACGCAGCTAAGCATAAACCAAAAAAACCCCTGGTTATTATTGGGGTTTATTAAAAGTGACTTCAATTCAATCCTCTATACAGAGATTTCAAAAACCTTGAAATAATCGAGACAAGTTATCCAATCCCAAAATGGTAAGTTTCAAAAACAACCAACAAATTAACTTTCTCTCGAGCCACTTGATTGACAATAAATCATAAAATGAAATAAAAAATATTGAAGGAGAATCGACAGAAACACATATGCGACACATGGGTAACCACGATTTCGTTCGAGCTCTGATATATTTTAACGGTCATATGGCGCCAAATTTAAAAATTTAATTTCTACCGAAATTCACACGTAACAATCTTGTGTAGCATTTTAGAAAACAGAGAGGCTGAATACATTGCTATCACTGAAGCTAGCAAAGAAGAAGTTTTTATAACAGGTTTTCTTAAGGAAAAAAAATGGATAGAAAATTAAAATGGAATAGTGAAAAAAGAAATTTCCATAAAAAGATATCGGATTCGAGTGAAATTTATTATGTGAATAGAGATCGATATACTGAATGTTCACATGAAATCTCATGGCCATAGTGTTAGAACCATAGAAAATTCAATATCGAAAAAAAGAATCTCCAGTATTTCCATAACTACAACAGTGAAAACTGTAGAAGTCAAAACTGCAGTTTGGATCTTTAGAGGGGTTGGCTTTTCGATTAGAGTGTAGTTTGGAGTGAAAGAAAATTCCCGATACTAGTCCTGGATTTTTAACAGTTTCTACTTCTCAATCACACAAGTTGTATGTTATTGAGTCATAAAGAAAAGCGCCATAGTTATTAGAAAACGTTATTAACTAATTTTCTTACAATTTCATGGAGGGAATGGTACTCGATAACGTTACCGCAAAACCAGCATATGACATATCGAAAAAATTCCACAACTGCGCCCGTTTGGATGCTCCATAATTCTTTAGTAGCTTGTAGTAGTTTTGACTGCTACAGCTTCGACTGCTGCAGTTTTAGGTGATGCAGATCTATTTTTGGTCTATAACAATAAATCTGATCGAAATCGTTGAAGAATAAGAAGGAATGTTATGCACAAAAACCACCATTTGGTCTGAAATATTTCTTGGGTTGTACTGATACTCCTTACCTAACAATATATAGAATTTGGCTTATGAATCTGATCGAAATCGTTAAAGAACAAGATGTTTCCCCCTATCATTAAACTGATATAATATGAAAACTGCATGTATTTCAGTTAGGCCGACACAATTGAATCATCTACTGATTTCCAATCGACCAGAGATGTTGAAAAATCTACGAATATCATTACTACAAGTTGTTGGATAGCATTAAATAACACCACAACAATTCGATCGAAGATGCTTTTTGTAGCCATCTGTTATATGCTCCTAGAATGTATGTACAAGAATAAGGTATTGAAATATGTGGAACATTGAGTCAATGAAATATACTTGTTCTTCAAATTGTATTTTTTCTTAAAGCAGCTATCGTCTATTTAAACTACGCACTACAAATTATGTAGGTTCTGTCCTAGTTTGTCATCAAATAAACATCATAGTAGAAATTATAATTAGTGTTTCTATACATATCATAGGAATAATTATTTAATTGAAAATATAGTTATTATCCTTTCCTAATTAAAAGTAGATGTTAAGTTAACAATTGTTGTAGGTTATGATATCATAGAGTCCGAATATACATGTTCTATAACCCGAACAAAGAAGTAAATGTAGTGAACATAGAAAATAATTAATATTCAATGGCATACTCAAATACAATCACAGTAAACATTAAATTATTTTAAATGAGAATAAATTGTATCATAACATGAAGCAGCCCTAGCAGAAAACTGTAATCTATAATAGCTAGACGGCTTGAAGCATCAGTCGTCTCAAAGAGGGCGCTCAAGTGTAACATTATTGGAACCTAGTCACGGAATGCTTTGGTATTGCGAGCCTAAGGAGTGAATGCCTTAGGCGCAGCAACAATCTGCTATCACCAATATTTTCTACAAGTCTGAAATGTACCATATGACTTTCGATTCTGGTTTCATCTAATTTCTATAACGTGGATTGAAAGAAGAACATTATTTCTGAATATGGATTTATCTGAGAGGAATTGATCGTTCCAAGAAATAAGGGTCAATGAATACTCTCTGTATATTCAAATCCCTCGATCCATTCTACTCGTCAAGAAATTTGTAGAAACTGACTTGAATAAGATATCTCAATTTAATCAATCAATCGTCTTGAAATGTTGAAAAATCTCCGAATGACTTTAAATTCATGAACACCAATCAAATAATTGATACGGAACTACAGCAACAATCTGCTATCACCAATTAAATTAATCAGTCACCTTGAAAAATATTACTTTTAATTCGTGGACACCATCAAAGAATTGAAACGAAACAAAACAATTCTGTTGAAGATTTCATAAATGCTTTCTGTAGAATTAATCCTTGTGTTCAGAGTTATGCAATGTATGTACTTTTATAGAAATAAAGTATTGAACGATGTAGATAATTAACATTATGTAATAAAAAATCTCATCCTGAAATTACTCGGTGCTCAAAGAATTGGAATCATGTCCAATATTTTTTAATATTTTCAATCCGATTGAAGAAATTTTCACTATTTTTGGTGTGAAATAATTTTCCACAGCATAATGGACTGAAAATCGAGAAAAACATGGGGTGAGTCCTTCTATGCAGACAATCATGCCCGCTTTATACCACCAAACACCCCAAATTCTTATAGCCTCTGTAGCATGGTTGAGAGAGTACGCTCCTCGCACCCAAACTTCCCGGGTTCATATCCCGCGTCCGTCCAAAAACCTTTTCATCGTCATGGCTGCTGGCACCAATGACGTCATCACTACTGTCATGGCCGCCACCACCAATGACGTCATCAGCATTTAATCTGACCCAGGCACCATTAAGGGAGGTCAAAGGTCAATTTTGGCCCAGAACGAACATAGCCCTTACTACTTACGGTCCCAAATACAGGGAATCGGAGCCTTTGGGAAAGCCAATAACAACGCTCCAAACTGAAATTCTGGCCATAGAAAGATGCGTCCAAGTCTGTCTGTCCAGACAGTACAAGGGAGCCAGAATTTGCATTGCCTCTGATAGTCAAATGGCACTGAGGCAGCTTATGGCCGTTGATTGTAGATCAAGGACCATTTGGAGCTGCAAACAGTCCCTCAAAACACTGGCGGATTACAACAAGCTAGTTTTAGCTTGGGTACTTAGATTATTCACAACAAGTAGACCAAGCAATAAAGCTATCGAAAGGTCGATTTCGTGACCAAAATACTACCTGAAATCTGACTGTGCAGTCATGCAATAGGTAGTTTCTACATGTTTTTCATGATAAATTCCACTCCTGAATCGTCTTAGGTTTTTTTTGAGAAGCGAAAAATAGCCAAAAAAATCCAAAATTTTGCTTTTTCGCTTATAAAACATGAAGTATTGATCTGATCGAAAAGCTGTTAGGGCACTTTTTGTAGAGAATTCAATAACAAAAAACTGGAAAAAACATCAATTTTTCGAAAATTCATAACTTGGTCAATTTCTGATATGAAGCGTAGTTGCTCTGAATTTAAGTAGTTATTAACATATACTTTATTGGTGCACAATTACAAAGCTGTCGGATAAATAGTTTTTGCACAATCGCAGTTTTCCGAATTCGACGTACTTTTTTCAAGAAGGTCATGATACTCGGCTACTTGTCGGATTTGAATTTTACAAAAAGCATTTTAAAGAAGAAATAAAATTCTTCAAATCGTATAGTCTCTCGATACCGACCGATAATGTTTAGTGGGTGAAAAACGGCGTCAAACAGGAGCAAAAAGACTCGAATGCATCAAACTAGTCGCGGAGTGGGAGTCGCCCGTTACGCGAGGGGAAAACTGTATACCTTGTATCTTTCGCGCTTAGCGGGCGACTCCCACTCCATGACTAGTTTGATGCATTCCAGCCTTTTTGCTCCTGTTTGACGTCGTTTTTCACCCACTAAACATTATCGGTCGGTATCGAGAGACTATACGATTAAAAGAATTTTATTTCTTCTTCAAAATGCTTTTTGTAAAATTCAAATCCGACAAGTAGCCGAGTATCACGACCTTCTTGAAAAAAGTACGTCGAATTCGGAAAACTGCGATTGTGCAAAAACTATTTATCCGACAGCTTTGTAATTGTGCACCAATCAAGAATATGTTAATAACTACTTAAATTCAGAGCAACTACGCTTCATCTCAGAAATTGACCAAGTTATGAATTTTCGAAAAATTGATGTTTTTTCCAGTTTTTGGACTTTTCTCGGAAACCAATCATCCGCTTGAGACGTGTCACATCTCATTTTTTTGTTATTGAGGTTTTTTGCATGACTGCACAGTCAAATTTCAGGTAGTATTTTTGTCACGTAAAAAACCTCTATTGCTTGGCCTAAAGATGAAGCAATCCCTTACTAGATGAACTGAATGTTTTGTTCCCATAATAAACACTGTTTGTTCACAAACAAAGTGTGTTGTCGTAAATAGAAGTCAGTGGCGTGGATCTAAAAATTTGTTAAGAATAGAAATAAATCCTTCAAAGGTTATCGAATCTTTAATTATTATTTCATTGGATGCATAATTAATGTCATTATTTTTATGAATTTTGTTAACCTTCCCGATGTTTTCATCCTATTCTAAATCATTGTTATACGCAGAATTTTTATAGTGCGGGCATATTTTCGATTCGAAAAAAAATTCAATATGAAAGAGATTTGAAATAGCAAATATGATATTCAAATATTGTTGTTCTGGTTTTAATAATTACAAATACCTATACAATTGAATGTTATATCATTATCAATGATCTTATTAACAATCCTATTATATCGAATACATCTATTCAGGTCACTTTTCAGTAAGGCTGCATGGTACGTTATTACCATACAAGATGATGCTGTATCTAAATTTGGATTTTAACACAGCTTGATATCTTGTTCTGAGTTGAGTCCAGATTTTTATTGGGGACCACCATGTTATTACAAATGGAGCTCATTTGACTGCAAAGGTTTGAAATTTAGGGATATTACACCTGAATACTATGTTGAATTGAATAACAAAAATAACAATAAATTTATTGATCCAGTTCGACATGAAAATGTATTAGATAGGTCAGTTTTACATCAAGTGTGAAGTATAATCATATCAGTTCTCATTAATGCTGTAAGAGGCCTTACTTACTTACTGAAACCTTGTCCATCCATTACCTGCACCTTTGAAGGCAAATGATAGTATGAATGTATAGTTTTGTTTCACTATATAAGATAGATGATTGGAATTTCGTGAGTTTTGCAATGGAATAGACGGGGCATCAGTATTTATAGTAGAATAGCAATTGAAACTTGAAATCCTGCATAATCAGGATTGATTATCAAGCAAGGATGTATTAATAACTTCCATAAAAAATAACATGTAACATAAAATAAATGATTTTTACAATAATGATTTGAAGAAATACGATAGGTAACTAAAATACACTGATAATCGATTCTTCAGAAATGTTTATAATAAAATAACTAAGAATCCATATCTACTACTGCTATAGTCCTTGGTAATTGAATCCAAACAGGATCGAAAAGTACACGATCAAAAAGAGTGTTTTATACACCCTGATCACCCTAAACCTTAAAACTAACAATTGTAAAGATAAGAAAAACTTATTAATTCTGATACAAAATCATCATCGATTCACCACTTGATCGCTCATTTTTCTTGTCTCGTGGTGAATTCTTATAGTGAAATATCTTTTCAATATCAGTTTTATCTACTACTACTAAAAACACAAGTGCTTCCTTAGCTTCTGGTAAAGTATCCACTTCAGGTTTTTCTCCAAAACTTATTGATCCATAAAATTTACCAGCAATGAATTCTATTTTTTTTTAATGGCCATCTCGTCAATCACCAGATTGCAATAAATTTGTTCTCCCGCAGACTGCTGCACTTTGTTCTTCAATGCACTGAGGGCTTCAGTTGTGAAGCCAGGAGTTCCATCAATGGTCTGATACCACTTAGAAATAGTCTTTGGGTGTGGAAGTGAATTATTGAATTTTTCCCTAACATAATTATAGGCCCTAGGCGAGTAAAAATGTAATGATAGGCAAATGCTCGTAGAGAAGGTGTAAATTTCTGATTTTTTGATCTCCTTATGAGTCTATTTACGATATCTCTACTAGGACCTGGTAACGATGCCTGAAATATTGAAAATAATTACATTCCACAAATATATGCTAAGCTGAATCTTACTTACCTCTATATAATCTTGAGCATTATCGGATATAAGGTTCATTTCCCTCAAATTATTCAGTGGTCCTGAAATATCTGAAATTTTCTGTTGCAGTCTTCTGTTCTTCATTCTCAATGCTTTCAGTGTCTTTTTCTGTTCTGCAATTTTTCGTTTAGCAAGGGAGAAGGCAAATTTTCCTTGTTTTGGTGTCCTGAAATCTTCATCCGTTACATCACCAACAAAACATTTTCTTTTTCTTGGTCTTGGTACAGAACTTTTAGCTTCAGAACTGAAATAAGATAATGAAGGTTTTATATAATGAACCAGAATATATTTTGCAATATTATAAATATAAAATTAAGTAAAACTCACGTAGTTGGATGTGCTACTGTTAATACTTCCGAGATACCAAGTTGCTTGACGATTCTGAAGCTGTCAAAGCACCAGAGGATTCTGTATCGGTCAAAAAAGCAGATAAATCTGAAGCGGTTAATATATCAGATTACTCAGTTTTGAGGATTCCCTGACACTACCTAGCTTATTAGTATCTAATGGTTCTGGAGTCACAGGCCTATCATCTGGAGATGTGCTACTGGAACTGAAATTAGAAATATTATATTTAGATGTTCATATTATTCAAATCAAATCTGAATAAAACACCCTAATAATATCCAATAGACTTACCAATGAATCGATGACGAAATCCTAGACGGAATAGCTTCAGTTTTCAAAAATCTTTTTGCTGATTTATATAGGAAGTCTTCATCAGAAAAATGGTCAGAACAAACATATACCTCCTTCGCTAATTTTGTATTTCCCAAATTTAATTGATCCATCCATAATTTCCGTCTGGCATTATCACTAGGCATTCTATTAAAAGAAAATGCTTTTAAAATAAGTTTACAATATGCTTATATTGAGAGCTAGGTACGTTTTCTCTCTCACTATGCTCTATCTTGTTATAGAAAATCTTTGGTGGTAATCCTTGAGAGCGCTCTCACCATACACTGCAGAACTCCACTTCTTTCAACATACACTGCAGAATTCCACTTCAAAACTTGTATGATCGTAAAATCAAAATAAAATGTTTCTCAAAATTTGGAATCGCTAAGCCGTCGATAGCTGTATTGTACTCGTATATGTTAGCATTCAGAATCTCGAAGCATACCGATTGTTCCTTGGCCTTGCGTATCGCAACACCTGTTCGGTCCAAAAAAAAGAAGAGCGTTTCGCATGTTTATAAACAAACCCGAAATTTAATTCAATAAACAAAAGAAAATAAGGGAGTAATATAATTCCACCATGGTGATTTCAGAAAAAATACTTTTCCTACGACAATATCGAAAATTTTCTAATAATGAGTTATTATCCCAATTTCTATGATTATCATTCACGTAGCAAGATATAATATTTTTCACTACTTTATTTACACATTCAGTGTGATTTGCCTGAGGATGATAGTGAGCAGTGAACTTAATCTCAACTCCATAAGAAGCGGCAAATTGAATAAATTTATTACTCTTAAATTGGGGGCCATTATCCACAACCAAAAATTTAGGAACACCGAACAACATAAAAACTTGATCCTCTATACACTCGATGATTTTATCCGCAGTTGTTGATCTCAAGGGAAATACTAATGGAAACTTAGAAAAGTAATCGCATACAACCAGAATATACTTATATCCTCGAACTGATCTGGGCAACGGTCCGATTATATCCGCAGAAATCAATTCCCACGGCTTTTTTACATAATTCCTAGTGGCCATGAATCCTAAAGGAGCTTTCTGAACATTTTTATACCTACTGCATATTTCACAATTCTTTATAAAAGTGGAAACGTCCGATCTCAATTTTGGCCAATAAAAGCGATTCAAAAGTTTGCCAACTGTTTTATTTACACCTAAGTGTCCCGATTTAGGTTCATCATGAAACGAAGAAATAATCGCTTTTCGATCGTTTTTTGGAACAACTCTTTTCCAACATTCTTGCGCATCATACATTAATGTGGGATACTTTGACTTGCAATATTTAAACAAGATATTACGTTCTATTTTCCAGTTCGAATATTTAACAGGATTAGTTTTCACACTGGACATCATTCTCGAGTACCATTTATCGGAAGTATCGACTGAATTTTCCAATTCTACCCGAGTCACATCTATACATTCGGAAACTTCACCTTCATCAAAATTATTACCTTTTTGAACAGATCTACTCAAATAATCAGCAACGACGTTCTCTTTTCCCGGTCGGTGAATAATGTCGAAATCGTATTGGGTCAGTGCTACTGCCCATCTGGCCAAACGACCCCGAGGATCTTTCAAGTTATGAAGCCATAAGAGGCTGCTATGATCTGTGATAACCGTTACTTTAGAACCCTCGATATAAGGACGAAATTTTTCCAAGCTGAAAAGAACAGCTAAGCATTCCTGCTCCGTTGTGGTGAATATGCGTTCATTACGCGTCAAAGACCTACTGGCATATGCCACAACCCTGTCACCCTCGGGATATTTTTGTATGAGTACTCCACCCAAACCGTAACCCGATGCATCGCATTGAACCACAAAGGGAAGATCGAAGTTCGGACATGACAAAATCGGTGCGGATATCAGAGCTTGCTTTATATCATTGAATGCACTTTCGCAATTTTGATTCCAAACGAAAGGGGTATTTTTCCGCAAAAGTGAATTTAAAGGAGCCGAAATATGTGCAAAGTTAGGAATAAACCGCCTGTACCAACTCACCATTCCCATGAAACTACGAATTTCACGTACAGTAGTCGGACGTGGGATATTTACAATTGGTAAAACTTTTTCCGGATCTGCTCTAAGACCATCTTTATCTACAATATAACCCAAATACTTTACCTCCGGCTTACAAAATTCGCACTTTGATCTATTTATTGACAATCCCGCCTCTAAAATTTTAGTGAGTATTTTATTCAGAATCCTAATGTGATCTTCGAAGGTTTTAGTTACTATAACTATATCGTCAAGGTAAGGAAACGCATATTCCGTTAACTCGTCCGTTATTATACGATCAATGAATCGTTGCCACGTCGCCGGGCTATTACATAGGCCAAAAGGGAGTCGGTTAAAATGAAATAGTCCCCTATTTGGAACTGTAAATGCCGTATACTTTTTTGAAGATTCTGCCATAGGTATATTCCAAAACGCACTTTTAATATCTATGGTAGACAGGTAGTTAGCCTCGCGCAATTTATCCAAAATTGAAGATATTCGGGGAAGAGGATAAGCATCTTTCACGGTATTTTGATTCAAACGACGGAAATCCACGCAAAATCTATATGTACCATCTGACTTTTTCACGAGGATAATCGGCGACGACCACGGACTATCTGAGGGTTCGACAATGTTATCTTGGAGCATCTGATCAAGTTCTTTGTTAATTTGTTTCTGTATCGGTGGTGAGACAGGATAGTATCTTTGCTTGACCGGCGTTTCGTCGGTTAGTTCGATCCTATGTTCGACAAAATTTGTAAGACCAATTTCTGAACGTGACTGACTAAAACTTTTTCCAACATTTCGTTCAATGCGTATGCTGTTCTTCCGTTAATATGTTCTGTTTATTATTTTGCACTGAAGAAATATCGGGAGCGAAATTCCATTCTTTCGATCTTAGATTTGGAACTATACCTATTTTGCGCCAAAAGTCGGCTCCGAGAATTAATTTATGAGTTAAAGAAGGTACAATCAGGACATCTATCAAAGCTACGCGTTGACACACCTGTATGGGAAGCGTCACATAGCCGATTATGGAACACTCGTTACCATTCGCAACCGTACAATGGGAACGGGAATACGGATGAAGCGTTAAATTTAGTTTTTTTAATATTTCCCAACCTTGTCCGCCTACTATAGTTGAGGACGCACCAGAATCTAATAAACCTAACATTTTTATATCGTAAATTGAAACTTCCAAATATGGCCTTTCATCCTTACCAACACTTTCCAGGATATAACTTAATATCGGTCCTAGCTCAGTGGCCTTATCCGAAGTTGGAACATCTAGCGGACCATCTAGAGCTCCTGATTCGCGTTTCCCGAAAGCTTTATACTATTATTTGAGCATGAAGGACAAGTTAAAACCGTGAAACCTGGTTTTACTACACCGAAAACATCTTTTTCGCCTAGGCTCCCTACAATTGGCTACCCTATGGCCAACCTTACCGCAATTGAAACACTTCAATCTACTATCTAGAGAATTAACTCCTACCTCAGAAGAATGAGCAAAATTAAAATTTTCCGATGTGCAAGAGTCAGATTCAACAGCGGCCAAATCCGGTTCTAGTAAATGATTTGATCTACGAGATGGTGGTGGTTTGAATGATTCAACAGATGTTCTACAAGATTCCAACTTTCTACCAAAACTTTGAAGCTCTTGAATCGAAGTAATATTCATTAAACCTAACTGAGTCTTATAAAAAGGTGCTATATTTTTCAACAAAATTTTGAGTCTTACCGATTCTGTTATGGGAATAGTAAGGCGATTGAATAGATTTGTCATAACAGCAATATACATGCCTATGCTCTCGTCATTTGCTTGTGTACGATTTTTAATCTCGTCGAAAAGTCTATCATTATAATCTGCCGGTTGGAACTCCTGTCGCAATGATTCAACCAATGAAGGCCAACTTTTAACTGTTTTTCTCGTCGCACGATACCAAATGAGAGCTCTGCCCGAAAATAAATCTATTGCCGAACTAAATAAATCATCTTGAGTTGCATTTCGAGCTACCCTCAAATCCTCACACGTTCTAAAAATGCACTAAGTGAGCAGGAATCTTTTTCTCCTGAGAATTTCAAATTCCACTGAGAGATAGGTACTTTCTTTACTCGCGGAGAATTTGCACAATTCGAAAAATGTGACACATTACCCACAGCAACATCACAATCATATTCTGAGTCCGACGAAGAAATTTCTGAATTACTTTGAGAAACTGCAATTTGAGAAATATCCAAATCCAAAGCATGATCCGACAACAAGAGAGAGCGATTGTGTTGTTTTGTTTTTTTATTTAATGAGTTCTGTTTAGAAAGAACTTCAACAAGTAAAGCAGACTTATCTTTCTTATCGGCATTTGTAACAGGTCTGGTATTATTCAATCGTTCTAGCGAAAACTTAATTTTTGTACTTATTTTTTCTTTTAACTGAGTCATCTGAACCATCAAAATCACCCAACAAAGCGTCAATTTCAATCAAAGCTTTATTTAATTCAGTTTTATCAGTTTCAAATGTATAAGGATAATCCGGATATTTAATAGAAAAATCAGATTTCTTCTCCATTCTCAACAAATCTCGTAGCGTTTGTCTCATTAATTTAACAGTACCTACATCTGTTACTCCCTTGATAGCAAGTAAATATTGCAATTCTGACGATGAGAGACGATTAATAATTCCAACTTAGTCGCAGCCATCGTGAAATTCAGAATTGAAATCACAACAAATCGAAAATATATCCCTGAATGAACGAAACAACAACAACCGCAAAAAAGAATCAATCAAACAATACGGTGTTCAGCGCAATGAAGAAATCGAAACAAAAAATTATCTCGATGTTGTTATCAGAGCTCGAAAGATTCGCGTTAAAATTACAATAATTATAAACAGTCAATTATCGAATAATGAACAACTTGAAATCAAAAAAATTGTGAAATTCAAAAACAATGATTCTTATTATTTTAAACTAAGGTACTTATTTTAAATAACCAATCACAAAAAAAACCTCCAGCATCCACGAAACGATCAAATTTTTATGAAAATGATACTAGAAAAGGCCCCACGTTGGGCGCCAAATTTGTAACGGATTTATTTATGCAGATTGTTAGCCTCATTAACAAGAATCCCGTGACAAAAAAAGTGACCAGCTAGCTCAGAAAACACAAAAAAAAATAAATGTGGTTCTTTTCTCTTCGAAATATGCAAGAAATTTTATTTAGGGCGCCAGGTAATTTATTGCCTAGTCACCTTTATACCGAATTACCAAATAACTGGACTTTATCAACGAAACCAACAGTGTAATAATTTTCGTGGAGGCATGAGGGTAGAAAAAAATATGAAGTTAAACTCAATTTTGCTATGTATCTAAATTTCTAATCAATTTATTGCATTATATATCTGAACCTCAAATGTATTTAACTTTTTACATGAATGTTATATTAATTTTTTTGAATCCTTTCTAACAGTGTTATTATTAACTAAATTCTATACTAGTCAAAATTGGCATACAGATTACATACATATAGATATCCTACTAACCAATAGTAGGTAGGCAAGTACTCACAAAAATATCTTTTTATAATTTCTTGGAGTGGACTTGATCAGCATACAGATAACAGAATAAATCCAACTATCATCCAATCCATCCAATTGAATATAAGCGAGTACACGCAGCTAAGCATAAACCAAAAAAACCCCTGGTTATTATTGGGGTTTATTAAAGTGACTTCAATTCAATCCTCTATACAGAGATTTCAAAAACTTGAAATAATCGAGACAAGTTATCCAATCCCAAAATGGTAAGTTTCAAAAACAACCAACAAATTAACTTTCTCTCGAGCCACTTGATTGACAATAAATCATAAAATGAAATAAAAAATATTGAAGGAGAATCGACAGAAACACATATGCGACACATGGGTAACCACGATTTCGTTCGAGCTCTGATATATTTTAACGGTCATATGGCGCCAAATTTAAAAATTTAATTTCTACCGAAATTCACACGTAACAATCTTGTGTAGCATTTTAGAAAACAGAGAGGCTGAATACATTGCTATCACTGAAGCTAGCAAAGAAGAAGTTTTTATAACAGGTTTTCTTAAGGAAAAAAAATGGATAGAAATTAAAATGGAATAGTGAAAAAAGAAATTTCCATAAAAAGATATCGGATTCGAGTGAAATTTATTATGTGAATAGAGATCGATATACTGAATGTTCACATGAAATATCATGGCCATAGTGTTAGAACCATAGAAAATTCAATATCGAAAAAAAGAATCTCCAGTATTTCCATAACTACAACAGTGAAAACTGTAGAAGTCAAAACTGCAGTTTGGATCTTTAGAGGGGTTGGCTTTTCGATTAGAGTGCAGTTTGGAGTGAAAGAAAATTCCCGATACTAGTCCTGGATTTTTAACAGTTTCCACTTCTCAATCACACAAGTTGTATGTTATGGAGTCATAAAGAAAAGCGCCATAGTTTTTAGAAAACGTTATTAACTAATTTTCTTACAATTTCATGGAGGGAATGGTACTCGATAACGTTACCGCAAACCAGCATATGACATATCGAAAAAATTCCACAACTGCGCCCGTTTGGATGCTGCATAATTCTTAAGTAGCTTGTAGTAGTTTTGACTGCTACAGCTTCGACTGCTGCAGTTTTAGGTGATGCAGATCTATTTTTGGTCTATAACAATAAATCTGATCGAAATCGTTGAAGAATAAGAAGGAATGTTATGCACAAAAACCACCATTTGGTCTGAAATATTTCTTGGGTTGTACTGATACTCCTTACCTAACAATATATAGAATTTGGCTTATGAATCTGATCGAAATCGTTAAAGAACAGATGTTTCCCCCTATCATTAAACTGATATAATATGAAAACTGCATGTATTTCAGTTAGGCCGACACAATTGAATCATCTACTGATTTCCAATCGACTAGAGATGTTGAAAAATCTACGAATATCATTACTACAAGTTGTTGGATAGCATTAAATAACACCAACAACAATTCGATCGAAGATGCTTTTTGTAGCCATCTGTTATATGCTCCTAGAATGTATGTACAAAAATAAGGTATTGAAATATGTGGAACATTGAGTCAATGAAATATACTTGTTCTTCAAATTGTATTTTTTCTTAAAGCAGCTATCGTCTATTTAAACTACGCACTACAAATTATGTAGGTTCTGTCCTAGTTTGTCATCAAATAAACATCATAGTAGAAATTATAATTAGTGTTTCTATACATATCATAGGAATAATTATTTTAATTGAAATATAGTTATTATCCTTTCCTAATTAAAAGTAGATGTTAAGTTAACAATTGTTGTAGGTTATGATATCATAGAGTCCGAATATACATGTTCTATAACCCGAACAAAGAAGTAAATGTAGTGAACATAGAAAATAATTAATATTCAATGGCATACTCAAATACAATCACAGTAAACATTAAATTATTTTAAATGAGAATAAATTGTATCATAACATGAAGCAGCCGTAGCAGAAAACTGTAATCTATAATAGCTAGACGGCTTGAAGCATCAGTCGTCTCAAAGAGGGCGCTCAAGTGTAACATTATTGGAACCTAGTCACGGAATGCTTTGGTATTGCGAGCCTAAGGAGTGAATGCCTTAGGGCGCAGCAACAATCTGCTATCACCAATATTTTCTACAAGTCTGAAATGTACCATATGACTTTCGATTCTGGTTTCATCTAATTTCTATAACGTGGATTGAAAGAAGAACATTAATTCTGAATATGGATTTATCTGAGAGGAATTGATCGTTCCAAGAAATAAGGGTCAATGAATACTCTCTGTATATTCAAATCCCTCGATCCATTCTTCTCGTCAAGAAATTTGGTTAAACTGACTTGAATAAGATACTAATTCTCAATTAATCAATCAATCTCGTCTCTGAAATGTTGAAAAATCTCCGAATGACTTTAAATTCATGAACATCAAAATTGATTGATACGGAACTACAGCAACAATCTGCTATCACCAATTAAATTAATCATTCTCCTTGAAAAATTATACTTTAATTCGTGGACACCATCAAAGAATTGAAACGAAACAAAACAATTCTGTTGAAGATTTCATAAATCTTTCTGTAGAATTATCCAGTGTTGTCAGAGTTTATGCAATGTATGTACTTTTATAGGAATAAGTATTGAACGATGTAGATAATTAACATTATGTAATAAAAAATCTCATCCTGAATTATTTGTAATAGTCAACCACTCGGTGCAAAGAATTGGAATCATGTCCAATATTTTTTAATATTTTCAATCCGATTGAAGAATTTTCACTATTTTTGGTGTGAAATAATTTTCCACAGCATAATGGACTGAAAAATCGAGGAAAACATGGGGTGCGTCCTTCTATGCAGACAATCATGCCCGCTTTATACCACCAAACACCCCAAATTCTCATAGCCTCTGTAGCATGGTTGAGAGAGTACGCTCCTCGCACCCAAACTTCCCGGGTTCATATCCCGCGTCCGTCCAAAACCTTTTCATCGTCATGGCTGCTGGCACCAATGACGTCATCACTACTGTCATGGCCGCCACCACCAATGACGTCATCAGCATTTAATCTGACCCAAGCACCATTAAGGGAGGTCAAAGGTCAATTTTGGCCCCAAACGAACATAGCCCTTACTACTTACGGTCCCAAATACAGGGAATCGGAGCCTTTGGGAAAGCCAATAACAGCGCTCCAAACTGAAATTCTGGCCATAGAAAGATGCGTCCAAGTCTGTCTGTCCAGACAGTACAAGGGAGCCAGAATTTGCATTGCCTCTGATAGTCAAATGGCACTGAGGCAGCTTATGGCCGTTGATTGTAGATCAAGGACCATTTGGAGCTGCAAACAGTCCCTCAAAACACTGGCGGATTACAACAAGCTAGTTTTAGCTTGGGTACTTAGATTATTCACAACAAGTAGACCAAGCAATAAAGCTATCGAAAGGTCGATTTCGTGACCAAAATACTACCTGAAATCTGACTGTGCAGTCATGCAATAGGTAGTTTCTCTACATGTTTTTCATGATAAATTCCACTCCTGAATCGTCTTAGTTTTTTTTGAGAAGCGAAAAATAGCCAAAAAATCCAAAATTTTGCTTTTTCGCTTATAAAACATGAAGTATTGATCTGATCGAAAAGCTGTTAGGGCACTTTTTGTAGAGAATTCAATAACAAAAAAAAATGAGATGTGACACGTCTCAAGCGGATGATTGGTTTTCCGAGAAAAGTCCAAAAAACTGGAAAAACATCAATTTTTCGAAAATTCATAACTTGGTCAATTTCTGATATGAAGCGTAGTTGCTCTGAATTTAAGTAGTTATTAACATATACTTTATTGGTGCACAATTACAAAGCTGTCGGATAAATAGTTTTTGCACAATCGCAGTTTTCCGAATTCGACGTACTTTTTTCAAGAAGGTCATGATCTCGGCTACTTGTCGGATTTGAATTTTACAAAAGCATTTTAAGAAGAAATAAAATTCTTCAAATCGTATAGTCTCTCGATACCGACCGATAATGTTTAGTGGGTGAAAAACGGCGTCAAACAGGAGCAAAAAGACTCGAATGCATCAAACTAGTCGCGGAGTGGGAGTCGCCCGTTACGCGAGGGGAAAACTGTATACCTTGTATCTTTCGCGCTTAGCGGGCGACTCCCACTCCATGACTAGTTTGATGCATTCGAGCCTTTTTGCTCCTGTTTGACGCCGTTTTTCACCCACTAAACATTATCGGTCGGTATCGAGAGACTATACGATTTGAAGAATTTTATTTCTTCTTTAAAATGCTTTTTGTAATATTCAAATCCGACAAGTAGCCGAGTATCACGACCTTCTTGAAAAAAGTACGTCGAATTCGGAAAACTGCGATTGTGCAAAACTATTTATCCGACAGCTTTGTAATTGTGCACCAATCAAGAATATGTTAATAACTACTTAAATTCAGAGCAACTACGCTTCATCTCAGAAATTGACCAAGTTTATGAATTTTCGAAAAATTGATGTTTTTTCCAGTTTTTTGGACTTTTCTCGGAAACCAATCATCCGCTTGAGACGTGTCACATCTCATTTTTTTTGTTATTGAGGTTTTTTGCATGACTGCACAGTCAAATTTCAGGTAGTATTTTTGTCACGTAAAAAACCTCTATTGCTTGGCCTAAGATGAAGCAATCCCTTACTAGATGAACTGAATGTTTTGTTCCCATAATAAACACTGTTCACAAACAAAGTGTGTTGTTCGTAAATAGAAGTCAGTGGCGTGGATCTAAAAATTTGTTAAGAATAGAAATAAATCCTTCAAAGGTTATCGAATCTTTAATTATTATTTCATTGGATGCATAATTAATGTCATTATTTTTATGAATTTTGTTAACCTTCCCGATGTTTTCATCCTATTCTAAATCATTGTTATACGCAGAATTTTTTATAGTGCGGGCATATTTTCGATTCAAAAAAAAATTCAATATGAAAAGAGATTTGAAATAGCAAATATGATATTCAAATATTGTTGTTCTGGTTTTAATAATTACAAATACCTATACAATTGAATGTTATACAGGGTGTTTCATTGGGAAAGGGAAATACTTCACAGGTGCATAGGTGGCACCAAGACGGTTCTAGAGATACCCCATTTATTGGGTCTCACTGTCTTCATAGCCGAGATACAGGGTGTTTTATGAATTTTTCCCGTTTTTTTCTGAGGCCGTACCAACGAACCACCCGGTATATTTTCTTCATATTTGGCAAATATTTCCTAATTGAGAGTTCAAACATATCATGCAATAACCGCCTCGAAAATCCAGGTCCGTGTTAACAAAAAAATTATGAATCGTTTGAATCCTCGAAACAACACCCTGTACATCGGAATTTTGAAAATCTGTTTTAATATTCGAAAACACCACTAAAAACTAAACTGGGACGTATACTTCAAATTTTCGCGCAGAAAGTTTTATTGCACAAATTTTCAAGGTAAAAGTGAAGTTTTTAGGAACTTGGATATCCGAAAGTGTTTTGAAGTGACTTTAACAATGAATTATCAACAATATTGAATACATAATTATTTCAACATTACTTTGTAATTCATTCCCACATTGGTTTTACTTTTTATAGCCGTATACTTGAAAATCCAGATCCGGGTAACGAAAATTATGAATGGTTTGAATCCTCGAAACAACACCCTGTTCATCGAAATTTTGAAAATCTGTTTTAATATTCGAAAACACCACTAAAAACTGAACTGAGACGTACACTTCAAATTTTCGCGCAGATAGTTTCAATGCACAAATTTTCAACGTAAAAGAGAAGTTTTTAAGAACTAAGATACCTGAGTGGTTTGAAGTGACTTTTAACAATGAATTATCAATAATATTGAATCCATAATTATTTAAACATTACTTTGTAAATCATTTCCACATTAGTTTTCATTTATTGAGAAGTGAGTTGCATCATAACGTATAATAATTATGGATTTCAATATTTTGATAATTCATTGTTCAAAGTCACTTCAAACCACTTTCAGGTATCCAAGTTCTAAAAACTTCACTTTTACGTTGAAAATTTGTGCATTGAAACTATCTGCGCGAAAATTTGAAGTGTACGTCTCAGTTCAGTTTTTAGTGGTATTTTCGAATTTTAAAACAGATTTTCAAAATTCTGATGTACAGGGTGTTTTTTCAAAGATTCAAACGATTCATAATTTTCGTTAACCCGGACCTGGATTTTAAAGTATACAGCTTTAAAAAAAAACCATGTGAAAATGAATTGCGGAGTAATGTTGAAATAATTATGGATTCAATATTGTTGATAATTTATTGTTAAGTCACTTCAAACCACTTTCGGGTATCCAAGTTCCTAAAAACTTCACTTTTACCTTGAAATTTGTGCAGTAAAACTTTCTGCGCGAAAATTTGAAGGATACGTCTCAGTTTAGTTTTTAGTGGTGTTTTCGAATATTAAAACAAATTTTCAAAATTCCGATGTACAGGGTGTTGTTTCAAGTATTCAAACGATTCATAATTTTTTGTTAACCCGGACCTGGATTTTCGAGGCGGTTATTGCATGATATGTTAGGGCTCTCAATTAGGAACATATTTGCGAAATATGAAGAAAATATACCGAGTGGTTCGTTTGGTACGGCCTCAGGAAGAAACGGGCAAAATTCATAAAACACCCTGTATTTCGGCTATGAAGACAGTGAGACCCAATAAATGGGTATCTCTAGAACCGTCTTGGTGCCACCTATGCACCTGTGAAGTATTTCCCTTTCCCAATGAAACACCCTGTATCATTATCAATGATCTTATTAACAATCCTATTATATCGAATACATCTATTCAGGTCACTTTTCAGTAAGGCTGCATGGTACGTTATTACCATACAAGATGATGCTGTATCTAAATTTGGATTTTAACACAGCTTGATATCTTGTTCTGAGTTGAGTCCAGATTTTTATTGGGGACCACCATGTTATTACAAATGGAGCTCATTTGACTGCAAAGGTTTGAAATTTAGGGATATTACACCTGAATACTATGTTAAATTGAATAACAAAAATAACAATAAATTTATTGATCCAGTTCGACATGAAAATGTATTAGATAGGTCAGTTTTACATCAAGTGTGAAGTATAATCATATCAGTTCTCATTAATGCTGTAATAGGCCCTACTTACTTACTGAAACCTTGTCCATCCATTACCTTTGAAGGCAAATGATAGTATGAATGTATAGTTTTGTTCCACTATATAAGATAGATGATTGGAATTTTGTGAGTTTTGCAATGGAATGGACGGGGCATCAGTATTTATAGTAGAATAGCAATTGAAACTTGAAATCCTGCATAATCAGGATTGATTATCAAGCAAGGATGTATTAATAACTTCCATAAAAAATAACATGTAACATAAAATAAATGATTTTTACAATAATGATTTGAAGAAATACGATAGGTAACTAAAATACACTGATAATCGATTCTTCAGAAATGTTTATAATAAAATAACTAAGAATCCATATCTACTACTGCTATAGTCCTTGGTAATTGAATCCAAACAGGATCGAAAAGTACACGATCAAAAAAGAGTGTTTTATACACCCTGATCACCCTAAAACTTAAAACTAACAATTGTAAAGATAAGAAAAACTTATTAATTCTGATACAAAATCATCATCGATTCACCACTTGATCGCTCATTTTTCTTGTCTCGTGGTGAATTCTTATAGTGAAATATCTTTTCAATATCAGTTTTATCTACTACTACTAAAAACACAAGTGCTTCCTTAGCTTCTGGTAAAGTATCCACTTCAGGTTTTTCTCCAAAACTTATTGATCCATAAAATTTACCAGCAATGAATTCGATTTTTTTTTAATGGCCATCTCGTCAATCACCAGATTGCAATAAATTTGTTCTCCCGCAGACTGCTGCACTTTGTTCTTCAATGCACTGAGGGCTTCAGTTGTGAAGCCAGGAGTTCCATCAATGGTCTGATACCACTTAGAAATAGTCTTTGGGTGTGGAAGTGAATTATTGAATTTTTCCCTAACATAATTATAGGCCCTAGGCGAGTAAAAATGTAATGATAGGCAAATGCTCGTAGAGAAGGTGTAAATTTCTGATTTTTTGATCTCCTTATGAGTCTATTTACCATATCTCTACTAGGACCTGGTAACGATGCCTGAAATATTGAAAATAATTACATTCCACAAATATATGCTAAGCTGAATCTTACTTACCTCTATATAATCTTGAGCATTATCGGATATAAGGTTCATTTCCCTCAAATTATTCAGTGGTCCTGAAATATCTGAAATTTTCTGTTGCAGTCTTCTGTTCTTCATCCTCAATGCTTTCAGTGTCTTTTTCTGTTCTGCAATTTTTCGTTTAGCAAGGGAGAAGGCAAATTTTTTTGTTTTGGTGTCCTGAAATCTTCATCCGTTACATCACCAACAAAACATTTTCTTTTCTTGGTCTTGGTACAGAACTTTTAGCTTCAGAACTGAAATAAGATAATGAAGGTTTTATATAATGAACCAGAATATATTTTGCAATATTATAAATATAAAATTAAGTAAAACTCACGTAGTTGGATGTGCTACTGTTAATACTTCCGAGGATACCAAGTTGCTTGACGATTCTGAAGCTGTCAAAGCACCAGAGGATTCTGTATCGGTCAAAAAAGCAGATAAATCTGAAGCGGTTAATATATCAGATTACTCAGTTTTGAGGATTCCCTGACACTACCTAGCTTATTAGTATCTAATGGTTCTGGAGTCACAGGCCTATCATCTGGAGATGTGCTACTGGAACTGAAATTAGAAATATTATATTTAGATGTTCATATTATTCAAATCAAATCTGAATAAAACACCCTAATAATATCCAATAGACTTACCAATGAATCGATGACGAAATCCTAGACGGAATAGCTTCAGTTTTCAAAAATCTTTTTGCTGATTTATATAGGAAGTCTTCATCAGAAAAATGGTCAGAACAAACATATACCTCCTTCGCTAATTTTGTATTTCCCAAATTTAATTGATCCATCCATAATTTCCGTCTGGCATTATCACTAGGCATTCTATTAAAAGAAAATGCTTTTAAAATAAGTTTACAATATGCTTATATTGAGAGCAAGGTACGTTTTCTCTCTCACTATGCTCTATCTTGTTATAGAAAATCTTTGGTGGTAATCCTTGAGAGCGCTCTCACCATACACTGCAGAACTCCACTTCTTTCAACATACACTGCAGAATTCCACTTCAAAACTTGTATGATCGTAAAATTTAAATAAAAAGTTTCTCAAAATTTGGAATCGCTAAGCCGTCGATAGCTGTATTGTACTCGTATATGTTCTCATTCAGAATCTCGAAGCATACCGATTGTTCCTTGGCCTTGCGTATCGCAACACCTGTTCGGTCCCAAAAAAAAAGAAGAGCGTTTCGCATGTTTATAAACAAACCCGAAATTTAATTTAATAAACAAAAGAAAATAAGGGAGTAATATAATTCCACCATGGTGATTTCAGAAAAAAATACTTTTCCTACGACAATATCGAAAATTTTCTAATAATGAGTTCTGATAAGTTGCATTTTTTATTACCTTGCTGCATACCGCTTACCTGTAAAAGCTACAAATCAGACTAATTTATATTCAATTCATTCTGAATTTACTTTTGCCGGTGCGGTAAAATCTCTGGCGCTGTCTCTGGTTATTTTGGGTATGGTCAGCCATGAAACATTTGTTAGAATCGTGTTCTGGTCATGATCATGTTTTAATTGGAAATTATTCAATGAAATCCTCGTAGTTGTTCATCCAGGAATACAAAAAATACAATAAAATACAAATAATTGATACGAAATGCTTATTTTCTCTTTAACCGATTAAAAAACAAAGCAAGTAGTAATCGAAAGTTCGATGTTTGCAGATCATATATCCCTTGAAGGATATGCGCGTCTAATATGCCTCGCGCCTAACGATTCGGCTCTTCGCATCGCGCCTTCTAAGTGAGCGTCTACCCATTTGATTCAGTGCAAATCGTGCCTGCGGAAAACAACTCTTCACTTCGTCTCGTCTCGTCCAAGTGAGCGTCAACCTTAAGGGTCCCAAGTGGGACCCCTGAGGCACACCCGATGTGTTAGTGAACTCGCGCGATCTCCTCCCTCCCACACATACTGTAACGTGGTTTTCTCGGCGAAACTTACCTCGAGCTATTCTTTTTTCTAATAAGGGAGAATAGCAAACCTACCAGGGCAGCTGCTAGTCAGAGACAGAGTTCGTCGTTATCTAAGATATTAGCGATAACAGAGAAAATCAGAAATAGAGCAAATTTACACAGTTTATTCAAATAGCGAAAATAGTTATACAAAAATACAGTGAAATAAACGCTATATGAAATCAATACAAAATATAAGATTGGTCAGTTTTGTCTGACCGCGAGCACTTTCATAAGAAGTAAATATTTTCCCGGTACGAGTCAGCCAGAATAGAAAGTAAGTTAAATTTAAACGAAGAATTCAAATATACGACAATATCAGGAAAACAGGGATAAAAGGGGTCAGGATAAGAGTGCACAACGGTTATACTTGTCCGATATTCTTTCAGTCCTAGAATTCACCACGTAGTCTACCACTTTGCTTGTTTCTCGTATAAACAGGTTGGGTTTGGCCAGGTGAAATTAGAGGGTTGAACAGGATATGTCGAACTTGCTACAGCATTGGTTCGGTTATGCCTTCTGGTCTGACCATGGGTATACACGCCATGAAGGACAGACTAACTACAGGCACTAAGGATCGGGACAGAGCAGGAATGTTATTCGGTTGAACGTACTATAGTAGTGGTTCGCTTGAGCCCTTGGGCCTGACCATGAGTTTACACACCATGAAAGACAGACTAACTACGGGCACCTGGGCAAACTAGGAAAGGTATGTTACGGAATCTGACGGAACAGCTATTTTAGGTAGACTCAACGAGGATTAAAAATAGGACTGTAGTAAATCGGCTCGGTACTTACAATTCAGTTGCACTAGCACTCACTTTAAAAAGGTAGCAAAAATGAGAAAATTCGGAAGCTTAGAAAAATCTAGAAACGTTTAGATCGGAACTAATTTAATTAAAAAGGTATACTTCTGAAACAGAAATAATTCGGAACTATTTTAATAAGGTATGCGTCTAAAACCGAAAATAATCTGGAACTAATTACCGATGTAGGGAAACCCCGCCTTTTATAATCTTCCGGAGGGGGGTGGAAAAGGTAGGCGCAGAAACGTTAAAAATTGCAGGAGAGTACCTCGGTAAAAACATCTTAAAACTGGCTTATCGTACGTATATGCAAAAAACGGCGTTATCGGCGATCGGCGTTGTTCTTGCGGACGGTTCTACGATGTTTTCTGTATGAAAACCAAAATCAATCGCTAAATGTTCGGTTTTTTTTCGATTGTTTTGAATTAATTCTGAACGGAACCAAAATTGACGAATTTAAAATGAAAACTCGGATAAATTATTTTAAAATGAAGACCACGGTTTTTCCCGATTGTTGTGAATTAATTCTGAACGGAATAAAAATTCACGAATTTAAAATGAAAACTCGAATAAATTATTTTAAAATGAAGATCAATTTCTCAGTTATGAAATTGAACTTCATTACAATACAAATTGTGACCTCCCCAATACATAGGACCTCACCCATCTTAACAGACTGCCACATATCCCCACTTCCTCAAGTCGACGAAAGAGTACCGAATGGTTAATTTTATCAAAGGCTTTCTTAAAATCGGTATAAATGACGTCTGTCTGACATTGCGCCTCAATGCCATCATGTAGAACCTCTAGGAAACTCACTAGGTTGGGTTCCAGATTCCTACCCCTGATAAAACCATGTTGATTCTCTATTATCAGATGTTTCATGTGGTGAGTAAGTGACCTACACACGTGAGACTCAAACAATTTGGGAATGGCAGAGAGAATACTAATAGGTCTATAGTTCTGAACGACATCCCTTCGGCCCTCCTTAGGAACCGGAATAACTTTAGATAACCTCCAACGGAGTGGAAAAACACTAGCCTGAAACGATTTGTTGAAGAGAATAGTGAGAGGTAAAGATAAAGCTTTGTAGCAGTTTTTCAAAAATTTTGGTGGAATCTCGTCAGGACCAGATCCTTTATTATGATCTACCGTTCTCAAAGTCTCCTCCACAACCGCCACAGACAGGGAAATCTCACCCAAGCAACTACTGCTGTAGACGCCCTCAACTAAATGCGAATCATCGACCGAACAAGATGGTTCGAAAACTGAACTGAAAAAGTTAGCGAAACACTCAGAGATTTCCTCAGATGATGCTGCTTCAACAACACCATCCGTCATAATCGGTGGAAACTTACTGTTAATTTTTTTTCGAGATATGTAATTGAAAAAGCTTTTTGAATTTTTAGGTAGCTCCTGCTCTATATGGTCAAGATAGTTGTGAAAATCTCTGGAAATAAGTTGTTTGGAAAGTTTTCTTAGCTTTTTGAATCTATAATAATAATATGAATCATTATAAATTTTATATTTCTTGTGAACGTTGTTTTTTTGCCGAATGATACGTGTAGTTTCTTTAGTATAAAATTTAGGAAATTTTTCATTCAATTTTGTTTTTGGTATATATTTCACGATTAATTTTTCAAGCATCTCTTAGAGAACCTCCAAAGCAACGTTCACTTCCATACTCCCCAAGAGAGATTTTTCTATGGTTCTGTGAACATTATGGCCACAAAATTTTGCATGTGGCCGCAACATTTTTTTTAGATTTGTTCGAGATATTGAGGAACGCAAAATTTGAATGTCCTGTAGACTTGGCCTCTAGGACAATCCCTTCGAACATTATGAGCTGAAACATAATTATCAAACAAGAAATAAAAAAACATTTATTCATAACAAAACAAACTTGACATGCATACAAAAAATGTGACCTATAGTATATTTGCAATACGAAATGAATTACAAAATAGTTTCAAGTCCAAAATTAATTGTAAAGGTAACAATAAGTATAAGAAGATATTAAAGAATTTCTATGTGAAAAATGTTATTATTTGTAGGAGAGTAGTTTCTTGATGAAGTGTTTGAAGGATTTTAGAGCAAAATTTTTTTGAATTGGTTTAATTTTATTGCTAGTTTTAGTACCTGTTGTTTGTGACACGATCAACACCTTTTGTTGGTGTATGTAAGAGAGGATCAATAAAGTGTATCCACGATACACTCACACCGGTATGCCGACGCGCATCGAGACGTGACGTCACTGCGGAGCATTTCCATTGCATTTGCGGGATGGAAGTGTCAGAACTCGAGGAAATTATTGGAATAATGCAATTAACCGCAAGTTTAATTGAAAATGCAATTAACCAACAAATAATTTCTTCGATGTCTTAGTTGGTTGATCCTAAAATATATCAATGGAATTGTATAAATGTGGATGTTACTGTTTATTTGTTGAGACAGAATGAACTATTGAAGTTTCATTCAAAAACTTCGAATAAATGAAAATATTTTATCATGTTTAGGGAAAGGACCCCGCACATTTCTTATGGGAATTGGGTCCCGGTGGATTTGGCTGAAAATTTGATATGATGTTCTACTGATCCTTCTGATCAAATGTCCACAATCACGAAGCTGAGTTTTAAGCGATTTTTTGTATCCATTATGGCTTACGTATTACCGTTCACACATAGATGTTTGAAAATATTTCGCAATTATTGAAAGCAGATTTTGTCAATTCTGTCATTGTTAATCTTTAAATATATCTTGTATGCATTATAATTGTTATTGCCTTGCATTGAGATGCCTCGACACGTTCATTTGATGGTTTTTTGCGAAAACATGAATAAATCGAACTAAAAATATTTTTTTCAAGAAGGCCCTAATGGATACAAAAAATCGCTAAAAACTCCTAGAAGTATGCATTTTTCAGCTTCGTGACTATAGAGACATTTAATCAGAAGGATTAGTAGAACATCATATCAAATTTTCAGCCAAATCCACCGGGGCCCAATTCCCACAAGAAATGTGCGGGGTCCTTCCTATGAATTTCACTAATAATTTGTAAATTTGGAAAGTTAATTCTCCATTTTTTTCTTCATATTCTGAAAACTGATCTTCTCATTCAGATCCCTGTGTATTAAATTGGTACGGATGTTGCTCAAGCAAAGAATAACATCGAATGGAATCTGAATATCATTTTTCAGTTTTGCAACCGTGTTATCTGCTAATATGTACCTTGAAAATATTTTTTTCCTTAGATAATGAAGTACTGACGGGATACTTCCGACTTCGGAAAGTCGGTTCCCTTTGTAACTCTACTGTAATTCTTTAAGCCAAAAACTGCGCAATTAGGCATGATTGCCGGTATTATAACAATAATAATATAACTCCACTTCAATTTCGCCACATAATTCTTCCTTTACGTATTCATATACAATGAGCCCAATCCAATATACGGCAAACACTATAACAATATTCAAACTTCTACTTCTACTCTGCTCCTCAATGACGTAGATGAGCGCGCCGGACGAGTTTAGACCCCGAATCTGGCATACCGGTGTGAGTGTATCGTGAGCGTATCTATCTATATCTATCTATCAATAAATGCGTCAAATTGTCTCTTGAGGTTCTTCTGAGTTGAAGAATGATTACAATGTTCACATTTATGTTGCTTTGAATTCGATTGAACCGAATATCCATGTCGCTTGAGAAGCAGTATTTCAGTTGAAGCATCTTCACACTGTTCACATTAATGTAGCTACAAATTCGAATGAACTGAGTCTATATGTAATTTAAGACCGCTTTTTAGACTTGAAGCATATTCACACTGTTCGCATTTATGTTGTTTAAAATTCGAATGAACTGAATCTATATGTGATTTGAGATTACCTTTCTGACTTGCAGTAAAATCGCACTGTTCACATTTATGTTGCTTCAACTTCAAATGAACTGAATCTATATGTAATTTGAGAATACTTTTTCGACTTGCCGCATATTCACACTGTTCACATTTATGTTGTTTCGAATTCAAATGAACTGAATCTATATGTGATTTGAGATTACCTTTCTGACTTGCAGCATATTCACACTGTTCACATTATGTTTCTTCAAATTCAAATGAACCGAATCTATATCTGTCTCTGTTAACTGTTCGAAAAAGACAAAAACTAAATTTGTACCTTCTCCTTACTTAATGAAAATTAAAAACCAGCTTGATATACTTTATATTGTCTCTAAGCCAAACCGTCTTTTAATAATTTGTACAAAAAACTCAAATTAAAGTATGATATTGAACTTCGGCGTGCCAAGCAAGAATATTCTGCAAATATCATAAACGATTCGAATAATAAAACAAAAAAGTGTTGGCAAATTGTGAATCAGCTAACCAACAAATCGCGTAAAGATGGGTCCCCAACCATAAATGGCGACCCGGAAAATATTGTTGAAGCTTTAAGTAATCATTTCGTTGACATAATACCTAATCAGGACTTACCTGATAATAAACATCCTGTACTGAATCCTAGTGATTGTAATAAATCTTTTTTCATGTTCGAAATCACTGAAGCTGAGATTGTGAATGCTGTCAAAAAAATGAAATCTAAGTTGTCTAGTGGTTATGATGGCGTTCCCATCACTGTTATCAAGCGATGTATTGGACATATTGTTAAACCAATTTGTAAAATTATGAATAATGCTTTTGTAACGGGTATCTTTCCTGAGGCATTGAAGATCTCTATCGTGAAACCATTACTTAAAAAGGGCGACCCCGACGATTTTAATAACTATAGGCCCATCAGCTTGATTTCATCTTTTGCTAAGATTTTTGAGAAAATTCTTGCGGACAGATTTTTGAAGTTTTTTCTTGAAGTTCGGAACCCTGAGTGGTAGTCAGCATGGTTTTATCAAATCAAGAAGTACCGAAACAGCACTTTTTAGCTTCATTCAAGCGATTATGGGTGCTTTGGAGTGTGGTGATATTCCAAATGGTTTATTTGTCGATTTCTCGAAAGCCTTTGACTCTGTGGATCATTCGATTCTATTGAGGAAGATCGAGAAGTGTGGTATTCGAAATGAACAACTGATGCTTGTCAAATCATATCTAGAAAACAGGCCGCAGAGAGTTGCAATGACGGTTGATGGTGTCACTTATCTATCGTCACCAGTGCTGATTAATAGAGGGGTTCCTCAGGGTAGCATCTTGGGACCGCTCCTATTCTTAGTGTACATTAATGACCTGCCTGAGTGGTTGTCGCTAAGGGTGTATCTCCCTTCATATATGCTGATGACACGAATATGCTCCTGATCTCGAACAATGTAACTTCGGTGCCAGATGATATAAATAGAGCAATGGGACATGTTGTGGATTGGTGCCGTATAAATCGCCTCTGTATCAATGTCTCCAAACAGAGTGTGTTGTATACTCAACCACCAGATCTAAGACGGATCTTACAATCGATCATGTATCGGAGCATACAATAAGTATTGCTTCCTATTCCAGAACTCTTGGTGTTTACATCGATAGACATCTTAAGTGGTGTCAGCATGTTGACTACTTAAAAAATAAATTGAATTCTGTCATTTATATGCTAATGGTGCTAGGGAAGCAGTTGAATTTTACTGCTCTGAAGACAGTGTACTATTCAAGCGTGCAGTCTTTATTGAGCTACTGTATCGTTTTGTGGGGGGGTACCTCCGCTGCTGAGTCTCTTTTCACAACACAAAAAAGAGCCATCCGTGTCATGTGTGGAATGGGTTTTCGGGAGTCATGTCGAGGAGTTTTTAGGAGTAAGGGTATCCTTACACTACCGGCATTGTTTGTTTTAGATGTCTGTTGTTTATTCGAAAAAATGTTGTGTTTTTTGAAAAGTATCGGAACAACAATAACACGAGGCAGATGTTTCCGTTTTTCTATCCGGTACATCACCTCGCCATGAGTGAGAGTACTACTACTTACTGGTGCATTAGACTATTTAACTGTCTACCGAGAGAGATTCAAATTTTAGAGTTCAATAGTTTCAGGAAAGAAATCTTAAAATTTTTAATTGATGCAGAACCTTATAATGTGAACGAGTTCATCGTGGCTTGTAATGATTGGCTTCCTCGAAGACGTTGAAATATTTTTCTGTGTTCTTTTGAGGTGATTTCCTGGTTATTGACCTGTTTTCTTTTTTGTTGTACATTGTGCAATTAATTATGAAAATAAATTTATTATTATTATCGACTTGAGCCTATTAGCGTAGAAAGGGTGTGATTTTTCACACCCCCTAGCGATCGGCTATCACACTCCCTACTAAGGGGAACATTCACTCATCCCGGATAGCAAGTATCAGGGGGATTGAGCTCTGAGGTCCTCGGTGTTCTTCTTCTCCTGGGCCCTGGGTTGGTCGTCCTTCGTTGCTTTGTCCTGGATTTCTCGCTTGATGTCCTGCCAGCCGGTCTTGCGATATTTCCCTCCATGGTTGTTCCTGGTGTCCATCGTGACCTACAAACTTCCTTACCGTTCTAGCAGTACCGAGTAGTACAGCTTTTTGCATTATTTTGTAAAGGTTTTCATCCAAATCTAGCTCCTTTAGGTTGGACTTGAGGCTCTTAGGGATAACTCCTGTGGTAGATATGAGAATGGGAATGGTTCTGGTATTGGACATTCCCCACTGTCTTTTGATCTGAAGTTCTAGCTCTCGATATTTCGATATTTTTTCTGCGTATTTTTGACGTAGATTGTTGTTATTCGGGATGGCTACGTCTATAAGTATTGCTCTCTTCTCTTTTTTCTTCACTAAAATTATGTCGGGCCTGTTATTAGCAACTGTTAAATTTGTAAGTACTGTGCGATCCCAATATAGCCTGTAATGGTGGTTCTCCAGTATTACTTCAGGCTGATATTTATAATATGGAACTGTTTCGGACTGCATAATCTTCAGTTGGATGGCGAGTTCCTGATGAAGTATCTTACAAACTGCATCATGCCGACTCTTATATTCATTTCCAGCAAACATTTGGCAGCCTCCTGTAATATGTTGGATTGTTTCTGATGTTTGGCATCCGTAGCGGCATTTATCGTCTGTGAGGCTTCTATCCTTCATGATATATTTCTGATAGTTTTTGGTTTGCACTACTTGGTCTTGAATGGCTAGAAGAAAACCTTCTGTTTCAGGAAACAATCTTCCAGAAGTCAGCCAGTAGTTCGACGCAGGAATGTCGACATGTTCCTGGGTGACCTCGTTCAGGTGTCTTCCATGTAGGGGCTTTTCTCTCCATCTTTGAATTTTATCACTATCCGTCTGTGTGGTGTTTTCATGAGGGTGCTCACTGAGTAGTAGAGGTGTTGAACCATCTGCTTCGATCAGTATCTTATGTAAGTCTGATGTGTTTGACTTGTCTACAAAGTAATTTCTTAAGTTGCTTAGCTGTTCAGCCGCCATTTTCTTTATGTCCACGAAGCCTTGCCCGCCTTGAGGTCTTGGAATCGTTGTTCTTTCAACACAGCATTTAGGATGATGTTTGTTGGCCTTCGTACACAGTGTTCTCATTTTCCGTTGGAGATGATCGAGATCTGTATTACTCCACTTAACGATTCCGAAAGAGTAGGTGAGAACTGAGCAAGCGTAGGTGTTAACAGCTTTTGTTAGATTTCTGCTGTTCAGTTTCGTTTTCAGAACGCTCCTCATTCTTCTGGTGAACTCTGCTGTTAGTTCGTCCTTCATCACTCGTTGGTCTATCCTTTGACATTGCTTCATACCAAGGTATTTGTATAGATCACCTGCCAGCATTGCCTTTATTTCTTCTCCGTTAGATAAGGTGAGAGGTGTCTGTTGGATTTTCCCTCCTGCTATATTTAGGGAACGACATTTGTCCAGTCCAAAGTTCATGCTGACGTCTTTGGAAAACTTCTCCACAAGTCGTAGTAGGCACTCTAGTTGGTCTCTGTTTGCTGCAAACAGTTTCAAGTCATCGACGTATAAAAGGTGGTTTATCAACATGTTGCGTGTGTTGCCTTTGAGGTTGAATCCCTTTCTGGAGGATTTTAAAATAGTTGATAACGGGTTCATTGCCATGCAGAACCACAATGAACTCAAAGAGTCTCCCTGAAAAATTCCTCTCTTGATGGACACTGTGCCAGTTCTTATGCCTGTTCCGCTAATTTCGATGTTAGTGCGCCAAGTTGACATAACTGTTTTGAGAAAGCTCACTATTCTCGGATCTACTTTATAGATTTCTAGAACTTTTATTAGCCATTCATGCGGCATGGAGTCGAAAGCTTTCTTGTAGTCAAGATAAGCCGTGAACAAATTCCTCCTCTTCTTATGGGCTTGGTTGCAGATTATAGAGTCGATAATCAGTTGTTCTTTGGATCCCATTGCACCCCTGGAGCATCCTTTCTGTTCCGATGCAATTATATTATTTCGTTCGCAATGGGAGTATAGTCGACGTGTAATGCAAGATGTTATGAGCTTGTACATAGTTGGCAGGCACGTCACTGGCCTGTACGTTGCTGGATCGTCTGTACTTTGGTGATTTTTTGGCAGAAGATAAGTTACACCCTCTGTCAGGAAGGAGGGCATACTCTCTGGAACTCGTAGGATTTCATTCACTGCCTTAGTTAAATTACTATGCAAACAGTTGAATTTTTTCAGCCAAAAACTGTGGAGCCCGTCTGGTCCAGGTGATTTCCAGTTGTGCATTTCTTTGAGAATATCCGAAAGCTCTTGTGGTGTTATGACTGTAAGGGGCATTTGTTCGGTGTTGGTTTGAGTTTTCTCTTCGTCTTTTATTATTATTATTATTATTATTATTATTATATGTACTTTGAGACTGCCTTTTAGTGTTGCAGTATAGTCACACAATGCGCATTTATGTTGTTTCAAATTCGAATGAACTAAATCTACATGTGTTTTCAGATTTCTTTTTAGATTTGCAGCATATTCACACTGTTCACATTTATGTTGTTTCAAATTCGAATGAACTGAAACTATATGTGATTTGAGATTACCTTTCTGACTTGCAGTATAATCGCACTGTTCACATTTATGTTGCTTCAAATTCAAATGAACTGAATCTATATGTAATTTGAGAATACTTTTTCGACTTGCCGCATATTCACACTGTTCACATTTATGTTTCTTCAAATTCAAATGAACTGAATCTATATGTACTTTGAGACTGCCTTTTAGTGTTGCAGTATAGTCACACAATGCGCATTTATGTTGTTTCAAATTCGAATGAACTGAATCTACATGTGTTTTCAGATTTCTTTTTAGATTTGCAGCATATTCACACTGTTCACATTTGTGTTCCTTCAAATTCAAATGGACCGAATCTATATGATCTTTGAGAAGACATTTTTGTGTTGTAGTATAGTCACACAATGCGCATTTATGTTGTTTCAAATCCAAATGAATTGAATCTATATGTCGATTGAGATTCCTTTTTTGATTTGTTGTATATTCGCACTGTTCACATTTATGTAGCTTCAAATCCAAATGAACTGAATTTATATGTCGTTTGAGATCGCTTTTTCGACTTGCAGCATATTCACACTGTTCACATTTATGTTGCTTCAAATTCAAATGAACTGAATCCATATGTACTTTGAGACGGTTTTTTTGACTTGCTGTATAATCACATAATGCACATTTATGTTGTTTCAAATTCAAATGAACTGAATCTATATGTGATTTGAGATAACCTTTCTGACTTGCAGCATATTCACACTGTTCACATTTATGTTGTTTCAAATTCAAATGAACTGAATCTATATGTCGCTTGAGATCATTTTTTTGACTTGCAGCAAATTCACACTGTTCACATTTATGTCGCTTAATATTCAAATGAACTGAATCTATATGTCGTTTGAGGAAACATTGTCGTTTTGAAACATATTTACAATAATCACATTCAAGTTGCTCCGAAACAGTTGCATCAATATTTCGTTTTAAGTCAGCTCCTTGATTTGCAACATAAGTAGAAGGTTTCTGCTTCAAATTACCATGTTGCTGAATTGCAATTACCCTCTCTTGTTCCGGAATGGATTCACATATACGGAAACATGTTTCATCTCGAGAATAAGGGTTTTCACTTTTGAATTTAGAGCAGTATTCAGCTTCATGAAATTCTTGCGATGGGCTACCTGTACCAATTTCAGTTAAAATTTTTAACTTCTTTCTGTCATGAATACCATTCTCATCCATGAATTGTTCACAAATATCAATGTTTTCAAGTTTCACCTCCTCCATTTTCGAAGACTTGATCTTTCAGATGCTGACCCTGAAAATATCAAGATTAAATTTCTATGTTCCCAGAACCATATCGGTTATACAGGTTTGGAAATTTACATCGGAAATATGCCTTATAAAATGCATCAGACAGATAATTTTTCCGTACAGTTGAACAGTTATATATCTGAGAGATTTACGTACAGCGAAACCGACTGAATAAATGTTCGATTGCAATAATGTAGAGTTTCTCCCTCTTATCTTTGGAATTCAAGCAGTATGGTAGGAAACCTTTAGTACTCGCATCGAAGTATTTAATGTGTCGATTCGATTCAAGTACTTTGGTTTGCCAATCATACTATTTGAATTGAGCCACTCCCAACTGGATGGAAAATTCTCTAACTGATGCATTGTTTATCGTATGATTTTAAACAGTAACTGTCAAATGAGAATAACGTAACTTTAACACCGGATGTATAAATATAAACCATGCGGACCGTTAGTTTATTGGCTGTAACAGCAAATTTTACCAAAATAATTAACTGAACAAGATCGTGCTTTGATATGAGGCAACCCTAAAGAAACTTGAACTGCCACGTGTAGAATATTATCGCGGGTTTTTGTGCATATATGCGATTCAATGACAGGTGAGCAATTTCACTCCGGCATATCAATCTCACCCCGTTTAGCGGTTTAGCTGGAACTGGTCTGCTATCAGCAATGTCTCAATCCTCCAACAAATATGACGGCACTGATCCACTTTCCAGACCAATCTAACCGAGGATCAAATCATCCAAGAAACTGTTGGTCATTTTGAAGATAATGA
Organism: Propylea japonica; assembly: GCA_013421045.1. Lineage (NCBI taxonomy): Eukaryota > Metazoa > Arthropoda > Insecta > Coleoptera > Coccinellidae > Propylea > Propylea japonica. Next base: position 62,510,984 of record CM024243.1, on the reverse strand, counting down.
ATGATGAAATCGTACCACAATTTTTAACAATGGCAACACGACTCGAGGAAATTCACCTCATTCTTTATTGTGCCGTTAAAACTGTTGTGGAGGTGCTGGGCAAGAAAACGGAACCAAGGCAACAATTCAACCTAATAAACAACCTCATTTACCTCACTGGCAAAGAAGGCTAGAGGGAAAAGTTGAACTCTGTCGGCAAGACATAGGAAGGCTGATATGAAAATGGCATCAGAACAACCAAGCTGAAATCGTTGGTGGAATCGATAATTTATCGAAACCGCTGGCACTCCAGCTATAAAGGGGAAAATACAACGATCAAGCAATGCATAGACACACTGAAACAAAAACTCGGTGTTTACTCTTAGAGATTGAGAAGATATAAGGAAAGCAACAAGAGAAAACAAGATAACTTCTCATTTGAAACCTCGGAGAAAAATTTTTACAGGCATCTTGGCTGAAAACAGCAAAAATCTTCGAAGAAAAAAGCCAAACAAACGACGAACAAATGCCTCAAACAGTCATTATATCACAGGAGCTGTCGTAAATTCTCGTGGAGATGCACAACTGGAAGTCACCTGGACCAGACGGGCTCCACAGCTTTTGGTTGGAGAAGTTCAACTGCCTACATCAGAATTCAACTGAGGCCATAAATGACATTATGAGCAACCTAGAAAACATGCTACTTTCCTAACAGAAGGTATCACTTATCTACAACCGAAAAATCCAGAAAGTACAAACGACCCAGTGTAGTGGAGAACCAGGGGTGGTAAGGTGGAAGAAACATCTAGACAACTAGTCACAGTATATTGATCTAACGATCTATCAAATCTGACATGGTAATGTGTATGCTGAATGGTTCGGTTGGTTTATACACATTTATTGTTTACATTATAATGATATGATGATATACATGCTGTGAGTATCGCACTACACCTCCCATTCGCCGAGAAGAATTGCCACGTACTTCAGGACGGCCTGTATATAGACGGCAGCTTTTCTCCAGAGAACATTGAGGTCGTGGGTTTATCTAACTTTTCTCTACTTTCACCAGTAATAATTAATTTATAAGGGCGCCACTTGATTTATTTAAAACCTATTCTTAATGATCCAACTGTTTGAAAAATCAAGAAACAAGCAGTGTATAATTTCTAATTCAGATGACAATTGATGAAATAAAAAAATAGTGTTTTACTTTAAGAATTTATAATGATGGACTTCAGTTATACAATGTTTAAAAAAAAGGGTTAGTAGTTTTAGCAATGACAATGTTCAATAAAAAATGCAAATATGTGGGTGTTTGTTTTCAACAATGAAATGTGACGTAATCGTGAAGTGCTAGTTACACCAAACCTTTCCTGGATGTTCAGGAATATAATAGTTGAAAAAATAATAGTTTTGGTTGGCCTTATAATAAGATGACTTGACGAAATGGCTGTTCACAAAATGGCGTAGCCTTGGACTCGAAAAATATCTTCTACAAAGATATTTGAAATAGTATATTCGATAGTCCTGATCTTGTAACGTTCAATCTAGCAATATCCAAATCTTCGGTATTAAAAGAAACCCTTAAATGTAATTTCATCGAAATGTTACAGATGTAACGACGAACAAAGAAATTTTAAAATTCCATCGTAGAAAATACTCACCTTTTAGCAATAAAAGGGTTTCTACAAAATCCAATGAAACGATATGTTAATTTCAATCGGTATAATAAATGAAAAATTCTTGAATTCAGATTTCAATATTTCGAATTTGTCAATATTATTCCCTTTTCAGGTAGACAACGGAATGAAACATCGAAGAATCTGGATTAATTCTTATCTACCCCCGATCTGATGAAAATAAAAAGATATATGGACTCCGATCGCCACCTGTGTTTGACCTGCACGTTAACATATTATTTGTTAAATATGAATAAAGGAATACTTCGGTCTAAATGAATTGTTTTAATTAATTCCTGGAGATGGACTTAGGATGCAAAGAGAAAACTGTGTTCTAATATTTAATAAAACAAACGCCAAAGCATGTTCATATAAAGGATGGTTTTTTAAACCGTTACAGGATCGTCATCTAGGCCTTTGATAATGATACTTCAGAGGGAAAAAAACAGATGTAATGCATCTCTCAGCCTCCCAGCTATACATAATACTTCTCAAAAAAAATGAAAACTTATAGCTATAGAAAAAAATGAACATATGTAACAAGTAAAAATTCTTAAATCTATCTACCATATAATAATTATTTCCAATGTCAAAACATAATTACTAGTTGCAGACTAATACTATTGCACACGCGAAATCAAATTTAATAATTATTAATTCAGTGTCACTTCACTTGAAAAAACGTTGCACTCGATTTTTATGCACTGTAAACAATTGTCCTTTTTCATTTGATATGGTGCAATTAACATTATCTGTGCTTACAACTTTGAAGGGGCCCTTGTACCAAGGATCTAATTTCGATCTATTTTCATTGGATATCATAATAAGATCACCTTTCTTCAGATTAATTTGACATGCCTTTTTATCATAATCAATTTTTCGTTCATCTTTAATTTTTTGTAATAGTTTTCTACATTTGTCATGAGGAACTTGAAGTCTATTGCAGGAACGTCCATTAAAATTTAAAGGTCCATTAAACCCTTAATCCTCCATTAGTTCCTTGTAATAATGGAGGATTAAGAGTTTAATGGACCTTTAAATTTTAATGGACGTTCCTGCAACTGACACTATATCTGACCTCTTGATAATATGAATCGATATTATAAACAGGGTCAATAGAATTCGTAGAAATTGATAGGTCAGGTTTCTTACCGAAAACGAGTTCATATGGAACGTAATTGTGATATGAGCTTGGTGTCGTGTTATAACAAAAACAATAATATTTAATCCACTCATCCCAATCTGTTTTGAATTCATTGATATACATTCTCAAATATTCATTGAGGACTCGATGATTTCTTTCACAGGCGCCTATTGTCTGACTATGGTACGGAGTTGAAGTTTTATGTTGAATTTTCAGTAATTTGGCCAGCTCTTCGAATATTTTATTTTTATATTCGGTACCTAAATCTGTATGAATTTCTTTCATGTTTCCGTATATCAAAATGAAATTTTCGAAAATGGCTTTCGCTACAGTTCGAGCTTCTTTATTTGGAATGGGAATGATTACTAAAATAAAATAAAATCTTAGTTTCAGATGTGCAGTGGCGTAACGTACGACGTTCGATTTCAAACTCGAACGTTAAACACTTCTTTTCATTGTCATCTGGGAACCTGAATTCAAGAAAATTATCTTTGTTATGTTATGTATAAACATTGAAACTTCCGTATTCACTATTTCTACGCCACTGAACTCATAAATAACTTGATGCTTTAATTCTAACGAAAAACTTACCTATGGAACGATCAATCAGAATTTCTGTCTTTGCCACAAATTTCACACTTACGAACTATTTTAGGTACAATGATAGATTATAACAGAAGAAATATGGAAAACTGAATACCTAGTGATTCTCACAAATATCCTGCGATTGTAGTAATTTTAACTGAACTTATTGCGGCAACGTGTTGCTTCGAGAACAGGTGATGAGAAAGTGGCATAAATAATAAATACTCCATCTCTCTTCAAATCTCAAGCAGATAGATGGGCGGTGTTGCCATAACTTCAATCTGGATTTCTTAAATATTATGGCCTCTAACATAAATTATAAGATTTACCTTTATTCGTTCATTTATTTGTTTATATTTATCCGAAAAGACTGCCTCAATGAAAAATTGTCAAATTTCATAAAATATTTCGATTCTATACGAAAGAAATAGTTTTTGTGTATAATGAAAGGTAGTTGGAGAACTATACAATCTGCTCAGCTTGGCAACATGAAAACATTGCCACAATTCCAGTAGACCAGTCTACGATACAGTGGACCAGCTTGAAGTTTCAGAAGCGACACTTTTGAATGTAAATAAACGTGTCTCTACCTACTTAGTCTAAGGCCGGCCATCCACGTACAGTTGAAACTGTCAGTTTCGACTGAACAGTTAAAACTGTCAGTTTCAACTGTGAACTGAGATGTGCACACACGTGCAGTTCAAAGCTTCAGTTTGTTCCATGATGGATTCGAGAAGGTCCGACGATCTGGCGGTCCTCGGTTTAATTTTTGCAATTTTACCAAGAATAAAGAAGAGAAAGCATAAACACTGGTGCAAGCAGTGGCTACAAAAAAGAAATTTATCTTCACACATAAATTTATTGAGAGAATTAGGAGAAGAACCATTAGATTTTCTCAATTATTTGCGCATGACTGAAACAGTGTACCAAAAATTACTATTGTTGGTTTCTCCTTTAATTGTGAAAAAAGATACAGTCATGAGAACTGCAATATCTCCACATGAAAGATTAGTTGCTACTCTGAGATTTTTAGCCACAGGACGCTCGTATGAGTGCCTGAAATTTTCTACAAGAATGCTGTCCACAGATGCTCCAGATTTTTTCGATGCCTCAACTTTTTTTTTCTATGCGGTAAACAGATCTCAAGCTGTTTATTTTTCACAACACAGATTTCTTGGTCGTACCAGGTTCTATTTCTTTTAACTTTTTCGCGTCTGCTGTATGCCGTATCTTTTTAGACGCTATCGTGGTAATCAGCAGATGTCACTTGCCATAAACAACGTTCCGATCTATACCTATATTTCGATAAAATCGACTATAACTTGGTTTTGTTTACGCGACATTGTGATGTGCACCCTTCTTGACACGAACTCAACTGAGAACTCCACAGTTGAACCCCCACACACTGTCAGTTCAGTTAAACCTTTCAGTTAAAAATATGAACAATTTCATTTCTCTCAGTTGAACTGTTCAGTTGAAAAATTCGAGTTGAACTGAGACTGAAATACCCACTCACGTAGAGTTTCGACTGACAGTTTTAACTGTTCAGTCGAAACTGACAGTTTCAACTGCACGTGGATGGCCGGCCTAAGGATAATTCGCACTGAATAGTGACAGCGTAAGAGTTACCTTGATTGGATTTCGAAAACGGGCCAATGGTATCGATAGCAGTAATGTCAAATGGAGATTGAGGAGTTGGAGTTATGACCATCGGCTCTACGTGTTTTACTTTTTTCTTGTTAGACTGACATAACGCGCACGATTTGATAAAATACGTTACATCACGTGTAATAGCTACCTTTCCACCTATACTTCAATCGAAGTTCTTTCAATAATCTTTTTTGACCACTATGTCCTCCCAAAACAGGGTTTTCGTGGAAAGTTTCAATTAATTCCTGTTTTTCAGTTCTATTCGTTATAATTTCTGGAACCTCCATAATAATTATAGTTATTTTGCGCAATATTCTTTGACTCATTTCTTTTAATTCATTTTGTGTGCACACTTTAAATATTTCATCATTTTTTCTCAATTTCAATCTAGTAATTCCATGATTATCAGCCAATTTGTCGAGCTCAGACAATACATTCTCTAAAGAAATATTGCCATTAATAATAGGTTTTACTTTTTCAGCACTGATTTTATGTTTCTTTTCAAAAATGATCCTGAGATATTTTTGCTTAATTTGAAACGTAAGTGCGGGAATTTTTATTGAACTTACAATATCTAAACTTTCATACATTGTCGGTTCCGTTATTTTATTTTCATCTACGTAGGTTTTCTGTTCATTCTCACGTCGAATTTTTCGAGTCATTGAACGCGTTGTGGCTAAAATTTTGGCAGCATTTTCTGACGTTTCGACAAGGTCTTTGATACTCATACGGGATAATGCGTCGGCTACTACATTTTCTTTCTCGGACAAAAATTGAATCTCGAAATCGTACGACTCAAAAGGCGCATTCTAGACAGTTTTGAAGATGGATCCTTGAGAGAAAATAAATATGCCAAAGGACGATGATCCGACTTGACTACTTTATTACCGTACAAGTAAGGTTTAAAGTATTGGATTCCTCAATGTATCGCAGTCAATTCCTTTTCGATAGTTGATTTATTCGATTCACCTTTTGTGAATGAACGCGAAGCGAAAGATATGGACAATTCGCCTTCATCAAAATTTTGCGACAGGACAGCAGCGCATGCGCGATTTGACGCATCTGTTGTAAGAATAAAGGGTTTGGTGAAATCAGGGTATTGCAAAATTTTTGGTGAAATTAATGATTTTTTAAAATATTCAAATGATTTTCGACACTCGTCTGTCTAAAGGAAAACACAATTTTTTCTGGTTAATTTATTTAAAGGATAAGTTATTTCTGCGAAATTCGGAATGAAACGACGATAATAATTGCAAAATGCAGCGAAGCGTTTAACTTCATCAGCGTTGGACGGCACGAATTTTTGTTTATAATATCGTATTTCGACTCATCCGGTAAAATGCCTTTGTCCGTAATTTTGTGACCTAGATATGTTACTTCACACTCAAAAAATTTGGATTTCTCCGGATTCAGCTTGAGATTATATTTCCGACAAATTTCGAAAACTTTCCGTATGTTACCTAAATGGTGATTTTTTGAACAACCAATTATAATCAGGTCATCCATATATGTACAAGAATGCATTTTCCGGACTTAAGCCAGAAAAAGCAATAGACATCATTCTCGTGAAGGAGTTTAGGCTAACTTTGAGTCCAAATGGTAGCCTTTTAAATCTGAAGCTTCCTGCATCTACCGTAAAACTTGTGATATCTCTCGAATCTTCATGCAATCCTACTTGATGAAAACTAGAAATCAAGTCAACTGCTGAAAAATACTTCGCTCGTCCTAGTTGATCTAATATATCATCTATTCTATTCAGTGGAAATTTATCTGGTATGAGTTTTTTATTTACTGAACGATAATCAATCACTAATCGGTATTTCTTCTGGTCAGAAGATAATTTTCGAGGCACTAAAATAACCGGCGAGTTATAGATACCGTTTGAAGGTTCGATGATATCATTTTCTAACATTTCCTTCACTTGTGCGTTTATTTCCGCTTTTTGTGGGTGAGGAGTCCTATAATTTTTAACATACACGGGATTTCGATCGGTTATATTTAATTTCTGTTCATAGAAGTTATTTGTAGTGATTTTATCCGATTTTAAACAAAAAATATCAGAAAACTCTAGGCACAAATTAAGAACTCCGTTTTTTGCAAACTCAGGGATGTTTTTGTCTAAAATATTCAGTAAAGATTCGTTTCTATTGTTACCTGAATTGATCGAAGAAGTTAAATTAAAATATTCATTTATATTTCGCGTTTGTATTTCGTCTATGTTCACTTTCACATTTTGGAAAAAGTGTTTACAATTCTTACGATGGGATTAGAACTTGAAATGATAGAACCAGCTACAAAGACTCCGGGAGCGATTTCGTCATTCAAAACGACAGCATCATTCTTCATTGATTCAAATTTCTTGATGTATCGATAGACTTCGCAACGACTGGGAATTATTAAACAATGGCCATCTAAACTATCTCTGATAGGAACACATATTTTTTGATTTTTCATTTTAAGAGTCATAGTCCAATTTTCATAATCGAATTTACACTGATAATTTGAAATGAAATCGCGACCTAAAATACCATCTACTGGAATTGGAAATGTTTCTGGGACTATGTGAAACGTTTGAGAAAATGCAACATTTCTGAAATGAATTGATGTATTTGTACTTGCAATAGAAGATGTGTAACCTTCTGTCATTCCTCGTATTTTACATGCTTTAGACCAATCTACTATTTGTGAAGGATTAACTTTAGTTCGTTTGAATAAGGAAATGTCTGCTCCAGTGTCAATAAGTAACAAAATTCTATCATTTCCAGTCATTTCAGTGGTTACTTCTACAAAATTTGAAAGTGAAAGGTCCATATTGTATACTGTTAATCCTGCCCCATTGGACCTGACTGGGGGGATGAATGGTTTTCCGAATCATTGTTAATGTTAGACTCGTACAATCTCACGTTTCTATTCTGGTAGTGGTAGTTCGACCCTCTACCAAACCGGTGATTATGAGAACCTCTCCTTTCTGGATTTCTGCCACGATATTGATTGAAATTTGAAAAATTCCGAGAAGCGTTCTGAAAAGAATTTCGGCCATGATTTTGGAATCTGGGATTACCTCTACCTCTGGGTCTATGCCAGGAATTTTGATTATTGGAGTAGAAAATAGAAGTTGTAGGTATTTCAGTGTTACTATTTGCGAATTTCGCAAGTGCTTCGTCACAAGTTGTGAAAGAACTAGCCTCCATTATTATTTTTATCCTATCCGAATTAGAATTTTTTATTACAGCTTTCACGAGATTATTAGTGGCGAATTTTTCTGCGACTTCATTGATATAAGCTCGTTTTAATCGACTACTCTAAGAGTCCATTTCAGTAGTGAATTTAAATACATCTCTACCATTCTGTCTATTTGCAAATAACTGAGCTTCTATCAACTGAAAGCTTTCAGTTTTGATTCCGGTTTTTAACTTTTTGATGATATCGATGAATGAATCTTGATCTGTAATGAGATCCCTAGCCTTTCCAATCAATCTCGTCTTTACATAAGCTACCGCATTATCTTCATTTCCGTCCGAATTCAATTGCAATAATGAAAGTGCATCAATAAATGAATTGAGTCTATCAGAAGAGCCATCGAATACTTTTTGCATGTCTTCTTCAGCAGAATTCACTAAAAAATCTAATTTTTCGAATATTTTCAAAGAATAGTTTGGCCTCCTTCCAAGAAGTAAACATAAGGAAACAATGAACTTAATTATTGTGAAAATAACACTTCAATCAAAACAAAACCGACCCAATTCCTACCTACCATAATCAAAACAACTTAACTAGCAATTAAGTAAGAATAAAAACACAGAATTAATTGAAGTTCTTAGTCAGCAAAAATTTCTTTCATACCTAGGCACCTAGTTTATTGAACTCGTAATTTACACGGCTGTCTACTGGGACTCTTCTATTCCATTTCTGTTTGTCACGAAGGGATGCTGCATCAAACTTCTGGTGCGGCCCTCAGTATCTTACTTCTGGACAATTCCTTCTTCATGCCTTTTCTAAATTTCTTCCAAGGCGGACAAGGATTTGTGGACATTAGACAAATGGGGACTGAACAGATAAACAATTTGAGAAAATATTTCATAGATAAGTCAAACATATCGGACTTCCATGAGATACTGTGTGAAGCAGATGATTCAACACCTCTACGGCTAGAGGAACACCCTCATGAAATTACCACACAGACAACAAGTGATAAAATTGAAAGATGGAGAGAACATCCCCTATATGGAAGACACCTGAACGAGGTCTCCCAGGAACATATCGACATTCCTGCGTCGAACTAATAACAATTATAGTACAAACTAAAAACTATCAGAAATACATCATGAAGGATATCAGCCTCACAGATGATAAATGCCGTTACAGGTGCAAAACATGAGAAACAATCCAACATATCACAGGAGGCTGCCAAATATAAGAATATAATATAAATATAAGAATATAAGAGTCGGCATGATTCAGTTTGTAAAATACTTCATCAGAAGCTAGCCATACAACTGAAGATTCTGCAGTCTGAATCAATTCCATACTATAAATATCAGCCTGAAGTTATATTGGAGAACGATCATTATAGGCTATACTGGAATCGCACAGTACTTACGAACTTAACAGTTGCTTATAACAGGCCAGATATAATTCTAGTGAAGAAAAAGGAGAAGAGAACAATCCTTATAGACGTAGTCATCCCAAATAACAATACTACTTCAGAAATATTTTCAGAAAATAGCAAAATATCGAGAGCTTGAACTTCAGATGAAAAGGCAGTTGAGAATGTGCAGTACCAGAACCGTTCCTATTTTAATATCAACCACAGGGATTATTCCTTAGAGCCTCAAATCCAACCTCAAGGAGCTAAATTCAGATGAAAACCTTTACAAAGTGATGTTTACAGTGCTCATCGGTACTGCTAGAACGGTAAGGGAGTTTGTCGATCACGATGGACACCAGGAACAACCATGGAGGAAAACATTGCAAGACCAACTTCCAGGACATCTACCGAGAAATCCAGGACCTAGCAACGAAGGACGAACAACCCAGGGCCCAGGAGAAGAAGAACACCGAAGACCTCAGAGCTCAATCTCCCTGATACTTGCTATCCGGGATGAGTGAATGTTCCCCTTAGTAGGGAGTGTGATAGCCGATCGCTAGGGGGTGTGAGAAATCACACCCTTTCTTCGCTAATAGGCTCAAGTCGATAAAGAATCGATGCAAATGGAAAACCTTATTCAGAGCATCAAGAGGCGTTTTCGGAAACTTACTCAGGGTTACTAACTCGATCCATCGGGTCACGTGACGGATCTACTCGGGTCACGGACCCGGGTTTTGTGTTTACGAACACATCAGGTTTAGGATTTGAAGTGACAGTCGTATCAATAACATAACCAAACAAATTAATGAATTTATTTTTTCGATCTCAGTATATTCTCGGATTGTCTCTAGCTATGCTTGCATTTATTGGCTTCTGTTGAATATTTCTTATAATTTATCGTGTGCCCTTCCATGTTTAATAACATTTATGACTACCTATGTTTGAGAAGTAGAGAATTTATTTTTTCAGTTCCAATTTATTTACTTATTTCCTCTATCTTGCTTTAATTTATTGGCTTCTGTAAAATCTTTCTTATAATTTCTAGTGTGCCCTCACATTTTCAATGTTATCTTCGAGTAGCTATATTAAAGAAGTAAAGAAGGCTTTAGCTTTTACGCAGAAAAATCTTCATACAAAGTTATGAAGAAGTTGTTGCACATTATTTTCTCGGCTCGAGGAACCACTCATTTTACAGTGAGCCAAATTCTCTTTTCTTTCCATAATTTTTAGATATAGAATATATGAAATTACTAAGAAAGGAGTAGAAGACTTATTCCCGCAAAATAGTTCTAATGTCCGTTTCTTTGACAAATTTTGTTGATTGTCAATGTCAAATATTAAAGGTTTATGTGACATTTCTGTTGAATTTAGAACTTTCAGCTATTAAAAATTCAGAAAAATTCTATATCAGTTGTTGTAGATGAATTTAAAAAAATTGTGGAACTAACCTAACCTAACATATTTTCCATTTTATTTTGTGAATAAAGAAAAAATATTTTCATAATAAAAATTCTCTTTAAAAACTAGTTAGTAGCTATGTTAAGAATATCATCTGAAATGATCAACTCTGAAGTTCTTCTTGTTTTGCTTTCTGATGTTAAAATAGTATCATTTCTTGCATTGGAATAGAGTCTGGAATGTTTTACTTTTTACATAAAATGGCGCCCATACGAAAAAAAGGCAAGATAGGTTTTTTGTCCTAAATTGAAATGAATGAGGAATTAAAAAAATAATAGTTTGAAATATCGCAGTGGCGTACTTCTTTTTTAGTCAGTTATTAAGTAAAAATTTATCACCCTGTATCTTGAAAACGAAACGTTTGCGACCCCTTGTTTATGGGACTTTTTTCTTGAAAATACTTTAGGAATCTCCCCTTTCCGTTCAATTTATGAACATCCTGTATAATGCAGTACTCTAGGTTTCAGTAAACATTTGAAGCGACTTTTAAGAACACCAAACGTCCTTTTTATAATATTTCTGGTCGTTTTATGACACTCTGTATATGCTGCTTCGAGAGTATTACACCCTGCACCTATAAAAAGTCATTTTTTGTCAATGAACGCAGGTAATTATCGTTAACAACACCTCTGAAGCAGTTGCCAGTGAACCACTTTTTATAGCCACTAGTTGTTATAGTTAGCAACTTCCATAGCGACTTTCTTAAATAGTGAATACCAATTTCGCACTTAGCAACTGTCCTTGAACATAACGACTATTTTCAGTTGATATCCTTAACAATTTTACTTAGTGAATAGCCCCAAATGATTTAATAAGATGTAGTAGATTGAAAACAGTTAAACAAACAATGTTTACTGTTGTTTACCATCTAAAAATCGTTCATCATACAAATGCCTCTTTCTTATTAATTTCAGCCAGATCTTTTTTAGTCTTCTGGTTGATTCCCACTCTTATAAATACTTGGCACTGTTCCTATCTTAGCTAACCTAACCTGAGAGGTAAGGTTGATATAGGTTAGGTAAGGTATAATAAGAACAGGTGCCGTATTCTCGACAAGTGATATTCGAAAACGTACACGAACTTCATTGCGCGAGTCCCTGTTTTACGTGCAAAAATGCACACCGCGCAATGAAGTTCGTATACGTTTTCGAATATCACTTGTCGAGAATACGGCACCATCAACTCTTAAGAGGCCCACTCACTAAGAAGGAAGAATGCGCAGTTAAGTATCTGCACGTTTGCTGTAAAGTAAACGTGTACATTCATTTTTCCCACACACAGACACTTTTGCATGTTGAGTGAGGATGTGCGGCAAGCGTGAGATGACCTGGAATGTTAGTGGCAGTGACGTGTGTTGTTATTAAGGAAAAATGTCCAATGTATAAATAGCGAGCCCGACACAGTACTTCTAAAAATATGAAACGTGCACAGACTTGTTGCCCAACCACGGTCGTTCTTGGTCATTCTTCTGGGTACGATGAGAAATGTACACGCTAAAAATAAAAACTATCTTGATTCCGACGGAGATAACTGCGCATTCCAAATTTCGAACGGCGGAACGCCATACACACACAGTTTTCACTGTACCCCGTACCACGCGCATTCAAGTCTTCGCGCTTTCCTCTTAGTGAGTGGGCCCTTTTATAAATACTTGGCACTGTTCATATTTTAGCTTACCTAACCTAAGCTAATAGGTTAGCTTGAGTTAGGTTATCTAAGATAGAAATAGTAATCTATATGTAGTACTCCAACTAACTAATATTGGTATACCTTGTCAATCGAGGACCAAATCTACTTCATCACATCAATTGAAGCAATTTTTATTACAAAATATAAAATGACAAGTTCCCCAAATATCTCTCATATGTGTCAACTTGACTTGACTTTGACATTGTAATAGAAAGTTCTTGACATTGTAATAGAAAGTTCTTGTCACAACACAATCACCAAATGTTAAAATCTTCAAGAAATATAATCAGCAGTCGTGGATAAAGTATAGTTTGCTACTTGCGTATAATGGCTGGTATTCAGTCGGTGATTTGGTTTGCGTGAACTTATCCACACTTTTCCAGCCACGCTTTTTGACGTGGATACTGTCGATGTTGGGATATAGGACAATCGTGCGTTATTTAATCACAATGTTGCCAAATGTATCTCATGTATGATAATGGGATTAGTAGCAACTTAGACATGGAAAAAACGAACAAATTATTTGTTTTTTATTATCTAATTATCAATATCTATAATGTTTTAGTGTCCGTCGAAATATAAGAGACAAATTTAAAACTGACCAGCCACGGTTTTAGCGATTACTGTGTAGAGGGTTCTCGGGGGCGGTGCATTCTCAACGAAAATTTTTTTGCATAGTATTTTTAACACAGATATCAAATCTGATAAGACATTTCTTTGGACCCCCGTCGAAGTATGAGAAAAAATTTAAAAACTAACCAGCCACGGTTTTAGCGATTACTGTGTGGGGGGTTATCGGACGGCGGTGAGTTCTCAACAATTTTTTTTCATAGTATGTTTGACACAGACATTAAATCTAATGAGACATTTTTTTGAACGCCCGTCGAAGTATGAGGAAAAAATTAAAAACTGACCAGCTACGGTTTTAGCGATTACTGTGTAGGGGGTTATCCGGGGGCATATTCATATCCCACGTACCGTAGCGCAATCGGAAGTGATCCGAAGCCGACGTATATTCCACGCGCGATACCGCAAGGTAACTTGCGATATCGAACGTTGTTTATGAATTGTGAAAGATCGCTCCAGACAATTGGTGAAAATTGATTTTGTACAAAAAAATTCTTGTCACAACCTATTATTGCAGAAATAAAATGTTTTAGTGATAGACATGTATTTGTAATACTCTGTATCTATACACATATATTTTATACATAAATGAAAAAGTGTTCGAAATCAAAAAAATCAAAGAATGCAGTTAGGGTATTTGTGTTTAGCAATGAAAACTACCTGATATTGAAAACAAACATATTTATCACGATAAAATAACGAATCACTACCATATTTTCACTATGAATGATTCTGAGATGAAAAAGTAATTTCAATTCAGAAAAAATGGCCTTCATCGCAATATGAAATATATTTGGTACGTATTTTCAATCCCTGAGGTATTGAAAGTAGTTTGTTAGCGTCCTAGCATTTTTCTTAAATGTTTTAGCAACGCTTTCAAGGCAAATCATCGAATAATTTCTTCAATTTATAGGCTCACAGAACAGAAACAGAAAATGTGACATTTTATATCTCCTGACAGGTCACAACATATGACTTTTTACGAAATTACTTTTTTCCCTGTCCAAAAATGATTCTCTATGTAGCCGGGAAAAAAGTACTTTTTTCCCGGGGAAAATAGTTATTTATTATACAAGGGAAAAAAGTGTCAGATTTTAGCTCGAGGTTGTGTTGTCTCCCGACGCGTAGCGGAGGGAGACAAAAAGCCGAGAGCTAAAATCTAATATTTTTCCCGTGTATAATACACTATTTTTTTCTGTGACAGGAAGAACGACCATTTAATAGTGAAAGAAATATAACTGTCTACGAAATTACTTTTTTCCCCGGGAAAAAAGTGAGTACTTTTTTCCCGGCTACATAGAGAATCATTTTTTTGACAGGGAAAAAAGGGATTTCGTAAAAAGTCATACTTTGTGACCTGTCAAGAGACATAAAATGTCACATTTTTTTCCCGTCACAGAAAAAAAGTAATTTCGTGAACAGTTATATTTCTTTCAATATTAAATGGTTGTTTTTCCCGTCACAGAAAAAAATAATGTTTCATACACGGGAAAAATATTAGATTTTAGCTCTCGACTAAAATCTAATACTTTTTTCCCTTGTATAATAAATAACTAATTTCAATTTACCTATGTTTCAATAGATGTTTCGCTACGATCTCCACAAAGGCAAAGACCTTCTTCTCCATTTCATTTCATCTGTATCGTTCAACATCATTTTTGGATGAAAAACTGATATGCTAACTAACAGACTCGATATTCTGAAGCTACAGCTACGAGTATATGATATTATTTTTTTTCAGTTTTTTCCAGACCTGATTTGCATAAAATAGTTTATAAACCAAGGGACTAAAGTTCTCTCAGAAGAACGGGGAAACCTTTTGCCACGGGATTAGAAGTGTCAAATTTTGGAGGATATAGGTAACTCGTAATTTTAAGATTATATGAGAAAATAATTCGAAAACACTTCAATTTCACTCTCTGTGGTTAGTTTCATTCCATTCGTTTCATCCTTGATTTTCAGATAATCTGAGGTTATTTTTTCTAAAAAATCCATTTAGAGCCGATTGACAAATTAATGCGATCTTCAGAAGGTATAAACAACGTTCAAGATCGCACGTGTCTTTGCGATATCGTGCGTGGAGTAGGTATACCTTACCTACGTCAGCTTCGGGTGAATTCGGATTGCGCTACGATACGTGAGATATGAATATGCACCCGGGGGCGGTGCGTTCCCAACAAAAATTTTTTTGCATAGTATTTTTAACACAGATATCAAATCTGATAAGACATTTCTCTGGACGCTTGTCGAAGAATGAGAAAAAAATTAAAACTGACCAGCCACGGTTTTAGCGATTACTGTGTAGGGGGTTATCCGGGGGTGGTGCGTTCTCAACGAAAATTTTTTTGCATAGTATTTTTAACACAGATATCAAATCTGATAAGACATTTCTTTGGACGCTTGTCGAAGTATGAGGAAAAAATTAAAAACTGACCAGCCACGGTTTTAGCGATTACTGTGTAGGGGTTATCCGGGGGTGGTGCGTTCTCAACGAAAATTTTTTTGCATAGTATTTTTAACACAGATATCAAATCTGATAAGACATTTTTTTGGACGCTTGTCGAAGTATGAGAAAAAAATTAAAAACTGACCAGCCACGGTTTTAGCGATTACTGTGTAGGGGGTTATCCGGGGGTGGTGCGTTCTCAACGAAAATTTTTTTGCATAGTATTTTTAACACAGATATCAAATCTGATAAGACATTTCTCTGGACGCTTGTCGAAGAATGAGAAAAAAATTAAAACTGACCAGCCACGGTTTTAGCGATTACTGTGTAGGGGGTTATCCGGGGGTGGTGCGTTCTCAACGAAAATTTTTTTGCATAGTATTTTTAACACAGATATCAAATCTGATAAGACATTTCTTTGGACGCTTGTCGAAGTATGAGGAAAAAATTAAAAACTGACCAGCCACGGTTTTAGCGATTACTGTGTAGGGGGTTATCCGGGGTGGTGCGTTCTCAACGAAAATTTTTTTGCATAGTATTTTTAACACAGATATCAAATCTGATAAGACATTTTTTTGGACGCTTGTCGAAGTATGAGAAAAAAATTAAAAACTGACCAGCCACGGTTTTAGCGATTACTGTGTAGGGGGTTATCCGGGGGTGGTGCGTTCTCAACGAAAATTTTTTTGCATAGTATTTTTAACACAGATATCAAATCTGATAAGACATTTCTCTGGACGCTTGTCGAAGAATGAGAAAAAAATTAAAACTGACCAGCCACGGTTTTAGCGATTACTGTGTAGGGGGTTATCCGGGGGTGGTGCGTTCTCAACGAAAATTTTTTTGCATAGTATTTTTAACACAGATATCAAATCTGATAAGACATTTCTCTGGACGCTTGTCGAAGAATGAGAAAAAAATTAAAACTGACCAGCCACGGTTTTAGCGATTACTGTGTAGGGGGTTATCCGGGGTGGTGCGTTCTCAACGAAAATTTTTTTGCATAGTATTTTTAACACAGATATCAAATCTGATAAGACATTTCTTTGGACGCTTGTCGAAGTATGAGGAAAAAATTAAAAACTGACCAGCCACGGTTTTAGCGATTACTGTGTAGGGGGTTATCCGGGGGTGGTGCGTTCTCAACGAAAATTTTTTTGCATAGTATTTTTAACACAGATATCAAATCTGATAAGACATTTTTTTGGACGCTTGTCGAAGTATGAGGAAAAAATTAAAAACTGACCAGCCACGGTTTTAGCGATTACTGTGTAGGGGGTTATCCGGGGGTGGTGCGTTCTCAACGAAAATTTTTTTGCATAGTATTTTTAACACAGATATCAAATCTGATAAGACATTTCTCTGGACGCTTGTCGAAGAATGAGAAAAAAATTAAAACTGACCAGCCACGGTTTTAGCGATTACTGTGTAGGGGGTTATCCGGGGTGGTGCGTTCTCAACGAAAATTTTTTTGCATAGTATTTTTAACACAGATATCAAATCTGATAAGACATTTTTTTGGACGCTTGTCGAAGTATGAGGAAAAAATTAAAAACTGACCAGCCACGGTTTTAGCGATTACTGTGTAGGGGGTTATCCGGGGGTGGTGCGTTCCCAACAAAAATTTTTTTGCATAGTATTTTTAACACAGATATCAAATCTGATAAGACATTTCTCTGGACGCTTGTCGAAGAATGAGAAAAAATTAAAACTGACCAGCCACGGTTTTAGCGATTACTGTGTAGGGGGTTATCCGGGGGTGGTGCGTTCTCAACGAAAATTTTTTTGCATAGTATTTTTAACACAGATATCAAATCTGATAAGACATTTCTTTGGACGCTTGTCGAAGTATGAGGAAAAAATTAAAAACTGACCAGCCACGGTTTTAGCGATTACTGTGTAGGGGGTTATCCGGGGGTGGTGCGTTCTCAACGAAAATTTTTTTGCATAGTATTTTTAACACAGATATCAAATCTGATAAGACATTTTTTTGGACGCTTGTCGAAGTATGAGAAAAAAATTAAAAACTGACCAGCCACGGTTTTAGCGATTACTGTGTAGGGGGTTATCCGGGGGTGGTGCGTTCTCAACGAAAATTTTTTTGCATAGTATTTTTAACACAGATATCAAATCTGATAAGACATTTCTCTGGACGCTTGTCGAAGAATGAGAAAAAAATTAAAACTGACCAGCCACGGTTTTAGCGATTACTGTGTAGGGGGTTATCCGGGGGTGGTGCGTTCTCAACGAAAATTTTTTTGCATAGTATTTTTAACACAGATATCAAATCTGATAAGACATTTCTTTGGACGCTTGTCGAAGTATGAGGAAAAAATTAAAAACTGACCAGCCACGGTTTTAGCGATTACTGTGTAGGGGGTTATCCGGGGGTGGTGCGTTCTCAACGAAAATTTTTTTGCATAGTATTTTTAACACAGATATCAAATCTGATAAGACATTTTTTTGGACGCTTGTCGAAGTATGAGAAAAAAATTAAAAACTGACCAGCCACGGTTTTAGCGATTACTGTGTAGGGGGTTATCCGGGGGTGGTGCGTTCTCAACGAAAATTTTTTTGCATAGTATTTTTAACACAGATATCAAATCTGATAAGACATTTCTCTGGACGCTTGTCGAAGAATGAGAAAAAAATTAAAACTGACCAGCCACGGTTTTAGCGATTACTGTGTAGGGGGTTATCCGGGGGTGGTGCGTTCTCAACGAAAATTTTTTTGCATAGTATTTTTAACACAGATATCAAATCTGATAAGACATTTCTTTGGACGCTTGTCGAAGTATGAGGAAAAAATTAAAAACTGACCAGCCACGGTTTTAGCGATTACTGTGTAGGGGGTTATCCGGGGGTGGTGCGTTCTCAACGAAAATTTTTTTGCATAGTATTTTTAACACAGATATCAAATCTGATAAGACATTTTTTTGGACGCTTGTCGAAGTATGAGAAAAAAATTAAAACTGACCAGCCACGGTTTTAGCGATTACTGTGTAGGGGGTTATCCGGGGGTGGTGCGTTCTCAACGAAAATTTTTTTGCATAGTATTTTTAACACAGATATCAAATCTGATAAGACATTTCTCTGGACGCTTGTCGAAGAATGAGAAAAAAATTAAAACTGACCAGCCACGGTTTTAGCGATTACTGTGTAGGGGGTTATCCGGGGGTGGTGCGTTCTCAACGAAAATTTTTTTGCATAGTATTTTTAACACAGATATCAAATCTGATAAGACATTTCTTTGGACGCTTGTCGAAGTATGAGGAAAAAATTAAAAACTGACCAGCCACGGTTTTAGCGATTACTGTGTAGGGGGTTATCCGGGGGTGGTGCGTTCTCAACGAAAATTTTTTTGCATAGTATTTTTAACACAGATATCAAATCTGATAAGACATTTTTTTGGACGCTTGTCGAAGTATGAGAAAAAAATTAAAAACTGACCAGCCACGGTTTTAGCGATTACTGTGTAGGGGGTTATCCGGGGGTGGTGCGTTCTCAACGAAAATTTTTTTGCATAGTATTTTTAACACAGATATCAAATCTGATAAGACATTTCTCTGGACGCTTGTCGAAGAATGAGAAAAAAATTAAAACTGACCAGCCACGGTTTTAGCGATTACTGTGTAGGGGGTTATCCGGGGGTGGTGCGTTCTCAACGAAAATTTTTTTGCATAGTATTTTTAACACAGATATCAAATCTGATAAGACATTTCTTTGGACGCTTGTCGAAGTATGAGGAAAAAATTAAAAACTGACCAGCCACGGTTTTAGCGATTACTGTGTAGGGGGTTATCCGGGGGTGGTGCGTTCTCAACGAAAATTTTTTTGCATAGTATTTTTAACACAGATATCAAATCTGATAAGACATTTTTTTGGACGCTTGTCGAAGTATGAGAAAAAATTAAAAACTGACCAGCCACGGTTTTAGCGATTACTGTGTAGGGGGTTATCCGGGGGTGGTGCGTTCTCAACGAAAATTTTTTTGCATAGTATTTTTAACACAGATATCAAATCTGATAAGACATTTCTTTGGACGCTTGTCGAAGTATGAGAAAAAAATTAAAAACTGACCAGCCACGGTTTCAGCGATTATTGTGTAGGGGGTTATCAGGGGGTGGTGCGTTCTCAACGAAAATTTTTTTGCATAGTATTTTTAACACAGATATCAAATCTGATAAGACATTTCTTTGGACGCTTGTCGAAGTATGAGGAAAAAATTAAAAACTGACCAGCCACGGTTTTAGCGATTACTGTGTAGGGGGTTATCCGGGGGTGGTGCGTTCTCAACGAAAATTTTTTTGCATAGTATTTTTAACACAGATATCAAATCTGATAAGACATTTTTTTGGACGCTTGTCGAAGTACGAGAAAAAAATTAAAACTGACCAGCCACGGTTTCAGCGATTATTGTGTAGGGGGTTATCAGGGGGTGGTGCGTTCTCAACGAAAATTTTTTTGCATAGTATTTTTAACACAGATATCAAATCTGATAAGACATTTCTTTGGACGCTTGTCGAAGTACGAGAAAAAAATTAAAACTGACCAGCCACAGTTTCAGCGATTATTGTGTAGGGGGTTATCAGGGGGTGGTGCGTTCTCAACGAAAATTTTTTTGCATAGTATTTTTAACACAGATATCAAATCTGATAAGACATTTCTCTGGACGCTTGTCGAAGAATGAGAAAAAAATTAAAACTGACCAGCCACGGTTTTAGCGATTACTGTGTAGGGGGTTATCCGGGGGTGGTGCGTTCTCAACGAAAATTTTTTTGCATAGTATTTTTAACACAGATATCAAATCTGATAAGACATTTCTTTGGACGCTTGTCGAAGTATGAGGAAAAAATTAAAAACTGACCAGCCACGGTTTTAGCGATTACTGTGTAGGGGGTTATCCGGGGGTGGTGCGTTCTCAACGAAAATTTTTTTGCATAGTATTTTTAACACAGATATCAAATCTGATAAGACATTTCTTTGGACGCTTGTCGAAGTATGAGAAAAAAATTGAAAACTGACCAGCCACGGTTTTAGCGATTACTGTGTAGGGGGTTATCCGGGGGTGGTGCGTTCTCAACGAAAATTTTTTTGCATAGTATTTTTAACACAGATATCAAATCTGATAAGACATTTCTTTGGACGCTTGTCGAAGTATGAGAAAAAAATTAAAAACTGACCAGCCACGGTTTCAGCGATTATTGTGTAGGGGGTTATCAGGGGGTGGTGCGTTCTCAACGAAAATTTTTTTGCATAGTATTTTTAACACAGATATCAAATCTGATAAGACATTTCTTTGGACGCTTGTCGAAGTGTGAGAAAAAAATTAAAAACTGACCAGCCACGGATTTGGCGATTATTGTGTAGGGGGTTATCGGACGGCGGTCCGAGAAAGTCTCAGCCTCTCACCTCTGATTACTATGTAGGTGAGCATTTGATTACATCTGGGGACCGCATTCGTGACCCAGGAGTCTTTTTCGACAGTGAATTAAGTTTCATTCCACATATTGAGGAGGTATGTGCCTCTTCTTGTAGGTCACTGGAATTCATGTTCAGGTGCTTCTGGGAATTCGATGATTTATCTGCTCTTAGAAGCGTTTACTTCCCGCTTGTGGTAAGTAAATTTGAAATGCCAATTTGATTTGGTTTCCAATATATGGTTACCGTCTTGCACCGGTCGAACGGTGTTCAAGAAGACAGGAAGGTATCCTGAGCGTGGTGCTGACCTTTCCGGTATCATGGGAGAGATGAGACACCTTCCATGCGCGCCAGAGTCTACAGAGCGCAAAGTTTATTCATAAGCTCCTCAGCGGAAAGATTGACTGCTCTTTCTTGCTCTCTCGAATTAATCTCCTTGTACCAAGAATGGTGACCAGGCATCCGCTGGCGTTCGTCCTGCCTACTCCTCGTACCAACATACTCCAACGGACACCTGTATATCGATCATGTGATAATAAACTTAATTACAATGTATTTTCATAGTGTTATGAGTTCCCAGCTGTTTCTGGGTTGCAATGTTAATATGGAAATGTTTTCTTTTATTTTAAGTTATCGGTGTATTACTTCAATGTTACCCTGTAATTGGAAAATCTCCTGTTGGGTATAATGAATCATTATTATAATTATAAGATAAATCTCTATGTTTCAGTAGAGAGAGTTTTGACATTACTCGTATTGCCTCCGAATCATAGACAAACTAATAAAATAGATGAGCCACTCGTATATTCCGCGACATCTGTCGGAGGAGGAGACTAATACACGAAAAAATTATTTTCAATTTGATAGTTAGATGTCGTTGCATTCATGGAAATCCTTTCGAGAAAATAGTAAGTATGTAAAATCATTATTATCAAAAAACCTTTGAATTGTCAACTGACACAAGGAGTGGTTTGACACGTTCTTTTTGAAATATACTAAATTTCGATATGCCTGCAAGAGTGAAGACGTGCTGTGTTATTGGATGTGAAAATCGAGATGCAAGAAGGTAATTATAAAATTTACATGTATATTCTGTTAACTATAAGAATTAAGATACTCGTAGTTTTCAAAGAAGTTTTTCATGTATTGAATAAGTTTAGTCGGTAAATACTCATATTTTGTATTATTGAATTCATTAGTTTTAGTTTTTGAGAATGTTTTCAATGCAATTATTAGTTTATTGATTAGATATTTATGAAATAAATCTGTATTTTCAATTGGTGATACCTATTTCAGTTAATAAATTTTCATTCTATCCAGAATTTGATTATTGATCCTCATTTCTAGATTCCAAAAGAAAATCAGATGAAAGTTCGTTGCAGGTATTATTTTCATGAAAATAAATTTCCTTACTCATCGATAACTCGCACGAATCCATTTCTGATTTCCTTTTGGAAATTGAATTTCAAAAAACTTTTTGCCTCTTGTATATGGGTGTACCTACCTATTCAAAAGGTGCACTACAGAATTCTTTTTGAGGCAGCTTTACGATACAGATTCCTTTTTCAATTGAGCTTTTTTTTCGAATTAGTAATGTTGTACAAAAAAAGATGGCGTTGAAGCTTGTTCTACTAGTGTCTCATCTATTCTCCGTTTAGTTAGTCTATGCTCCGAATGCTTTGGGTTCGGTTGCCCATGACAATTACACATTAAACTCACCTTTTATTTTGAAGTGGACAGAAAAATATTTTGAATTAATTAGTTACAATGATGTCTGTTGTGACTTCTCAACCCTTCGTGAAACCGAATTACCACCGGCTCAAAAGATAGGTTTTCAAAATTTTCACGGATTAGAACCGCGAATTTACAACGAATTATAGAGACAGATCTGGGTACATTCACTTTCATATGTCGACGAATAATTTTTGATGGATCCTTCGATGGGAAAAGAAAACGAATATGTCATCTTGTTTAACTGCCACTTATTTACAATAATTTAAACTGTATTCTTTTTATATTGAATAAATAGATATACACACAGCAGCTCAAAAACATTGAAGATCCTCGAATAGAAAAGCATAAATCTCAGGTGACAGTAATCCACTGTTAAAATGAAATTCTTGTTTTCTTGTTTTAATGGAAACTATCAAGGCATCAAGAACTGTTTTAGATGTTAACCAACATTATTAAATTATTTATTATTTTTCATTGTTTTCAAGTGTACATTTTTTACGTATAACAATAATTACATTATTTGAAAAACAGTATCAAGATTCTTTTGATTTTTTCAAGAGTAATATATTATTGAGTCAACATTATATAATTCTTGTTTTATAAATATGTATTGCAACACCGAAAAAAGGCTCTAAAATTTATAATTCTTTATAAAGTTTTCAATATACATTTCCGTCTCCACAATGTATCGATATAATATCAATGATAACGTAGACTGAAACAATAAAATTGTAACCGAAACAGTGTTGTGAATATTTTGACAATAGAAATGCAGGTCAATGAACTGATAGAAAAATACAATCACCAACAACAAAATATCGAATTCTCCCATATCAGCCGATATTGGTATTAAATTCCTAGATTGTAACTTTTTAAAGGAATTCCTTCACCTTATTCAAAGCATAAAGGAACTGAATTGAACGGAAGAATCGGATTTGATTTTTCTTCCATAAGAGCTGTAGCCATTGCGCTGCTGGCTTTTTCATATTCCCCAAGTGCTTTTAATACTCTTCCTAAATTATACCTGAAAAAAAATCATAATCAAGACGGAAATATTAAACGAAAATCAGTGACAAGAAATCAGAGAAATGCATCTTGTATAAGTTTTCTATCATCAATTAGTATGACCACAGAATAACACAGATGCGACACTTGAGAAACTTACGAATGAAGTGAGGGGCCACCTCAGATGAATAAAAAACTTATATACGCCAAGCAACAGAGCTACAAAAGATTAGTTTTTTGACAAAAATACTACCTGGAAGACACCTGAGCCATTCCGTGCAGGACAGTGCGTAGTTTATTCCCACCATGTCCTCAACACGAAAATGCCATTTTTTTATTTGTTATTAACAACAAAACAACAAAAATTCCCGTTCTTTTTAGTTTTTTCGTTGCAAAATGGAAACTATTGATGCAGTGATAACGTTGCAATGGGATGAATTTTAGAGAATTACATCGTGAAGAGAAGGATGGGTCAAACGATCCGATTGAATAATTAAAACTGGAGAAAAGCGGAAAAAACCGGAAAATTGCGTGTTTTTTCTTTTAACTCATAACTCTGCCATTTTGCAATATCAAGAACTGAAACTTCACATGATAGTAGCTATTGACGTGCAAATCATGTGTGCCAAAATTGGATTCGGTCGGATAAATAGTTTTCACATAATTACCATTAGAATTTTTTTTTTACATATTTTCGCGGAAAGCTGGATGCGTTTGAGGTCGTCCGATTGAATTAAAAAAATTGATTTGGGAAGAAGACGTGATCAGTAACAAAACGTCTATTCTGATTTTTCAACAAAACGCGTTTAAGTGTGTTAAAAACTAGTGAGAACATGAGGGAAAACGACCGACCAAGCGAGAGTGGTCGAGTGGTGAGGGAATGAGCGAAGCGAGGGGAAACGCCGCGGAAGCCAACGGTCGCCGAGTAAAAGAATTGTTGCGTGGAGAGCGCACCAAATTTTGTACACATAAAGCGATTTCGATTGATGTTGGTTCTTGGTTGGTTCATGAATTGGTCCGTCATTTGTTGACCAACCGCTTTCGATTGATATTGGTTTTTGTATGGTTCATGAATTGATGACGTAATAAATCAGCTGTTTCAGGGTTGGTTAACCGAAACTCGAACCGTGCTCTGCAGCACGGTTCGATCTCTGGTTCATAGTTCTATCTCTTTTTATTCTACAATCTCCCGCCATCGGCCATAACTTATTTGTTATTGTTACTTCAAAAATGTTAGTTATTATTTGTTTAAGATTAAAATAAATTAGCCCCATTTCGCACCAAGCCAGTCCAGTCCAGTCGAGTCAAGTCACTTTAGGATTGGAACTATTAACTTCGTTTAAAATCGTTTAAAACAAATGGAATGTGAAATCTAGGGCCTAGTATGAAACTAGATTTCACATTCCATTTGTTTTAAACGATTTTAAACGAAGTTAATAGTTCCAATACTGAAGTGACTTGACTCGACTGGACTGGACTGGCTTGGTGCGAAATGGGGCTTAGAGTTTTGGAAATTGTTGAGTGTTCGCCTTCTATCTCTGAATTGAACTTGACAGCTCGCCGATCAACCAACCGTTTCGTTCATGAAGAATTCGAATGGGCCGGAACCAACCGGAGGTCGGACGTCATCGTTGATGTACCGACCGGTCAACCATAAACCAACCGCAAAAGCCATTCGAAATCGCTTATATACGTTTCCCCTCGATTCGCTTATTTCCTCTCCACTCGACCGCTCTTGCTCGGTCGGCCGTTTTCCCTCATGTTCTCACTAGTATTTAACACACTTAAACGCGTTTTATTGAAAAATCAGAATAGACGTTTTGTTACTGATCACGTCTTCTTTCCAAATCAATTTTTTTAATTTCAATCGGACGACGTCAAACGCATCCAGCTTTCCGCGAAAATATGTCCAAAAAAAATTCAAATTGGAATTATGTGAAAACTATTTATCCGACCGAATCCAATTTTGGAACACATGGTTTGCACGTCAATAGCTACTTTCGTGTGAAGTTTCAATTCTTAATATTGCAAAATGGCAGAGTAATGAGTTAAAAGAAAAAACACGCAATTTTCCGTTTTTTTCCGCTTTTCTCCAGTTTTAATTATTCGATCGGATCGTTTGACCCATCATTCTCTTCACAAAGCAATTTTCTACAATTCATCCCATTGCAACGTTATCACTGCATCAATAGTTTCTATTTTGCAACGAAAAAACCAAAAAGAACGGGAATTTTTGTTGTTTTTGTTAATATAATAACAATAATAACAAATAAAAAATGGCATTTTCGCGTTGAGGACATGGTGGGAATAAACTACGGACTGTCCTGCTCGGAATGGCATAAGTGGCTTCCAGGTAGTATTTTTGTCAAGGAAATATCTCTATTGCTTGGCCTAATATCGTTTTCCATTGAGAGAATTGGTGCGTACCAGTGCCATCAAAGTGCAATTTTTTGTGTTCCATAGGGACAAAGAATAATGAAATGTCCATTCCAATGAGAACCAGTGTAGGGCCAGTGCAACATTAGAGCAAAACTGGTGTACCCAATGGAAAACGCTAATAGATAGACCTCAGAGTAAGAAATTAACAAAGAGATGCCCCTACGCGTGAATATTGTGAACTACCTGAAATTTTTTTTTCCGTTTATATTTGAATCATTGGAACTCACCATGTTACATGATTCTTTGGTTCAATTTTTGCAGCTTCTCTCAAAGTTGTTTCTGCCAATCCTTGAAGATCTAAATAGTGATAAACTAAACCTAATTGTTGAAGCGACGTCACATGTTGAGGATTTATTGCTAGAGCATTTTGTAAGCACTGTCTAGCTTCAGACCACTCTTCTTTATGCATGTGTAACATGGCTTTCTGCAGAGTGAAACAAATAATTATCAAAATAATACATTAATAGTTATTTAATCAACTAGGTTATTAAAGACAGCAACTATTAGTCAAGATATTTTAACGCGTGAGCGGAGCGAAAGGGTTTATAGTTCGAGACCATTAGTCGCTCTATTAACAACCGAGTTGATTACAAGATTTTTCCGATGATCTCAATATAAATTGTGTATGAATTCTTGATTGAAATACATTGTCATTTTGCACGAGACTTACATTTGACATAATATAAACAATGAGAGCAGAGAATAATATTAATTATTAATATTGGTTGATTTTAATCAATTAATATTATTCCCTGCTTTCATTGTTTATATTAGAGCACTAGAAAGATAGGTATGCCAGACAGGCTGACTGGGTCCAACCATAGACTCGAAAATTACAGATGGTAATTATTGTGCTCTATTGTTAGTTGCGTGCTTTTATTGAAGAATAGTTAATAGAAAGTATTGATGTTTTATTCAAAACAATAAAGTTGGAGACTAGACAGGTAAGCATAAGCATTTATTCGATTACAGATTTCATTTCATTCGAATTGTTCTGTAATTTTCGGGTCTGTGGTTGGACCCAGCATGGCTGTCTGGTATACTCCCCTTTTCAGAGCCTTATTTATATTATACCTGCGTTCCTATTAACGCGCTAATTTTCATTTCGTACTATTTGACATAATAATATTTTTATGTATCTATGTTCCAGTAGAGTTTTGACATTTCTTGTAGTGCTTCTGAATACTTCGTATGATAGTGATTCTGTGATTTCGCATTAAAATAGCAGAAATTGAGCATCAAAATAGGCCATTAATGATCAATTTTGTACACAAAAATCACCTTTCATTTTGAGATCGACGAAAAAGTTAAATAAAACAGAAAAGTTCCAGAAGGAGGTGCTCATACGGTAAATAATGGGTATTTCCAGTTAATTCCAAAAGAAATCATTTTAGAAACGGTGAAACCTGAGAAAATCAGAGAGATTTACCGTTATTCGTTTCGTAGTCAGGTTTTCTAAACAAAAATTGAAATCGCCGAGATAAGTTTAGCTAGTGAGTTCAAACGATCACAGTTGTCAATTTCATGGTTAACGAGTTGAGAAAACAGAACAGTAATAATTCCATTGGTTTCGTGCACGTTTGACAACTGACAGCATAGGCCAAGCAATAGAGGTTTTTTACGTGACAAAAATACTACCACAGTTAGATTTCAGGTAGTATTTTTGTCACGAAATCGACCTTTCGATCGCTCTATTGCTTGGTCTAGCCTTAGACTAAGTATAGTCTAAGGGTCTAGCACATCGGAGGTATTGAGCAAAATACAACTCTATGCGACCCTAGCGGCGTTACGTAGAACTATCCCGAAACGAGTATTCCAAAACGCGGGACGGGATATGACACTCGATTGTTTGTGCCTAAGAAATGAGAATGCCTTAAGAAATGAGATTTGTATTGTGTGTTCATTATTTGTCTAGTTAGTTGGTTTTTAATCTGATTTAAAGATGACTAAAGAAAATACAGTGAAGAACCACAGAACACACAGAAGCGTCACTCCGCGACCTCGAAGAACTCCGATTTTTCTAGCGTAGTAAAAGTGACGAGGACAGTCGACCTTCTCTATCTCTCTCCCTAGCTTCAAACCATAGGCGTTCGAACTGTCAAAAATATTCTCTTTCGTTTCGTAAACATAACCAAACAAAGCAAGCTAAAAGCTAAACTATCAACAATAATTGTTTTATATTCGTTTTCTGATGTATCTGAGCATAAGAAAGCTTAATATATATTTATTACTTCAACGAATACCTTAGATTAGAGATAATTTTATGAGTGAAGATTATGAAAAAAGAAGAGATGGCTCAAATCAAAAGGTGGCTAGAGAAAATGCTAAAGTATTCATTCTACAGTATTTTTCTCACAATATCAATCGACTTTTAAATTGATAAGCTTTCCCGTTGTATGAGTACAATATATTACATCATATGACAATGTTTAATTGGATGGCCATATATCGAATGAAACTTTTCAGGAACTCATCTTATTTTTGAAATATTAAAGTGTTATTTTACACAAAAAATTAGTAATATTGACAATAATAAAAATAATGTTTTAGACTTATTAGCTACATTTGATAAAATTCAATTTCACTCTATGAATACAACACTATCCGTTGTATATAAAAATGTTATGAATTCTATTTCACGTCAATGTGATAAAATCGTGGAAATTTGAATAAGAAACAAAGAATGTGTAAATTATATAAATGTGATGATAACATTGAAGGATCAGAAGATCACACTTGAATTTATAAGTATTTGAAATGGAATCGTTGAAAGATTCCAATCAGAATTTATTTATCGAACATATATAGATTTGTGACAACAAAGTTTCAAGTCTTTGAGTCAGAATTTCCATGTTGATGCTGTTCATAAAAATTTTCTAGTTCCTTCTATGCGATTAGTAGGATTCTGAATTCCAGTCGGTAATAACTGTTTAGTACAGCTTGGTATATAGTCATATGAACTATTATATTATGTTGTGGGGTAACTATCGATTCTTTAAGGGTGTTTGTTATTCAAAAGAGAATTATGTGTCTGATTTTTCAATTTCATCCACGTGATTCCTGTAGGCCTTTCTTTCGTTAACATGAGATTTTGACGTTACCTTTTCTATATTATATTTATAGATGTTAAGCCTATATCAGGGTATCATTATCCAGTTTTCACGATTACTCCATAAGAAATAATGGAACTTTGTACATTCCATCCTATGTAACAACCAAATATGAAACTTCCCCGATATATCAGGCCATAACATTGTTCAATCATCTGCCTCACTCTGTTGAGTTGCTTAATGAAATAAAATTTGAAAAAGCATCAAATTTATTTTATACAATAACGAATGTTATTATTTGTGAATGATGAGAATGACATGGATGTCATTGTAGAGTAAGTTTCAGAAATTTGATTTTTCTTTTTCCTTTCATTTGACTCGTCCTATGCATTTTGTATGTCTTAAGGGATTACTATTATTAAATACATTTAAATACCATTTTTTTGCATTTTAGGGAATAAAATGGTATTTTCGATACATCTATTTTCAACTGCGGTATTATGAGCTCTTTAAAGTATAAACAAGTGTAAATATTTATCTCTAACCATGATCTCTGATATAAAGCATCAGCAAATTCATTTACATGTTATATACTTCGATATGGTACCTTATTGCCCCCCCGCAACGACGCTTTGTCCTCAGATAAAATCCTGCTCTCTGATTCTGATTTGCACGCCGACGAACGCCGATTACATTCATAACGCATTCCCGCCAATAGTGCCTTCTAAATTCCGTGGTCCCACACTTCATTCATAAATAGCTCGAGTGTCGCTTCTGTGGTGTTCTGTGGAAGAACACTGTGTTTTGGATGAAGCTCTAAAGAGTTCTTTCACAGGTCACTATTTTATAGGATTGTGGTTATGAAAAAATAATATTTTATCAGTTGATCACCAGTTTGCACTAGAGGAAGCATTTCAGACGTTTAGTGCAGTCAAAATCAAGAAAACAAAGAGATTAGCCAGTTTCAGGATTCATATTTGGACTTAAAGGAGGAAATATAGTACATTATTGGATGTATTTCCAATTCACTCGTTAAAGAAAACAGATGAAGATTACTTGTTAATTGACAAAATTGTTGTGATACCTTAAGTTTTTATGAATATATGCCCTGAAATCATATCACTTGGCTAAAACTTATCTGGATGTTCTCTCAAGTTGCAGTATATCTTTTGTTTTTTATATCAGACAAGTAGAACTGTTATATTCACTATTTTATAAAAAATAGCATACACATACTTACTTTAACTCTGTATTGTAAAATTAATAATCATTTCTTATTAGATAATTAAGTTTTTGTTTATACCAGGGAATAAAATTTGTTGGTTTGTATTGAATGATAATGCTTCACTTACGACAAAATATTATTGAATTTTTCTGATTTGTATTCAATAAAAATAGTTTTTGATGTTGTGAATAATTGAAATTAAGTTGTTTATTTTCATAAAGTCTTTCATTTCTGTAATAAAATCATCATGGAATTCAACGGCTTTCATTTCAATAACAAATATTGTCATTTTTTCTTTCTATATATTGAAGAATAAATATTATAAATATAATTTTATTCACTGCAGCAGGATTCCTTGTTTCTACTAAATAACTAATCATATCAGGATACATTTTATCTTTGAAATGAGCCAAGTTAGATGGTTAAATATCTTCCTTCTGCAGTTGACAAGGGTGAATGCCCAAAACTGATATTTTTCTACATATCGTCCTTGATGTATATGATATGAACTTAATAAATCATTTCATAGGTCCATTTTCACGATTGTTCAGTCAAAAGACTAAATAAGTCAACTGAAACACTTGAGAAACACCACAATCTCTCTTGTTTTGCTTTGACGTGCACGAAACAATACTCGTTTCGGGAACAGCTGATTCGGCGATTGCAGCGCCGCCATCGGTAATTATTTATCCCAATAACAATTTTACTTTTTCATGTAAATCATAGCAAAACAACGAGAAATTTTGGTGTTTCTCGAGTATTTCAGTTGATTTATTTCTTCTTTGGACTGAAAAATCGTGAAAATGGACCTATCAAATTGTTTATTAAGTTCAGATCATATTCATCGAGGACGATGTAGAAAAATATCAGTTTTGGTCATTCACCCTCATCTACTGCAGAAGACTTATCTATCTAATGTGTCTTATTCCCGTGATAAAATGTATCCTGATATTATTATCCACTATTTAGTAGAAACGAACAGTGCTGGTACCTACACTACCTACAGCGAATGGATTGATATTTATAATATTTATTCTTCAATATATAGAAAGGATTTTCATTCAAGTGAAGTAAACAATGAAAATCTTTCACAGGTCACCATTTTATAGGATGGCGGTTATGAAAAAATAGTATTTCATTAGTTGATCACCAGTTTGCACCAGAAGAAGCATTTGAGACGTAAAGTGCAGTCAAAACCAAGAAGACAAAGAGATTATAGCCAGTTTCAGGATTAATATTTGGACTAAAGGAGGAAATATAGAACATCATTGGTTGTATTTCCAATTCACTCGTTAAAGAAAAAAGATGAAGATTACTCGTCAATTGACAAAATTGTTGACATAACTTCTTATAAATGTATGCCCTAAAATCATATCACTGGACCAAAACATATCTGGATGTTCTTTCAATTTGCAGTATGTCTTTTGTTTTATTTGAGAAAAGTAAAAGATAACTGCTATCTCCACTATTCACTATTTTGTAGAAAATAGCATAAACATACTTACTTCTAACTATGTATTGTAAAACTAGTTACAATTTCTTATTAGATAATAAAGTTTTTGTTTATACAAGAAACTAAAATTTGTTGGTATGTACTGAACGATGAATTCTTTAGTTTCGACAAAATATTTATTTATTTTTTTAATTTGCATTTAATAGGAATCGTTTTCTACGTTGTGAATAATTGAAATTCAGATGTTAACTTTAATAAGGTCTTTCATTTTTTCAATAAAATCATCATGGAATTCATGGGCTTTCATTTCAATAAACAAATATGATAATTTTCCTTATTTCCATATATTGAAGAATAAATATTATAAATATCATTTGATTCACTGGAGCAGCACTCTTTGTTTTCACTGAATAACTGATCATATCAGGATACATTTTATCTTTGAAATGAGCCAAGTAAGATGGATAAATATCTTCCTTCTACAGTTGACAAGGGTGAATTCCCAAAACTGATATTTTTCTACATATCGTCCTCGATGAATATGATCTGAATTTAATAAACAATTTGATAGGTCTATTTTCACGATTTTTCAGTCCAAAGAAGAAATAAATCAACTGAAATACTCGAGAAACACCAAAATTTCTCGTTGTTTTGCTTTGATTTACATAAGAAAAGTAGGGTTGTTATACCCCCGATGTGCTGACAGTTGTCAAACGTGCACGGAAGCAATAGACTTATTAGAATTCAATCGTGAGTAAAAGAGTCTGCGAGCGTTATTCTTTGACAACTAGGTCTGTGTTCTGTAGACCTACGCATCAGTAGCGTCAACTAGTGAGAACTAAAACGGTAGCCCTCATTAGGCGTTTTCGGATACTTACTCGGGTTAACTAGATCCCTAACCTTGGCGTTCGTTTACCTAACCCGAACATCCAACCCGTGTTCGGAAAGTACGGGGCTATCAACTCGATCACTGACCCAGGTTGATTTATCGTAACCCTACTCGGGAGTAGGGCATGCGCACTGCAGTTCAATTTTGTATTTGAAAAAAGCAGGAATAAGTCTTCTACTATTTTCTGAGTAATTTCATATATTCTATTCCTAAAAATTAATTAAAGAGGAGAATTTGGCTCATTGTAAAATGATTGGGTCCTTGAGCCGAGAAAATAATGTGCAACAACTTCTTCATAACTTTGTATGCAGATCTTTCTGCGTAAAAGCTAAAGCCTTCTTTACTTCTTTAATATAGGTACTCGAAGATAACATTGAACACGTGAGGGCACACCAGAAATTATAAGAAAGATTTAACAGAAGCCAATAAATCCAAGCAAAGCTAGAGAAAATAAGTTAATATATTGGAACTGAAAAAATAAATTCTCTACTTCTCTAACATAGGTGGTCAAAAATGTTATTAAAAAAGGGCACACGAGAAATTATAAGAAATATTCAACAGAAGCCAATAAATGCTAGAATAGCTAGAGACAATTCGAAAATAATCTGGAACTGAAATAATAAATTCATAAATTTGTTTGGTTATGTTATTGATACGACTGTCACTTCAAATCCTAAACCTGATGTGTTCGTATACACAGAACCCGGGTCCGTGACCCGATGAATCGAGTTAGTAACCCTGGGTAAGTTTCCGAAAACACCTATTGGAAGTTGAGTGTGACGTACGCTTTGCTTTAGCTTCCATTTCATTGCATGTTCAATCACAACCATGCCGACTGGCCACTCTTTTGTCAATCGTCATCCCCACTGATTATTCTTGCTCATACGTCATCATGGCGTAACGTTTGAACTTACGAATATACAAATCGAATTTGCAAAAAATTTGAAAAAAAATAGATTTTAACTTTTTATATGTTTGTTCTCTAGCTTGTATACAAGTTTACACTGTTGCAACTTAATCAATTTGTCCAGCTTCAAGTATTGATAATCCCTGTATAAATCTCCGGTTGGATATTCTTACATATACGGGGTGGCTCACCCTGTATATGTAACGGTACTCTCAAATGCTGCCACATGAAAAAAACCTATAATTACTAATACTGGAAATGCCCATTATATTGCTCACTTCATTCACACACTGCATAAATAAATACATTCAAAATGAAATAATCAATCACACCATTTTCAACTCGTGTAGGCACCAAATACCCTGTATATCATCTTACCATATGCATGATGTGATGACTGAGTGGATAAATTTGAGTGGCCTCCAAAATGCACTGCTGCACATCTCCGGGTTGATCAAGAGCCAAATAGAGATCAGCAAGTAGAAGCCATATTTCGAGCTGTAACATCCAGGCCCTGTGTGGACCCGGTCTGGGACTGAAACTGCTCAATGAGCTCGCGACTTCGCTCAGTGCTTGTTCGATTCTTGCAGCGGATGTGTTCTGAAGCCGAAGAGAACCTGTCGAAAAAACGCTCGAATGATTTGAATTCAGGATGCATAGATTATTGAGTATAGAAAGATAGGAAACGGTACTGCATTCGTAGTACCCTTGTTTAACTCTAGTTGTCCAATGAAGTGTAGTTCGGGGAGTTAGCTCACAGAGGGAGTTTTGGTCAACTTCACTATTTGCTTCTTCTTTTTTATATATCCCCATCTTCGTCTACACTATTTAGCAACATTCGACTTTCTTAATTCGCGCGCAATGAATTCGTAGTGAAATTCAAATTGAATGTTAGGCCAAGCAATAGAGATATTTCCTTGACAAAAATACTACCTGGAAGCCACCTGTGCCATTCCGAGCAGGACAGTCCGTAGTTTATTCCCACCATGTTTTAAACACGAAAATGCCATTTTTTATTCGTTATTAACAAAAAACAACAAAAATACGCGTTCTTTTTAGTTTTTTCGTTGCAGAATGGAAACTATTGATGCAGTGATAACGTTGCAATGGGATGAATTGTAGATAATTACATTGTGAAGAGAATGATGGGTCAAACGATCCGATCGAATAATTAAAACTGGAGAAAAGCGGAAAAAACCGGAAAATTGGGTGTTTTTTCTTTTAACTCATAACTCTGCCATTTTGCAATATTAAGAACTGAAACTTCACACGATAGTAGCTATTGACGTGCAATTCATATGTGCCAAAATTGGATTCGGTCGGGTAAATAGTTTTCACATAATTCCCATTTGAATTTTTTTTAGACATATTTTCGCGGAGAGCTGGACGCGTTTGAGATCGTCCGATTGAAATTAAAAAAATTGATTTGGAAAGAAGACGTGATCAGTAACAAAACTTCTATTCTGATTTTTCAATAAAACGCGTTTAAGTGTGTTAAAAACTAGTGAGAACATGAGGGAAAACGACCGACCAAGCAAGAGTGGTCGAGTGGTGAGGGAATGAGCGAATCGAGGGGAAACGCCGCGGAAGCCAACGGTCGCCGAGTTTAAAGGGGCCTACAGACGATCAACCTAGTTGAAGACTAAGTTGTAAACACGGCATGTTGACGACCAAGTTGAACGTCTGTAGGCTGGTTGGT
Organism: Propylea japonica; assembly: GCA_013421045.1. NCBI lineage: Eukaryota > Metazoa > Arthropoda > Insecta > Coleoptera > Coccinellidae > Propylea > Propylea japonica. The sequence continues at coordinate 62,475,314 of CM024243.1, read as the reverse complement.
GGTTGATATTCCAGGTTGAAGACTAAGTTGATGCGAGATCAAATCGGTTTGATATTTGGTGGGCGGAGCCCGATGTTGAAGACTAAGTTGGAGCGTCTGTATGGTAGTCATCAACTAGGTTGACAACACCAGTTGGAATTCTACCTTGTAGAGTGAACATCTCCTAGCGTATTCAAAATTCTTCGTAAATATTCGAGGAAAGGTAGTAATTTAACTAGAAAATATGAGCAAAATTCCAAACATTCAAGTTTGGGTAGATTTCTTTGATTGGGTGAAAGATCTTCCTGAATTATGGAGAGTAAAATCCGAGATATATAAAAAACCTTGGGCAGATTCTTTGAGCGAACATTCATTGGTGGAGCAATAATGCTATTACCTCAAAATTTTGTATAGTACTTGAGATTCATGCTTAGTAAATGAATGCAAAATCTCAGGATGATCAGACTTATATTATGGAAATTATTAAAAAATGAAATATGTAAATATGTAAAAATCAATAATTGAAAGAAAATTGAATTATATGCTTCAGATGATGCGATTCTTGGATATCTTGTTATGACATATAATGATTCTTTCTTTCAATATTTCGCATGAGGCTTACTGTGAGCATTTTGCAGGTGATCGAGAAATTCTATTCTAATTGGTTTCGTTTTTTCTGAGATATTAAGGAACAAAAATTCGGAATGGTCTTATTTTATGGGACACCCTGTATGATTTGGCTGATTAACGAACTTAATTGTGGCATTTGGAAACCAAACTCACCCTGAAAATCTCAAGTCTCTAGAACAATTCCTCAGAAAGTTATCGTGTTTATGGCCAGACGGACCCACGGACCGGATTGAATTTGACCACGGATTCGTCATCAGGGAGCAGAAGCCTATCGTTGGAGACCAATTTCGGCTCAAAATTCGAAAAGTTCTTTCATTAAACCGGAATGGGAAAAATGAGACCGATTGTGGTACCAATCCTTGGTCCAAATTCTTTCATTCAAAGACTGTGCTGCACCACATTGTCGCATATATCGTTTATAATAACATATAAAGAAAGATCTCTCTCCATGTTTCGATAATTTCTCATAATCAGCCGACTAGTTCACTCGACGGAAACCACCGCTGAAATGATGTTTTCAACTTGGTTGACAACCGCTATTTTCACTTTCATTTGGTTTACAACCTAGTTGACAACATAGTCTTCAACTAAGTTGATCGTCTGTAGGCCGCTTAAGAATTGTTGCGCGGACAGCGCACCAAATTTTGTACACATATACGTTTCCCCTCGATTCGCTTATTTCCTCTCCACTCGACCGCTCTCGCTCGGTCGGCCGTTTTCCCTCATGTTCTCACTAGTTTTTAACACACTTAAACGCGTTTGATTGAAAAATCAGAATAGACGTTTTGTTACTGATCACGTCTTCTTTCCAAATCAATTTTTTTAATTTCAATCGGGCGACCTCAAACGCATCCAGCTCTCCGTGAAAATATGTCCAAAAAAATTCAAATGGGAATTATGTAAAAACTATTTATCCGACCGAATCCAATTTTGGCACACATGAATTGCACGTCAATAGCTACTATCGTGTGAAGTTTCAGTTCTTAATATTGCAAAATGGCAGAGTTATGAGTTAAAAGAAAAAACACGCAATTTTCCGGTTTTTTCCGCTTTTCTCCAGTTTTAATTATTCGATCGGATCGTTTGACCCATCATTCTCTTCACAATGTAATTCTCTACAATTCATCTCATTGCAACGTTATCACTGCATCAATAGTTTCCATTCTGCAACGAAAAAACTAAAAAGAACGCGTATTTTTGTTGTTTTTTGTTAATAACAAATAAAAAAAATGGCATTTTCGTGTTTAAAACATGGTGGGAATAAACTACGGACTGTCCTGCTCGGAATGGCACAGATGGCTTCCAGGTAGTATTTTTGTCAAAAAACTAATCATTTGTAGCTCTGTTGCTTGGCGTATGTATGAATGGGCACATCTAAACCAAAGCTCCCTCTGTGAGCTAACTCCCCGAACTACACTTCATTGGACAACTAGAGTTACATAAACAAGGGTTGTACTAAAAAACGACTACATTTTTTAGTTCACATTTGACCCAGAGATGGCACTGAAGATCAATTTGTATATAAAATCTGTAATTTGTATAGAAAGAATAAAGAAAACTGTAATAAGAATCGACGCGAAATTCGTATTCCCATTAGGATGTTTTATTTTATATATTTTAAATCCATAACTTTCAATAAAATTCGGTATTTCATGTGTTATATTTTTATTATGCATTTATAGAAGATATCACAGAAATATTAGGGTATTATTGTAAGTGTTATACATGGATTGAATATGAATATACTTAGTGCATCTGTGGAATTCTAGTTTCTGGCTCATTTCAATTGCAGCTTCGTTGTCCACAATCATTTGACGGAAAATTTTTCCTGAATAGTCACTTTAACCATTTCTTTTTCCGTGCAGCTTCACTATCAGTCACTATTTCTGCCTCTATCGTGGATTGCAACAGATGATTGACGTTGATCGAGCAAAGACATAGCTTTACCTGCATACATCCATAAAACACCAGTTGATCATCCTGTTTCACTATCTCGTTCGTGATCTGCATTACTGAAGGCTACAAACCCATCTCTTTTTCACTTTTTTCGGGGCGACACTAACGGCAAAACCCGTTCGAAGTGGAATAATATTTGTGCAAACAAATTGATTGGCACTTTTTTATATCAATGACAACTTATAATCATAGAACCAGAATTTTAATCATTCTATAGTAACATTAGTTCACCTTTGACCCAGAGATGGCGCTCATACACTGTAGTCGTGTCGTTTTCTATCTTTATACTAGAGCCTTATTTATACTATATGTATAATCTTTGTCAGGATGATTGAAATTGCATTAAATTTTGACAGGCATCAATCGAAGGATGATACTGCTGAAAATCAAAAGGATTTTGTACTTGTGTCATCTCCTGTGGGTGAGGATCGATGTAATACGGGGTGTTTCATTGGGAAACGGAAAAAAATCGACCTCTAGGTGGTTCCGAATGTACTATATTTCAAGAATCATATGCTCAGTTGCAGGAACGTCCATTAAAATTTAAAGGTCCATTAAACCCTTAATCCTCCATTAGTTCCTTGTAATAATGGAGGATTAAGAGTTTAATGGACCTTTAAATTTTAATGGACGTTCCTGCAACTGACACTAAGTCTTATAACGAAGATACAGGATGTTTTTATCAATTCGGCTCGTTTCTTCGAGTGGCCATAACTTACATATCACGCAGAATATTTTCATGATATTTTTAAAGCAGATTCTAATTTTTATACACAAGCGAGTAGCTGAATTATAAAAAAGTTGAAAATGGCAGGTCCGTATTACCGAAATTTGTATATGCCTCTGTTTCCTCAGAATAACACCCAGTATTCAAGAATTTTCAGAATATGATTCAATAATTGGAAACTGAACACATTATTTCGCATTTAGGAGTTTACTTTCTTTCCAATTTCAAATTTCACGTTTATTGCATTTCGTGAGAAGAATATGAATGAAATAAAAATTTGCATTATCTGCATCTTTTAGAATTATAAAAAATTTGAGAAATGCCCTGAGTATGTGCTTTTGAGCGCACGTTCATTGGCGAAGCATAAAGCTATCACCTCAAATTTTGTATAGTACTTGAGATTTATGTGAAGTATATGTATGAATGCAAAATATCAGCACGATCAGAATTATATTCTGAAAGTTATTCGAAAAATGAAAAATTCAATAATTAAGAAAATTATGTCGCAGTACTGTAACGGTACCAGAAGTCGTCAAAGGAGTGCGTCGTCGAAGGAGTGCGTCATCGAATGGAAAGAAATCCGGAGCGCTCAGCACAACAGCTCGCCCAGGTGCTGTATTCTGGGAAAGTGATCTTTCAAAGCGTATACAAACTTCATTGCGGGAGTCCCTCTTTTACCTGCAAAAATGCACAACGCGCAATGAAATTCGTATTCGCTTTGAAAGATCCCTTGTCGAGAATACGGCACCTGTATTCTGGACAAGTGATCTTTCAAAGCGTATACGAACTAGGGATGGGGCGTTATTCTCTAACCTGTTATTGAACAACTGTTACCATGGATATAGGATACCGATATTCAATAATAGTTCATCAATGAAATGAGTTTTTATGACCGATTCGATATCAAATTTGGAATTTCATCTGAATACATAGGAAAAAAATGTTTTGTCAACATTCGAAGGAAATAATTAATTTAAAACGATAGTTTTTATATGTTTTTCTTGGTCGAATCAGAAACACAATAAGGTAAACTGAAAAAAAAATTCAACAAAGAAATCATTCACTCCAATACTAGAATACTTCATACCAAAATCTTAATTGGTTTTTCCGAATTTTTCTGACCATAATGATCTTGTTCAAATAGATAAGGTAGAAGAAATAGGATATTATGCTTTGTTCCTGCTAACAGTCAACTACTACCAATAATAAAATAACAATGAGTTTCGACTGTTGTTTGAACGCCGGCTGTAATTCATCTATCAGTTTAACCAAATAACGTATTCAACTGTTCTTTACAACCGTTATTTGAAAATAACCATAACAGTTGATAACCGTTATTGAGAAATAACGTTATTTCCCATCACTAATACGAACTTCATTGCGTCCCTCTTTTACCTGCAAAAATTCTCACCACGCAATGTAGTTCGTATACGCTTTGAAAGATCACTTGTCGAGAATACAGGTGCCGTATTCTCGACAAGGGATCTTTCAAAGTGAATACAAATTTCATTGCGCGTTGTGCATTTGTGCAGGTAAAAGAGGGACTCGCGCAAAGAAGTGCGTATACGCTTTGAAAGATCACTTGTCCAGAATACGGGGCCAGGGCCAGGAACTCAACGCGAGCGACCACAGTGTTCGCTACGTATTGAAGAGGAAGCTTAAGGTCCAGCCTTTCATAAAACATCAATATCAAGAACTCACAGCTTTGCAACGTCTCAAGCAGTTGGATCGATTGAAGGAGCTGATTCGCTTGCTCAATGGTGGGATGTTTCTGCGTTGAGCAGTATTTGAAAAAACAAAACGACCGGGTTCAGTTGAAGAGACGAACCAGTGACCATTAGGATCGTTTACGGGTCACTCGATGACCGAATCATGGTCTAGGCGGAGATCAACGAAAAAGGCCGTTCTCTGCTCGTTTTCCTACCAATGGGTCACAACGAAGTTGAGATTAACGAACAAATCTACAGAAAGATCTTGAGACCTGAGGTAACATCATAGGCACGCAAAACAATCGGTCAGGGGCGTAGGACTTTCAAACAAGACTCAGCTCCCTTGCATGAAGCAAATTGGTTGAGATCGAACGTTACAATTCGTCATTCGAGCAGAGTGCACCTCGTTCAGAAAGAGTTTCAAGCTCGTTGTGAAGGCCAACGGCGGTCATATTCCTTCGGAATAGCTCATAAAAATTTTGAACCTTCTGCTTCCATATAAAAAAAACCGAATGAATATTGAAAATTGACATATAGTCCGTTCATGAAACAGAAATTGAAAATTTGGCATATAGTCCGGTCTATTTAGACCAAAAAATGAGAGTGAAGTTACATAAAGTCTCAACAAGCTGAATTTCTGTGAAGTTGTTCAAAACATAATTATAAACAATGTCTAAAAGTTCCTCATCATGCCCCTGTGAGGAAAAAATTTTATTCGAGGTCAAATGTCAAAAAAATGAGTTTTTCGCGATTTTCAGCAAAACGGTAAGTTTTATCATAAAAGTACCTCAGACAAAAATTGTAGATCATAAAATTATCTATAAAAAATGTATCAATACTTTTTTTCTTACGAGCCACCCTTTCTGAGATATAATATAATCCGGTGCTTTATTCATCTTGGACTTTTTCCGTTTCCCAATGAAACATCCTATACAGGGTGTTTCCTAATTGAATGTCCATATTTATAGGGGTGATTGTTGGGCCCATTTTAATAAAAAAACTTCATATGAACATTTGTCTTAAAGTCTTACTTTTTTAGTTACAGGGTGGTAAAGTTTTCAAAAATAAATCATTTTGCATTAATATCTGCAATACCACTTCAGATATTTTAATGAAATTTGTCATTCATGTCACGAGGCATTTTTCAATGAAAATTTTTTTCAATTTCCACCAGTGGCTTTCGTACGTAATTTGACCTGCCTATTTTGGCAGACATTGATGGTACGCCACAGATTCTTCCTGAAATAAAAATTATTTTTGAAATTCCCAATTATTTCTCCTCAAAGTTGATCTCTTGAGTTTTTTCAATCCGATTTTCGGTTTTCGCTTAAAAAAATAAAAACCGTTTCTATTCATTGAAATAAATTACATTATGTATCTAAGTGAGAATGAACTTATCTAAGTACCCTATGGCCAAGCATTGATACTTATGTTGTGAAAGCGGTTGTCATTATTTCATTCAACAGGTCACCAGTCTTTTGTGTTTAAATTCAGTTCTTCCAGTAATATTAATTTTCTTTTTATTTCTGAAAACTTTACCACCCTGTAAGTCAAAAGGTAAGACAATTAGGACATACAGGGTTTTCCTTTTAAGTTGGCCTATTAGACGTTTTAGGAGAACTAGTGAATATTTCGTTCTGAAATTTTTGGTGCAGCCCTGAGGGAGAAGGAACTCTTCGCCTAAAATATTTTCGAGTCGACAATGTTGCCACGTCTATCTCAAACGCATATCTACTTTCTTATTTCAAATGGAACTACCTATATTTTCATTTATGTATCGATTTAATACCAAATTTACAGTATAACCCACTAAAAAAAATTTCTCTGCTATGCACTGTTGCCAAGTGATTCACAAATTCCTGAAACTTTTGGCATTTGCATTGCCAGTTTGGAAATGCAATATCTCGATTATTTTTTATGTGATGGGAACCAAAATCAGCAGTCTCCTAGTAAAGACTCCATGCATTCATGTGGTATATTCAGTATTTTGATACATCGTAAGGTTTTTCGAAGATATTGCTCCGAAAATGTGAAACTCAAAATTTAAATATTTCGAGATTTTCAAATGGCAACCCCATATTTATTTTACAGCATTCGATTCGAAACGAAAAAAGAATGGCAGTCTCATTTTACACTAATTATTTATTTTGGATAGTTTTCGAATGAGATGAAAAATACTGAAATTTTTCAGTATTTATAGTTCATGATCTATGGTTCTGTTTACGATGAAATGTTTCTATGATTATGGCGTGAATTGTTGAAGTAGATTCTATGGTTGAAATCATAAAAAGTATCCGATGATCATGGAGGTCATAGAAAAAAGTGTACCCATATTATTCAAACACGATTCGGGTTGTTTCACAATTCAAGGGGAATGTCAAAAAATTATTGAAAGTACCTGTAGGACCTTTAACAATCGTTATTCACATTTAGCACGAATGATCGGAAAGAAATTCCAAAAATTGTTTAGACTTTCTGTAATCCTGGCCCAATGTTCATGACCTCAACAATAGGATTCATTCCGATAATTCACTTAATAATCGCACAGCATTATGTCTACTAAACATGACTATAAAAACTGAAAATTTTCAGTATTTTTCATCTCATTTGAAAACTGCCAAAAATAAATAATTAGTGAACATAGGGCCAGGATTACAGAAAGCCTAAATAATTTTCGGAATTTCTTTCAAGTCATTCTTGCTAAATGTGCATAACGATTTTTAAAGGCATTTCCCTTGAATTGTGAAACAACCCGAATCGTGTTTGAATAGTATGTGTAAACTTTTTTCTATGACATCCATGATCATCGAATACTTTTTATGATTGGAAGCATAGAATCTACTTCAACAATTCACGCCATAATCATAGAACCATTTCATCGTAAACAGAACCATAGATCATAAACTATAAATACTGAAAAATTTCAGTATTTTTCATCTCATTCACAAACTATCCAAAATAAATAGTTAGTGTAAGAGGAGATTGCCATTCATTTTTTATTTCGAATCGAATGCTGTCAAATAAATATGGGGTTGCCATTTGAAAATCTCGAAATATTTAAATTTTGAGTTTCACATTTTCGGAGCAATATCTTCGAAAAACCTTACGATGTATCAAAATACTGAATATACCACATGAATGCATGGAGTCTTTACTATGAGACTGCGGAGTTTGGTTCCGTTCGCATAAAAAATAATCGAGATATTGCATTTCCCAACTGGCAATGCAAATGCCAAAAGTTACAGGAATTTGTGAATAACTTGGCAACAGTGCATAGCAGAGAAATTTTTTTTAGTGGGTTATACTGCGAATTTGGTATTGAATCGACACATAAATGAAAATATAGGTAGTTCCATTTGAAATAAGAAAGTAGATATGCGTTTGAGATAGACGTGGCAACACTGTCGACTTGAAAATATTTTAGGCGAAGAGTTCCTTCACCCTCAAGGCTGCACCTAAAATTTCAGAACGAAATATTCACTAGTTCTCCTAAAACGTCTAATAGGCCAACTTAAAAAAAAACCCTGTATGTTCATATGCAGTTTTTTGCTTAAAATGGGTCAAAAATCACCCTCATAAATATTGACATTCAATTAGGAAACATCCTGTGTATCTATGTAAAAGTAATCACACAGGAACAAGAAGGCTGTGTAACCTCAAATACCCAATAAAGACACAAACGTATACAAAACGTTTATTTATGGTGGCTAAAGTAGATTCAACGTTGTACGTTGAATTTGCTACGTTACATCCGACACACAAATTCAACCAAACGTTGACTCTACATATAATATTAGTTTACGATTCAACTGGTTGATTTATCCACCATCAGGAAACGTATATTCATTACATTTTCTCAAACGTTTTTTCAATGTGTGCTCAGTAACATAGAATTAACGTTGAATGGTCCACTTTTCTTCAACTAAGACGTTAACCAACTTTTTTTCTACTCAAAATTCAACCAATTTTTGAATCTTATCAATTTACCATGATGCACCCAAAATTCAACCAAACGTTGACTCTACATATATTATACGAACACGATTCAACTGGTTGATTCATCCACCCTTAGAGAACGTATATGTCTTACATTTTTTTTAACGTTTTTACGAAGTGAGCTCAGTAACAATGAATAAACGTTGAATGAGTTACTCTTTATCAACTTAGAAGTGAACCAACATTTTTTTCTACTCAAAATTCGTCCAGTTTTTGAATCCATTCGATGATCAGTGTGTAGATAATACCTTCAATGTAATTTTGCAGGGAACTTCCCATCGGATCATGTCAATGGAAAACGTACGCAAAGGAGAAGTTCCTTTTGTTTTCAATTACCTATGGAATACCATATTTCAACGTATATTCTCAGTAGATATTCAACGTTTAATAACTAGTAGCGATAGAACGTTTTAGAAACCTAATTGCCAAATTGTGTTTCGTGAGCGCAACTCATCTGTACCGAACTCATTTCCTACATTCCTTATTTTGAATTCTTCATTCGTTCAAAATATTTAATCCATTATAAAAAATAACCTTACATTCATAACATACTTAAATCGTCTTTACTAAAGTCATTCAATAAGAAAATTATGAAGATTCTTGAAAGATAATGAATTATTGTCCCTGGCAACGGTGTACAAGAGTCAGCAAGTGTTGTGATGACGTTGATCTGGATAATGCTAGAGCGATCTTGTTGCATTCTGCAGTCTACAAATTGAGAAGTGAGCCACCAGACCGTTTGCTTTAGCTATTTTCAACTTTCGTCATTATGTGATTTGTTTATGAGTGCGATAGGGCCTACAGAGATTTTGGTAAGTACCTATCACTACCTTGAAGTTTCATTTTTATTATTGATTTATGATATTCATAAGAAGTATATATTTTTCTCAAAAGGATTTTCAGTTATTAATCACATATCTGAAACCACTAAGCCACTCATTTGCTTTTCAAAAAAAAATTTTTTGTGTTTTCCATACTAAATGATTTTTGAAATTGTCCACACGTATACGAATGGTAGAAAGTATGTTCATGAAAACTAGATAGAAAAAAAATCCCAACTGCCGATCATATAACTCCTATCGTTACAGATATGATCGCGTTGTTTAGTGTTCAGCAATATTGCATTTAAAACTACATACATATATGTTTAATTAGTTCGAAATGCAATCTGTTCAAGTAAATAAAACGAAAATAATGATTCTTTTTTTTGTAGGTTGCCCAATTGAGGCATGTCGAAGAAAAATTGTCTTGAAGACCATGCCAGAAGAATTTTGAGATTCATTATGAGTTATGACAAACGATTTAGGCTGCCTCTACAATTAGAAATGGAGGGAAAAAAAGCATTTCCGAGGCAATGCAACTCATTTATGGTAAGGTTTCATTTTGTAGACCTATATTATCGATATCTAATGAGCATTATTTGTGTTGTTTCAGTGGCTGTCAAGATAGAATTTAGGACAGCGACAGATTTGCCGAGAGAAGGCTCAAGGATACTGCAAAGAGTAGATCAAAAAAGTTTAAATATTATAAGTGTTGATTCAATGCATTTAGAAATTTGTGATTTTGTTCCTATGTTTTCCATGTTCGAGATTTATATTTTTGTTAATATAAAATATTTACAAATCTGTGTTTAATTCAAATAAAAATTTTCAATCAGGGTTGATTCAGTCCTTGAGATGAAGGTTACTTTGAAACTCAATATGAACGTTTCATATTTGAGGTATTTTGGTATAAAAACAAACGTTGAGAATTCGTTTACCATCAACGTTATTTCCGAAACCAAAATTCTTCGTTCTCTGCCATATGGGATTTTGCGACCAAGCTATGAAGAGAGGCTATCTCTCATGAACTTGCCGTCGTTTGCTGACAGGAGGATTCGAGGCGACCTGATCACAACCTACCGTGCTCTCCACTTTCTCTTTGGAGCTGACCTAAGCAGCCTTTTCACTTTAAACTCCGATGGTCGTCTACGTGGTCACGCATACAAGCTGTCCAAGGAAAATTTCAGATCGACGCAGAGGCAAAACTTCATCTCCAACCGGGTTTTTAGTTCGTGGAATAGTTTGCCCTCGACAGTTGTGAACTCACAGTCTGTCAATGCTTTCAAAAACAATTATGACCGTTTATGCCGTAGCGTTCGTCGGTGACACTCGTGATAGTGGAAATTTCTCAATTTTTTTTATGATTTGTCGCATTTTGATTTTATGTAGAACGTATATGTATTAATTTTGAGTTTTATAGGCTTTGCCTCAACTCTGTATCATTTCTAAATAAATAAACATTGAAACTAAATAATAACGTTACATCACGGTATTTTACTCATGACAAGGAGGAGGCTTGCAACGTTAAATCAACCTTGAATCAACGTGCGATAAAAACGTTACGGTGAAACCAGAAGGAAACGTATTTCTCTACGACATTTTACCGTTTTTTCAACGATGAAATATAGTGACGTTATCTAAAAAATCCAACGTGTTTCAATCGTTACTGTATTATTGGGTAGCTTGAATGGCAGATAAGCAATTTAATTACTGTCAAATTTGTTGTCAACAGTTGTTAGCGTCTGAGATGTTTGAGTTATGGGTTTACTGTTACGGCGGCAATATTCAGTTGGCTCATTGCTGAATTATTCGGGAGTAGGATCTAACAGTATATCACGTATAAGTAAGAAAGGTCCACAGCGAAAATAGATTACTCACTTGAATCTTTATCTGACATTTCTGAAGGGTATAATTGAAATATTGATCTGGTGTCACTTTTTCTATCACATTCTGGCATGTCAGAATTTGTTTGACCTTCATAAAGATTCTTCCATAATTCCAACATTTGCTTGGCAGTAGCGAGAGCTTTCTGAAAAAAAATCTAGATAAGGAAATTGAATTCAAGCGACAAAAAAGATGAAGAGTGTTTCAAATTGCTCGAGTTTTTTAAGAATCACTACATAGTATAAAACAAAGTCGGTTGCACTGTCCCTATGTCTCTTTGTATGCTTAAATCTTTGAAACTACGCAACGGATTTTGATGCGTTTTTTTAATAGATGCAAGAGGGTTTATATGTATAATAACATCCATTAAATAGTGGAGAAGTGCTGTTATTTTTGAGGTTCTAATGTGGATGTCGTAAATAATTTCATTTTTCCGCTTACATTGCAAACGCAGGCTGAACCCTACGAGTTTTATCGAAATAATATACTAAGTATTGTACACATTGAAAAGTTGTACAGAAAAGTCCGTGATGGTATATGTCTATCTCTTATAGATAACCCACAATAACTTTTTTTGTCATTTACTTTTTACGACAAATAATGGCTAATTTTCGAAGCGATTTTAACCAATACAGCATTAATCCTTAACCAATTCAATACCTTGAATACATTGTTCATTTAATATAGATCTATAGGGTGTCTGGTGACGTAAGGGACAATGGCTAACTGGAGATAGAGGACCTCAAACTGAATGAGGATTGGGGATTTAAATGTCCCATAAGGCTATTAGTTTCAGAGATAAAGGGTGTTTTTTGCAAAAATGCTAAAGCTATAAACTCCCATATCTTCGTCAAATTTTTTGCTGATATTTGTCAAGCTTGTTACTCTACATATTCTTCATCAGATCGACAAGAAAAATTTTTCAAAAATTGCAGGTCCGTATTAAAAAATTTCAATTTCCGTGTCAGGTGAGAAATATCACTCGGTATATCATATAAAAAAAAATTTGAATGGAAATTGGAATCTGCAAAAAACACAAAAAAAAATTTGTTGAGAACATAAGTACCAGATGGATTATTGTTCAGGGGTTCTGAGAAGGAAGTTAAACTTTTCTAGAGCTGAAATCCAGTGTTTCTGTTCTATCAAGAGTATAATTTTTCATCTTGTGGATATGAAAAGTACTTCAATTGTTCAAAAGAGTCATTAAGTGTCTGAGGAGAATGGCTCTCGCATATCGAGCATTTGTTATTTGATTTTTTTATGAATCATATATGCTACTGTTCCTCTCTTTGTATTTCTATTGTTTTTTTAATTTTTCTTATAATATTGATGAAAAATCAATAAAAAGGAGTTCAAGATGTGAAGGAATATTCAAAATGCGTCAGGATTATTTAAGCATCTCAAATTCAGTGTTTTTTCTATCAGGAATAGTATGTTCTTGAATTCAATATGAATAAATTGTAATATTCGACTTTCAAGATATCATAAAAACTATAAAAAATTTGTGCCATTCAAACTAAAAACAGATTTTTTACTCAGTGTTTTTTGCAGATTCCAATTTCCCAATTTAATTTTTTTTTTATTTCATATACCGGACCTGCAATTTTTGTCGATCTGATAGAGAATATGTATATTAACAAGCTTGCCAAATATCAGCGAAAAATATGCCATATCGACGAAGATATGGGAGTTTATAGCTTTAGCACTTTTGCAAAAAACACCCTGTATCTCTGAAACTAATAGTCTTATGGGACATTTAAACCCCCAATCCTCATTCAGTTTGAGGTCCTCTATCTCCAGTTAGCCGTTGTCCCTCACGTCACCAGTCACCCTGTATATGGCCCGTTACACCGTATGATTTAAGTGAATATTTTCGAAGATATTACAGATTTAAAAATTGCGGGACGTAGCGTTTGCGGCGGTACCGACCGGTCGCCCGGTGCGGCAAGAGCATGCGAAGCCGGGGCGGGTCGCTAGTAAATAATAAAATATATAATTTGCTTTTTCATAAACTTTTTATTAGTGATTGAAGTATCAGTAATGACATTTAGGTAAGAAAACTAAATATCTTGCAGCTCTACAACTCTTTTGTTAAAAGTTCAATGACAATTCGACATAATTGAGGCTCTATTCATCCTCTAGTTCAGGAATCGATTGTGGGATTGTCTTATAGACCTGGCTTTTCATATAACTTTATAAAAAAAAGTCCAACGGTGTCAAATTACATAATCTTGGTGGCCAATTGACATCACCATTTCTGGATATTATTCGTCCAGGAAATATATGACTTTTTGGCCTTAGTTCCCGTGTTATTTGAACCTTGCATGCCTTCAGAATTAAATCCTTATGTAAAATATTCCATGTTGTGGACCCGCTAAGTCCAACTTGTTGTGAACGATATTTAATGGACCTTACGGAGTCTTCAGCAACACTTCCATGTCCCAAATATATATTTTCTTGTGAACGAACGCTACGACTGTATTTTTCACTATTTTGATCGTCCACCGAACCGATCTCTTGACATGTTCTAATAATTCGAACAATATTGCTTTCATATGAACGATTATGTAAACCATAAAATTTACCCAATTTCAAAAAAACACTCTTCACAGAATGTTGATTTTTAAAAATCGGTAATTATTTAGAACTAAAAGAATCGTGTTGGAGATGTAAAAATAATTGTACTCACTAAGTTTGGGTCCCAGATTATGAAAAAGATAACGAGAAGTCTGCAATCCTTTTAGTTTTTTCGAAAAAAATTTCCAAAGTTTCAGTCAGGTAAGTGAGGTTAAACATTGTTCTAGCTAATTTTCCTCTATTTTCTCAATGAATACTCGTTGGAAATGTTTTATTTAACATTTCCTGACAGTATCCTGCAAAATAAAGCCTTCGTTTGGTCGGAATCGACGATTTATCAATTTATTATTATTAATTTATTAATTGTTTATTATCTCCACGGCAGCCATGATAGTTTGCCTTTCGGCGTATTTCGGTTGTCATCGGTCGCGATTTGTGCAACGTTGCCAATGTCTCAAATCGAATGACCAGAACCAGTTCCTTTCAAATTATTAGGATGGGATTGGGAAGCCCATTTTTGTTAACTTTTCCAATATTAGTATGAAAGGAATTATAAAAGAGTTTGAGTTAGCTTAGGTTAGCAGATAGGAACAGTGCCAAGTATTAATAAGAGTGGGAATCACTCCAAAACACTTATTTCACACTAAAAAAGGCTCGTAGGAAGAGAAATGGCCATTGAATTATGAATGGAATAATTTAACTGCCATCTCGCTTAATAAGAGCCAAATCTTTTTTTTTAAATACGTGTTTTTGAGTGAATCACATTCGTATTAATACTTGGCACTGTTCCTATCTTAGCTAACCTAACCTAACCTACTCAAGCCATTCTAAAGTCGAATTTTGGCGATGTAACTACAGATTACCACAGCTTACCATAGTTACATAGTTGCCAGTTAATACACCTATTTTCTGTCAAATCATGTAACCATAGTTAGATAGTTACATGTACACAGCTCGCCAAAATTCGTCTTATAATTTCTTTCATACTAACATTAATAGATATTCTTTTTCCATTTTCTCAGGACATATTAATTTGCCAGAGCTCAAATTGGAATATTATCCCTAAGATTCATATAGCAAATTCACTCTTGCCGAGTGCTTCACAAAAAAAGGTGCGAAATGAATCATTTCAATTGATAACACATTCTTGAAACAATATTCGAACTAGTCAACCTAAATTTAACTATAAGTTTGAAACATTGGCAACGTTGCGGAATTCGCGCCGGTTGACAGCCCAAGGGCAAATTATCATGGCTGTCGTAAGAAATATAAACAATTAATAAAATCGTCGATTTCGACCAAACGAAGGCTTTATTTTGTAGGATACTTTCAGGAAATGTTAAATAAAACATTTCCAACGAGTATTGATTGAGAAAATAGAAGAAAATTAGCTAGAACAATGTTTAACCTCACTTACCTGACTGAAACTTTGGAAATTTTTTTCGAAAAAACTAAGAGGATTGCAGACTTCTCGTTATCATTTTCGTAGTCTGGGACCCACACTTAGTGAGTACGATTTTTTTCACATTTCCAGCACAGTTCTTTTAGATCTAAATAATTTCCTAAAAATCGATTCAACAATTTGAACGCGTTGTTGTATCGTGTACGAAGCCATTTTTATAAATGTCATACATCCACTCTTCTTAAATGTTAAAATACCCATACACAGTTACTCTAACAAGACAGTGGCGACAATGGAGTGTCTCATTTTTGATTGGTCAGCAGCCGCACGTGATCTAGTCCGCCATCGTGTTGCTAAATTTCTGTGAATACAACCGACATCGTGATTTTGAATGGAATTCTTGAAAATCTCGAAGTTATTACTGATTTTTTCAAACATTCATCTTTTTTTGAGAGTAAATTGAAGTGCATTAGGCACTAGAAAGGCATATCTTTATTCTACCTGAATAATTTTGGTCTGTGAAATTGTTTTAACGCTTTTTGCATTCTTTTTTCGGTATAAGTATTACTTCATGCTGTAATATTTCAATGTAATATATTCATGCAAATCTATTTGTGTAAAGGTAACAATTCCGACAGTTCAGTCACATTTACATGACAAAATACGGTTAATCACATAATTTTTGATACACTCTCTCAGTCTCAAAGTAAATAACTTAAATTCTCATCTTACCTTTGTTTATAGAAAATGCCAGATTGTGCAGCTATTGATTGCAGCAATTCTACAGAAAAAGGGTTTCTTATGAAAAATTTCCCTAAAGGTCCTTCAAGGAGCAAGAACGTAGGAGATGATAAAAACTTGAATGAAGTCAAGTAGAATTTAGGGAGTTCAGCATCTGGAAGGGTGACTGCTCGGCTCTAAATATCAAGTAATACAAGGCAGACGAAAATTACTTAACATTAAAACTCCTTACCTCACAACTGTACAGGGTGGGCATATTTCGATGTTTTAGCACTACAACTTTTAAACCAGAGGAGATAGACAAAATCTGATACCCACTTCTCGATCTCTTTTTCTTAGAAACTAACAACAGTAGTATTCATTTTTGGCTACCTTCTTTTGTTTTCGAATTATTATCGAAAATTGGAAAAGTGGCAATATCGAAAAAAATTCATATCTCTCCTAATACTGATGATAGAGCTCTGAAATTAAAACATTATACAGGCTCTTTTTTACGTAGAATCCAGTGGCGTACTCGCCTTTTTTGCACCATTTCTAATTACGGAGCTATGACCCAAAGTTATGTTTTTTTAATAGAAATACTAGATTTTTGTGGCATTTTCTTAAAGCTTATTTTTTTCTGATTTCAAAAATATATAACATTGTATGGTTTGTATCAATATGAGTATAGAAAATGGTCAAAAACCTATTTTCATTTGAGTCTCAATATTTTCTATGGTTGACGAGCACAGGAAAATGGAGCTTCCTATAACAAGAGCAGTCTCCATCCGTCAATCTCATTATTTCTATGCTTTCAACTAATCTCTCCAAAATTTTTATTTTTTTTATTTCATAAAAACTTATTATCTTGAAATGGATTTGTAAATAGCAAAAAGATCCACATGATCCTCCGTTTCAATCGATATACTTAGTTATAATGAGATGGATGCAAGAGAATATTTTCATTGCACTCCAGAATAAATACGCACAAGTGCTTAGTAGTCTATTTCAAATCGCATATGAAATAACGCATATAGATATGATTGAAGTTATCAATTCAATCAGAAAAGTAGTAAAGGAAAAATATTTTTCAATACCTAATAGTGATTAAAATAAAAGGTCAGTAGGTTATAACTAAGATGTCTTATTTTAGACATCTTAGTTGTAACTAAGAATGAGGGATCAAGTTTCACAGCAGTTCATCTTGGAGAAATTGAGTAAAGAGCATAGAAATGAAAAGAATACTGGAAAGATATTGTGGTAATTATAATATGCTAAATTTTTCTGTGCTCATCAACAGTTGAAACCATGGAAAAGATTGAGACTCAGATGAAAATAGGTTTTTGACGAATTTCTATATTCATATCGATACAAACTACACAATGTTATATATTTTTGAAATCAGAAAAAATTAAGCTTTCAGAAAATGGCAAAAAATCTAGTATTTCCATTCAAAAAAACATAACTTTGGGTCGTAGCTTCGTAATTAGAAATGGTACGAAAAGGCGAGCACGTCACCGGATTCTACGTAAAAAAGTGCCAGTATAATGTTTCAATTTCAGAGCTCTATCATCAGTATTAGCGGAGATATGAATTTTTTTCGATATTGCCACTTTTCCAATTTTCGCTTATTCCTCGAAAACAAAAGAAGGTAGCCAAAAATGAATACTACTCTGGTAAGTTTCTCAGAAAAAGAGATCGAGAAGTGGGTATCAGATTTTGTCTATCTCCTCTGGTTTAAAAGTTGTAGTGCTAAAACATCGAAATATGCCCACCCTGTACATTTGTTACCGATATATTTCAGTACTTCTAACGATGAGATAACAACAGTAAAACTCAATAAGGGTTTTCATATATTCTTCTTACGAAATCCAAATACTTGGCAATATGAGCCCTATGTATATTTTTTTTCTGTAAGCTTTGCATAATATAACTAATATTACAATTATATTTCAATTAATTAGGCGTAGTCCTGAAAAGTGTTTGTAATCTACCTAAACATGAAGTCTCCTCTCAAACTAATTCAAATTTAGCAACAATAGGCCCGTTCGGCATTGACCTCCGCGAGCAGACGGATTTTTTAGTCACGTGACCACAGATCGTACAGATTCATCTGTAATATCTGGGAATAAACGAACGGAGCATCTGCCACAGAACAAACTGCTCTGTTCTACTTTTATAGATTATGAGATTTCAAAAATCACTATTTTAGGAAATATGCTCATGTTTTAACAATACTTTCACCCTTTTCATGGCTCTTTCTTAAAATCTCAATTAAATAATTAGGTGCAAAGGCACTGAATGCAAAGGAAACGAGGAATGCAATATCCCCTTCTGGTCGTTCAATACAGCAATAGTTATACCGAAAGATCCTAATTAATTA
This sequence comes from Propylea japonica, assembly GCA_013421045.1. Classification (NCBI taxonomy): domain Eukaryota; kingdom Metazoa; phylum Arthropoda; class Insecta; order Coleoptera; family Coccinellidae; genus Propylea; species Propylea japonica. Next base: position 62,456,530 of record CM024243.1, on the reverse strand, counting down.
ATTGCACGAAAAAAAAACGAGAAAGCGATATCTCCTCCTGCCCATTCTAAACTACGATAGCTGTATAGAAAAATTTTAACGAATTAATTAAGTTTTTAATGAATAAATGAAAACAGAAGAATAAAAGTGTAAGAATTTTTAAATCTATCGGTTGTCGGATCAGGAAACTCAACATAAAACAAAAAATATATAAAAAACATAAAACTCTATGGATAAAATCGCTTTGCTCCGTCGAAATAGACTGCTGACTGAGCGAAAAGATCGACGTCCGATTGCTCAGATTTTATGACGAACGCACCAGATGTGTACTCCCCTCAATCCGGATGTAATAAACGAAACGAACGGTTCAGATCGATCCGACACGTCCGATGTCGATGCCGAACGCCCTCAATATGGCAAATGGGCTAAAGCTCAATTGTCGCCACTGTCTTGTTAGAGTCACTCACTGCGTTACGCAATTACATCGGACGTGTCGGATTGCTCTGAATCGTTCTGTAATTGCGTCTGGATGTAGGGGAGGTAAATCTGTTTCGTTCGGTAATTGACATCTGGACCGTCCGGATGAAATCTTTTTGCTCGGCCTCGAGAGACGGAGGAGAAAGATTAATCTGTTAATGTGAGGTTAGGTGTTACTTGTGTTATAAACAACAACAACAAGATAATCTACTTATTAGTACCTAGTTTTGATTTGTTCGCTACGGATTCTTACTATTGGATTGCTGTATGTTCTGTATTTATTGCTGGCCGATTTTGAAATGGATTTGCGAAAAGAAGAGCAACAAAAAATATACAAAATCTGCGTTAGTGAGGATGAATTTACTCGAAGATTATACGTTCGGTCAAAGTGTGAAAAATAAATTACAGTGGTTGTACTTATTGAGTGAGATTGATTGGAAAGACTTATATTCTCAAAAAAGACTATGTGTCCATAATGTCTTGGTTTATCTTTGTGTGAATTGTGCTTTACAAAAATGTCAGAAATAGCACCGGAACCGAATGTAAAATAAGTGTATACGAAATAGATTGAAGAATGAAGAAGTGATGTAATTTTCAAATTGTTTTGAAATACATATGTATTGGGAAACTTGTAGTTCCTATGTAAGATTGTGACAAAAGTGCAATAAAAATAACTTATTTTTTTAAAAGTATGTTTTATTATGTTCTGTTATTAATGCTATCCCTAGATCTTCTTGAAATCCTGACATTTCTATCAAATTCAGTTTACAAACTGTGAATTTCTCTCTTTCGAAATAATTTTATTTTTTATCACAACAGATCTGGAATTCGAATTTGATAGCACAATAATTATAGATAAATATACATTAAATATCAATAACTAACATCTGCAAAATGATTTTTTCATTTCAAACCGTCCTGGAAAAGCTTGGAAAATGTGGTTTGTAGTTGTAAACAAAAACCAAAACAATCTTAAGACGTCGATTTGTCAGTTGTCAATCTTTTAGCTCTAGATCGTTCGACAATTCCAGATTTGTCAGACATATCTGCAGTCACGTGACAAAAAATCCGTCCGATCTGGGATGTAATTGCCGAACGCGTCTACTGTAACCCATACGAATTCAGTGCGCCATCTATATTTTATTCGTTCAAAAAAACCGCGCAATTTGAAAAACCCTTCACAATATATTCACTTTTTTAGAGTTACCTCGATTCAGATCTTAATGAACGATGGTAATGAATGATTGGTTTCTGAAGCCCTAACAACTTACTTCAGGTCCATCTTCGTGTATTTCCAAATGTGCTTTTAGATACATCAAATTGAGACAATCAGGGTATTCCTCTAATGCGTTGTCTACTATTGCCAGTGCAGATTTATGTTCTTGCTCGGCCGACAGAAGCAAAACTAGTAAATGCAGAGTGGCGGAATGTTCAGGATGTAGTTCTAACGCTAGTCGAACGTGGTATTGGGCATCAGTCAGTTGGTCTGAAAGAGCTAACAGTAGACCCAGATAATAACGACAAAGATGATCGTTTGGTTCCAAATCTATCGCACTGAAAAAAAATATTAGAAAATTAACTATTTTTTCATGAGTTTATTGAATATAAATATAACAGGCCAAGCAATAGAGGTTTTTTACGTGACAAAAATACTACCTGAAATCTGACTGAGCAGTCATGCAATAGGTAGTTTCTACATGTTTTTCATGATAAATTCCACTCCTGAATCGTCTTAGGTTTTTTCTGAGAAGCGAAAAATGGCCAAAAAAATCCAAAATTTTGCTTTTTCGCTTATAAAACGTGAAGTATTGATCTGATCGAAAAGCTGTTAGGGCACTTTTTGTAGAGAATTCAAAAACAAAAAAAATGAGAGGTGACACGTCTCAATCGGATGATTAGTTTCCGAGAAAAGTCCAAAAAACTGGAAAAAAACATCAATTTTTCGAAAATTCATAACTTGGTCAATTTCTAAGATGAAGCGAAGTTGCTCTGAATTTAAGTAGATATTAACATATACTTTATTGGTGCACAATTACAAAGCTGTCGGATAAATAGTTTTTGCACAATCGCAGTTTTCCGAATTCGACGTACTTTTTTCAAGAAGGTTGTGATACTCGGCTACTTGTCGGATTTGAATTTTACAAAAAGCATTTTAAAGAAGAAATAAAATTCTTCAAATCGTTTATTCTCTCGATACCGACCGATAATATTTAGTGGGTGAAAAACGGCGTCAAACAGGAGCAAGTGCCGTATTCTCGACAAGTGATAGTCCAAAACGTATACGAACTTCATTGCGCGGTGTGCATTTTTGTAGGTAAAACAGGGACTAGCGCAATGAAGTTCGTATACGTTTTCGAATATCACTTCTCGAGAATACGGCACCTGGCTCGAATGCATCAAAGTAGTCGCGGAGTGGGCGTCGCCCGCAACGCGACGCGCGTAAGATACAAGGTATAGTTGTCCCCTCCGCGACTAGTTTGATGCATTCGAGCCTTTTTGCTCCTATTTGACGCCGTTTTTCACCCACTAAACATTATCGGTCGGTATCGAGAGAATAAACGATTTGAAGAATTTTATTTCTTCTTTAAAATGCTTTTTGTAAAATTCAAATCCGACAAGTAGCCGAGTATCACGACCTTCTTGAAAAAAGTACGTCGAATTCGGAAAACTTCTATTGTGCAAAAACTATTTATCCGACAGCTTTGTAATTGTGCACCAATAAAGTATATGTTAATAACTACTTAAATTCAGAGCAACTACGATTCATCTCAGAAATTGACCAAGTTATGAATTTTCGAAAAATTGATGTTTTTTTCCAGTTTTTTGGACTTTTCTCGGAAACTAATCATCCGCTTGAGACGTGTCACCTCTCATTTTTTTTTGTTTTGGAATTAATTCTCTACAAAAAATGTCTTTACAGCTTTTCGATCAGATCAATACTTCACGTTTTATAAGCGAAAAAGCAAAATTTTGAATTTTTTTGGCTATTTTTCGCTTCTCAAAAAAAACCTAAGACGATTCAGGAGTGGAATTTATCATGAAAAACATGTAGAAACTACCTATTGCATGACTGCACAGTCAGATTTCAGGTAGTATTTTTGTCACGAAATCGACCTTCCGATAGCTCTATTGCTTGGTCTATAAATGAATAGAAATAATCCGAGAGCTCTCAGGACATTCAAATTTGATTTATCGTTTTACCGATATGAAAAAGCGCGCAAAAGCTTCTGACTTCACGTCATATAGTTGAACAAAAAATTGAAAAAAAGCATTGACGTGAAGTCAGATGCTTTTGCGCGCTTGTTCATATTGGAAAAACGAAAAATCTGATTTGAATATCCTGAGCGCTATTATAAGTTTCATTCTATTCATAGACCGGGCGTAAATACGATAACCACTTTAAAACTCGGTAGATTCAAGATCAAATCAAAGATGAATTCATGAATGAATAGAATAAAACCAATGGCTTTCAGGATATTCATATTTGATTTACTGTTTTCTCAATATGAACTTAAAAGCTCTTGACTCCACATCGTATAATTCATTCTATGACGAGATTCGTACGCGAGATCCAGAGCATGGAAGGCAAACTTGCTACAGTTTCGGCCACTAAGGCTCCGTATAAATGTGATGTTATCCCGCTACTAACATCCCGATTACACGGCAGGGAGCCAGTGGCGGCTTGTGACAGAATAAAGTGATGAGGCACATCAAAAAAAAATATTAATCTTATAAACTCTTTTTTGTCAGCTGCATACTTATCATTATGAAAAAATCCTTCGGTATTAATGCTCCAATGATTCTATAGCGTTTTATTGGGTGGTAATTGCTCTGAGATAAGTTTTTCAACTCACTCCAACCAGTTTTTCACTAAACCCTATCGGAATATGTATTATTAACACTGCCAAAAAATAATTTGATTAGAGTAGGCCAGTAGTACTCTCATTTTGAAACCTCCGATTCGGTTTTCCTACCGCACCGATAGTCAAGATTTGGAATAGGTTGTATAACTTCTTCAATTTTACATATTTTATACTCATAGGAATGACTCATGAACTGTTTCTGCTTTATTAAAAACTCTGCAATATCACGAGTACTGCACAAACCCAATAAACCCAAACCAGAGTGAAATTTCACTATTTTCCGCTTCACAATTAACCCGAATATGTGCAGTTTGCCGATGAAACGAAACGAAACGATCACGGATCAAGGGTAGATAGTCCGGTCAATCCAGACCAAAAAATTAGGGTGAAGTTACAAAAAATCTCAACAAGCTGAAAATCGGTAAAATTTTTCGAAACATAATAATAAATAATATATAAAAGTTCCCAATCATTCCCGTGGATGGACAAAAATTTATTCAAGTTCAAAGGTCGAAAAATGAGTTTTTCCCGATTTTCAGCAAAACGGTGGGTTTCATCAAAAAAGTAATTCAGACAAAAATGAAGATGTTAAAATTATCTTCAAAAAATGTATCAATACTTTTTTTCCTACGAGGCACCGTTTCTGAGATAAAACGCTTCAAATGTTCTAAAAGTTGTTACTGAGGCTAGCCTCAAATTCACCTTAGAAGCCGCAATAGATAAACAACGAAGGGGAGGTTCATGATCTCGTCACGTCGATGTGAATAACGCGCTAGACAAGGAAGTGCGTGAGGCAAGCCTCACCTCATCGTTTACGCCTTGAAGAGGAAGTGAGATGAATGTACAAAAATCAGACCTTAACGCCTGTAACATGTAACGTTACGGTCCGATTTTTGTGCATTCATCGTAACGTCAGTAACGTGTAATGTTACAGACGTCTGTAGCTGTACCCGGCTTGAGATTGAGCTCGGATATTATGGAAGACGAGTGCAGTATCGTACAAAACATTGAGATTGAAGAACATAATGAGATGGTGAAATTGATTAATAAAATATTGGATTAATTCGCTTGATATTATTTGTGATTTCCGTAATTTATTTGGTGAGGCACTGCCTCACCTGCCTTATAGGACAAGCCGCCACTGCAGGGAGCAGGCAAGTGCGCGAGAATATAATCACTACACTACACTGCTGACTTCCGCTGCTCCTCGTGCTGCCTCATGCTCCCTAAATTTGCAGTTTTTCGGACGGAAGTCAAAGAACCAGCAGTATGAGCGGCAATGTGTGATCACATTCAGCTAGGCTGCTGTGGCTGCGCTGACAATAGAATCGCCAAACACTCTTACGAAATTTATAATATGTATTTTCGAAAATATTGTTATTATTTTTGTTGAGAAAATGTCCACGACGGAGTGGAGTGAAACTTCGATTTCGAAAATAAGTTTTCAGTATTATGTGCCTATCCCAAAACAAGTAATTTCACAACTATCCATTCTGACGAATGTTCATCAGTTTTCATCAGTGGTGAGACCAAAATTATTTAAAAAATCACACGAGCTACAGTTATTTCAAATAAAAGCCCATTTTTAAATGTGATTAAAGAGGTAAAAATAACTTTTATCGGGATTCAATGATTTCTATCCCATCCGCCTTCCAAGGTCGATTACAACAAAAAGAGTCGAATCAAGTACCTTTTTTTTCAATGACTTTTGCAGACTCCGCGAAGTTTTCTCAAAAGCTAAAAGACACCTTTTTGTATTTTTAAACCGAAAATTAATGTCTGAGTACATCCTACTGAAAACTGAATTTCTAACTTTTTTTGGGTAACTTACAGATACTTCAGGAAGCTGAATATTTTTTATTATTGAATCAAAATTCAGGAAGATCATGTTGAAAAAATATAAACTGCAAAATACATTCAAAAAACACAAAAAAACACATAAGGTAAATGTTTTTCGGATAGTTAACAAATGTTTTTTCACACATAAAAGCCAGTTTTAGACTCATTGTACCTTTAACCTCAAAAAACAAACAAGAAGAATAAAGAGTTGTATGGATAAGAGAAAAATAAATATTCAATCGGATCCATAAATTCAATGAATGAAATCGTGAAATCTGACAGAATAACATATACAGGTTGTTCCAGAATAACGTTATCAAATGCCAAAGGGGACTTCTCAACTTCTTTTAAGAAGAAAAGTTTATGCAAACATGGGTCCGAAACGGCTTCGTTACCGAGAGACCGGATATCAAAATTCAAGAAAAAAAATTTTTTTCTTTATATTTTGAAATTGACTATTGCTGTCGTTTTAAAATTTGGTGTACGCTAAACTCATTCAAAGTGCTCTGTGAAAATTGAGAAGAGATTATAAATTTCAAGTCAGAGTCGTTGAATTTGGAAGTTTCTTAGTGGATTTTCACCTATTTTCTTGACGAAGTAGCTTTAGTCATGAAAGATCCACATTTCGCGACGTGAAACATCCATTTCACCAGCAATAGTTCATCCTCCTCTTCGGTTAAGACAGTCTCAGAACCTATCTGCCTTTCATAATGTGGTTCTGGTAACATCGAATTGTTTGGAAGTTTTTAGAGCAGGCATTACGTTTTTCACATCCGTGACATTTTATTATTCGGAATAGACTGAAAAATAAACGAAACCAATAATCGATAAGTAATGTAATGCACTCGTAATCGACATCTGCGAAAAAATATGAAATAATATCATAAGAGTTTATCATCATTTGGTGTCGGTTTGTTTGGACTGAAACTTTGATCATTTTCGGTCAAAATGTTGAAAATAAATTGTTGATAGGGCTCACCAATTCCACAAAAAAATACATTGAAAAGTCATGTCGAGGTGCCCTATGATCGGCAAAAATTTAACCATTATTCGACATAGAATTGAACCTATTATCGACATTGAAATATTTCATTTACTACTTGGGAAATTTGAAGAAAATCATTATGTCGATAATTGGTACATAATAAATAATGATTGAATCGCATACAATAAAGTTACTTTTGTTCCGAAAAAAGAAGTATATAAGCTCCAGGAAGTATTTCAAATAACACCACATTTTATCCAATTACCGACACTTGTGTCGATGAATGGGGATGGTCGTGTTTTAGATGTACAGGGTATCCCATTTTGGGCACTTTTACGGGATATCTCCGTTATTTTTAACGTTAGCGGGATGCGGTTTTCGCGACAGTGTGCTACTTTTTTGTGAAACTAAAGATGGCACAATCAGTTTTTGCATAGCCCTCTTAGTTTTTGCTATACAGGGGGGAAATGAAAAGTATCACTTTTTAATGACCCCCCGTATCTCAGTTGTGCTTAAACTTGGAGGAATGGTTAAAACGCATTCCTATAGATTTTTTTCCGTGGAATCCAGTGACATAGTCAGTTTTTCAATTAAACTTTCCGTTTTTGAGTTATTGAGCAAACATATGTTTTTTAAATGGGACACCCTGTATATTATTTTTTATTCTGATTAAGCACCATCTCAGCTTTTCTAAAACATATTATTTTAAGCATTTATTTTCTAAACCAAGCTCAGAATTCAAGATTTTGTAATTCAATTAGCAGTAGTAGGCTATGACTGTTTATTATAAACAAAAAATAAGTGTCAAGATTTCGTCAGAAATCGAAAATAATGTTAACATAATATCTACATCACATGATCTAATATTTAACTTAATTTAATTTGCAATTTCTTGAAAATTCAAATAATTGAATCATTAATATAATATAATAAATAATAAAAACTGAGAGAACTGTAAACTTTTAAACCAACCGACAAAGCTTTGAGATTTATTATTTGTTTTTAATAAACAGTCATAGAGCCTTCTACTAAGTTATTGACAATTGAATTACAAAATCTTGAATTCTGAGCTTGGTTTTGAAAACAAATGCATGAAATGATATATTTTTGAAAAGCTAAGATTGTGCTTAATAAGAATAAAAAATAATATACAGGGTGTCCAATTTAAAAAACATATGTTTGCTCAATTACTCAAAAACGGAAAGTTTAATTGGAAAACTGACTACGCCACTGGATTCTACGGAAAAAAATCTATAGGAATGCGTTTTAACCATTCCTCCAAATTTAAGCACAACTGAGATATGGGGGTGATTAAAAAGTGATATTTTCCATTTCCCCCCTGTATAGCAAAAACTAAGAGGGCTATGCAAAAACTGATTGCGCCATCTTTAGTTTCACAAAAAAGTAGCACACTGTCGCGAAAACCGCATCCCGCTAACGTTAAAAATAACGGAGATATCCCGTAAAAGTGCCCAAAATGGGATACCCTGTACCTACCTATTATTGACACCCTTTTTTTAATGAAAATATCACAGAAAATTTATTTCATTGATAAAACTGAAATCATCAAACCATATGAAAGTGTGTTAATGTACAAGAAAACTTATATCACTTGAATCTTGCGAGTTTGCTTGGATATGATGAGGAGGCTTTTCTTACTGAATTGGTAACAAATAGGCTGTAAATTCGGTTGAGGCTGAAACTCAACTGAATGGGGGCACATTTTGCACTGAGGATACTCAGAAAAAATCGGGATAATATTCAGATATGCTGAGAAAACTATAAGTTACATATTCGCGAAGAAAATAATTCTATGGCTGGTCCCAAAACCTTCTTAATACATATATGGAAAAGAAATGAAAAGTGTCGATAATTGGGGCACTGTCGATAATTGGTACATTTACCTTAATATACATGGGGTATTTTTGGATAGCCACCAGTCTGAGAAATTAAAACAGAATATCGACATCAATCTCCTGGATACCCTGTATACAGGTTTGGAAATTCACATCTGAAATATACGATATACAATGCATCAGACAGAGAATTCTTCCCTCCAGTTGCACAGATGAATAGTCGAGACAATCACGTGCTGTAACACACTGAATTCCGTTGTCTTACTTCAATATTCTAGTCTTGTCTCTCTCTTATCGTTTAGAGGAGCGTAATTCTTTAGTATGGTAGGCAACAGTAAATACTTGAAACGAGTATTACGGGCAGCCACACAAATTAAAAATTCTATAATTGTAGTGCAGGTTCCCTACCATACCGCGATAAGAGAGTCACAAGACTAGATTATTGCAATAAGACAGTTGAATTCATTCAGTTATCGCACTTGATTACCTCGCCTTTTCATCTGTGCAACTGGAGGGACGAATTCTCTGTCTGATGCATTATATATCGTATGTTTTCGATGTTAATTTCCAAATCTGTATATCAACACGACAAAGCGCTGAGGCTGCCATTTCTTCGTCCGTCATTACCGATTGGTGGTCGCGAGAGCAATGCCGCGGTAGAGTGTCAATGCTCAATGCCTTCGATACTGCTGCAGAAGTATTTCGGAAATTATTGCCGAAAACGCGAGCAGCAGTAGCAGTGGCTTAGTGTAATTGAGGCTTAATACATTCTGATGTCATTAGCGTCGATTCAAACCGGTGAGTGAACTTCATAAATCAATAAAATGAAACCTAGAAACATTCTTCTAATATGAATAAACGTGACACTGCTTCTGAGTCGTATGATGATTACAACAGAAATCTATAATATAAACATGTCAACGAGGGCTACCGTATTTTTTCTCACTAGTTGGCGCCTCTGTTGCGTGAGGTCCTGTCAAAGTTCGTTGTACTGTCATTAATTTATTATTATTGATGAAAAGATATTTGATTTTTATTATTATTATTACAAATTCTTATTTATTAGTGTTCGGTGTAATTAGTCGTGTGAAAAAAGTGTACATTCGATTCCTCTATCATAATCTTTGGATACTGTACAATATCGAGCATGCCGCAGGGTTGTGCAGTTCCGTATTGTTCAGAAAAAAAAGGAGGACTTAAGTTCCCGAACGATTAGACTATAGGTAATAAAGTGGATGTTACCCCTGCAAAACATGCACGTATTTGTAAAAAAAACATTTCAACCCTGATGATAATACGTGACCTAACGATCCTAATACAGAAAACCGTGAGTACCTAAATATCTTTTACATTATGTTGTTTTAGACATTTTACTTTTAAAATTGAAGAAATGAAGTTATCCTACATAGTTGTATTTTTTGTAATCTACTGTTGAAAATTTTTCAGCTTTTCCTAAATTAAAACTGAAAGCAATACCTAGCCAATTTTCTGGGTACCAGGAAGGTGAGGAGAGATATGAATGAAAATACTAATAGAGAGAGTTCTTGAACGCAGAAAAAAATTTTAAAATGCAAGAATCAGTTCAACTGTAGAGGAAAATCAATATGTAGTCAAGAGAGCTCAACTGATACTGCTTTTTCGTCGGAACTTGAAAGTAACAGAAACATACTTCGAATTGAAAATCTAATTGGTACAATTAACTCTGGATTTTACAACTATAAGCATTTGTTTGTTATCAATCAACACACTAACTCGAGGAAAACATTTACTGTTAAAATATGTATCAAGGACCTGTGTTAGTAAATAAATTATCCTACACTTGAATGAAAGTGATCAGTTAACACTTTGGCTGCCATACAGTTTTCAGGTCAATATTCTGGTAGGCTGTGTCAGTCATGCAGGACTGACAATCGAACACCACATTCAGGCTTTGGCAGTCAAATCTGACTGACAGCTCGTGTCATTTTACCTACGCCGCGTCAGTCTTTAAAGCCTGACATGACATATGGAGCAAATCGAGTGTCTCGGCTTCTTTCTGACTACAGATATCTGTTTTTCAACTCTACTCTAACTAGATATCGCAGGGCATGTCTGGCTTGGCAGAACAATTTCGCCTCCGGCAGATGGCCTAAACGGAGGATCGAGTGTCAGTCGTATACGACTGACGTGGCAGCCAAAGTGTTTATACTTTTCATTGATGTTTGAGTTTTTCCTTTTGGTACATACTGTTTTTTCTATATATTCACTTATAATGATAAATGAAAGGATTGTGTGAGGATTTATTGTTCTACTCCAACTTTTAACACTTTTCAGCTATCCCAGGTATCATGTAAGTATGATGAAAAGCAATGACTCTAAAAATGATAACCTACTTCTGCAATAAACTTATTTCAAAATCATGATAATGCTTTTCCACTGGAATTATCATTTCTATCATAGTATTTGGGTCTGTAACAAGAAAAACCATAAATGAAAACTCAATAAATAAGCATACTTTCCATAAGAAATTCGTTTTGAAACTCTGAACCAACTCGCCTTTGAATTAGCTTTCCTTTTGGTCCGCTAAATTTGGCCTATCTTTTTTAACTCCGTTTTCAAGGCAGTGATATTCCTTGATCCGTAATTCATATTTGCTGTTATTAATCTGAATACAGGGTTTTCCTTTTAAGTTGGCCTATTAGACGTTTCAGGAGAACTAGTGAATATTTCGTTCTGAAATTTTAGGTGGAGCCTAGAGGGGGAAGGAACTCTCCGTCTAAAATAGTCGACAGTGTTGCCACGTCTATCTCGAACACATATCTACTTTCTTATTTCAAATGAAACTACCTATATTTTCATTAATGTATCGATTCAATACCAAATTTGCAGCATAATCTACTAAAAAAGATTTCTCTACCATGCACCGTTGCCAAGTTATGCACAAACTCTTGAAATTTTTGACATCTGCAATGCCAGTTTGGAAATGCAATATCTCGATCATTTTCTATGCGAACGGAATCAAACTCAGCATTCTGATAGTAGAGAAGTCATGCATTCATGTGGTACATTCTGTATTTCGATACGTCTTAGGGTTGTTCGAAGATATTGGTCCGAAAATGTGGAACTTAAAGTGGAAATATTCCGAGATTTTCAAATGGCAACCCCATATTTATTTTACAGCATTCGAATCGAAATGAAAAATGAATGGCAGTCTCCTTTCACACTAATTATTTATTTTGGATAGTTTTCGAATGAGATGAAAAATACTGAAATTCTTCAGTATTTATAGTCATGATCTATGGTCTTGTTAACGATGTAATGGCTCTATGATTATGAGGATAATTTGTTAAGTAGATTCTATGGTTGAAATCATAAAAAGTGTTCGATGATCATGGATGTCATAAAAAAAAGTTTGCCCATGTTATTCAAACAAGATTCAGGTTGTTTCACAATTCACGGGGAATGCCAAAAAATCATTGAAGGGACCTGTTGGACCTTCAACAATCGTTATCCACATTCAGCAAGAATGACTGGAAAGAAATTCCGAAAACTGTTTTGGCTTTCAGCAATCCTGGCCCAATGTTCATAACCTCAACCATAGAATTCATTCCGATTATTCACCTTATAATCACACAGCATATTGTCCATAGATCATGACTATAAATACTGAGGAATTTCAGTATTTTTCATCTCATTCGAAAACTATCCAATATAAATAATTAGTGTAAAAAGAGACTGCCATTCATTTTTCATTTCGATTCGAATGCTGTAAAATAAATATGGGGTTGCCATTTGAAAATCTCGAAATATTTCCACTTTAAGTTCCACATTTTCGGAGCAATATCTTCGAACAACCTTAAGACGTATCGAAATACAGAATGTACCACATGAATGCATGACTTCTCTACTATCAGAATGCTGAGTTTGATTCCGTTCGCATAGAAAATGATCGAGATATTGCATTTCCAAACTGGCATTGCAGATGTCGAAAATTTCAAGAATTTGTGCATAACTTGGCAACGGTGCATGGTAGAGAATTTTTTTTTAGTAGGTTATGCTGCGAATTTGGTATTGAATCGATACATTCATGAAAATATAGGTAGTTTCATTTGAAATAAGAAAGTAGATATGTGTTCGAGATAGACGTGGCAACACTGTCGACTTGAAAATATTTTAGACGGAGAGTTCCTTCCCCCTCAAGGCTCCACCTAAAATTTCAGAACGAAATATTGACTAGTTCTCCTAAAACGTCTAATAGGCCAACTTAAAAGGAAAACCCTGTATGTATGTGAAACTACTCACATTCGCGTAAAGATTGAAAAGAAACAATACAGATTCACAATCAGGTTTGAATATTTGACAATTCAAATTATCGTGGACCTCACGCAACACTAGCGCCTCTAGCGGAAAATTCATACGCGGTAGCCCTATTACATAATATCAACGCCATAGAAGATTATCGTAGAGATTTTTGATATCCAAACCAGCATTGCGAGCCAGAATACTTATTCTCTTGAAAATATTTTAACGATACGATTTTGACGAAATTCAGCTGAATAATGTGTGTAGCTGTCTCAATTCTAAATATCAACGTGACACTATGATGATTACTACAGAAAAGTTTGGCATCGGAAAATTGCAGTTTTTTTTCGTTGCATGCTTCAGTGGAGAGATAAATATTTTTGTTGACCGTCAATTACGATTGTACTGATTGAAATGATTTGCTCCCTTTCAATACTCATTAAATTTCAATTTAGCGAATGAAATTTCATTTGTTGTACAGGGTCTCTAAATGATTGTAACAGCGCAGTTGGTTTTGGATTATTCTCATTTTGTTGCTTCTTATGCAAACCACAGAATTCTGTGATCATGCTATGCTCTGATTGGTAAGAGATTGGTACTCTGTAGCGGCAAAGTAATCCAAAGCCAACTGCGCTGTTACAATCATTTATAGAGACTCCGTATAAATTAGCGAAGGAATTGTCGGTGTTTTTTGAACAGTTGGCCACTCTTATGGTTCTTCCCTATTGTTTATTCATTTGAAGGTATTAATGATATGCAATACAATAAATATCAAAAATGTCATCATACCTTCTGAGTTGTGAAAGTGCCTTCAATCTCAACTCATCTTTGTCTTTCTTGAGTAAACAAGCCTCTGCCAGAAGATGATAACCAATCCCAACATACAAGTATGACCGGCCAAGAAAACCAGAGTTATTCTCCAGATCTTTCAGAACAGCTTCTTTGGCATATTTAACTCCTTCTTGTGGCAAGTTCAAATACTGATAACATAATTTAGCTGCTAATAAATAATTGTCTATTGCTTTGGGATCCAGACGAATAACATCTTTGAGTACAGAGAAACCTAGACTATATTTTCCAATTGAAATCAGGCTTAGAGCGTTTTGTTTCCATAAATATAATTCTTCGAAGGAGAATTTCATTGATCGTTCCAGAGACTGAAATTAAAATTCATTTCTTTATACATGAGTATATTACAAAGGGCGTTTCAAAAAAGATGATTCCATTTCTAGGATAGATAGAAAACTGAAAAATAATTGGGGTTTGTTCAGTACAAAATTTTCGTAACGCCATTATTATTCAAGAGAAAGCGCGTTGAAGAAAAAAATTACACACATCTTTCAAAATTTTGCCGAAACTACTGGCAACATATACGGATATGTTTTGAAAGCTGATACAACTAATGAATTTTGTTTATTATTATTTCATGACTTTCAAATCAAAATATTCCGAAAACTGTAGACAATATCAAGTTTTACCAAGAATAACCTTTTTGGTGTTAAATTAAAAGATGTTTAACTTCACTTGAAATTTTGCCCACTAAATCTACGTTAAAAAAGTTATGTTCAATACTCTATGAAAGTCAGACATAAAAACCATTTCATGGGATGTACAATATTGGCAGTAATTTGGGCAAATTCGTAAAAAATGTGTAGGGTAAAAGCTATAGTGATTGTCACCTTAAGTGCATGGATACATTCAGTAGGCCAATTCGCTTTCCTATTTTACTGTAACACTTTGGTTATTATTACGGAACTACATATGTAATATGTATGTAGTCCGTTCACGAAAGGTTGAGCCGCCGGTTGGCCATGGAAATTTGTCATATTCCACTGTGTATATATTTTTCTATTTTGTTCTGTTTCTGTTTTCATATTTGTAAGAGGTTTTCTACTGTTTGGAAGGTTCCGAGGAAAATTAAATTGATGAAGGTAAACCCTTCAATGATTCATATATCAAGGTTAAACCCTATGTCAGTCACTGTTCGATGCAATATTATTGACACAGTTATTGACGTATGGCTTAACCTTAGTATATAAATCATTGAAGGGTTTACTTACATCAATTAAATATTCCTTGGAACCTCCAAACAGTAGAAAACTTCTAACGAATATGAAACAGAACAAAATCGAAAAATATACGCAATTATGTGCAGTCGCTATCCTTAAGTAAACTATTACAAATAAACTTATTGACACGAAATCTCGCGTTGAATATCTAATGATGCCGTAACTTGAGGGAATTTAACTTGACCTAATTAGAAATAAACTATTCTGAAATATGTGGAGACAGATGAAAAAACCCTAGATAGCACCAATAGTTTATTACATCGGTATAAATGTGCACAGTGTCAATCAATAACAGGGTGTCAACAACTGCACCTCTCACCCTAAATTATTTTTAAAGCGTCCTTAATCTTAAATTGCGCCAAAAAAATATCTTACTGAGCAAACCCCAATTATTTTTCATTTTTCTACCTATCTTATAGACTACAGGGCCCGTGTTGAAAAAAATATGGGTCATTTGAACCATCAGGTGACCTATCTAGAACGATATTAGGGCATAAAATAATAAGATTCAGCACTATGCCGTCACTTGTAAGCTGTCCAACTGAGTGCAGGTGAGAATTCGAAAGTACAGGTAGAGTGAGTACATTTTGGTCACATATTTTTGTACGGCATTCTTACCATCGATAGATCCG
Source organism: Propylea japonica (assembly GCA_013421045.1). Classification (NCBI taxonomy): domain Eukaryota; kingdom Metazoa; phylum Arthropoda; class Insecta; order Coleoptera; family Coccinellidae; genus Propylea; species Propylea japonica. The sequence goes on along the minus strand of CM024243.1, from coordinate 62,440,549 downwards.
TGAAAACAAAGAAAACGCGTAGCGCCGTAAAAAAATGTGGAGCCACAAAGTCGAAATATTTTTTTAATTTTCCGACAGTTACCAGGGTAAATTTGGTCATTTGATTTTGTACAGCATCCGTGTCATACTATTTCAATACTGCTTCTAATCCATTATTCCGCAACGCCGTACAAAAATCATGCGACAAGGGGAAATAATATAGGGTTGCAATCCCCTCTCTTTCCGTAGTCGGGGGGTGATTTGACACAACATGAAATAAATTTATTTTGAAAGTATTTTATGCAAAGATAATATTTTTTCATATGCCGTACATTTTCGTTGGTCCAAAGAGAAAAAAAGAAAAAATCCATTTATTCGTACTAATTTTCATAGTCTTTTCGTGATTCTAAGTTCCTAGTTAGAAACTATGTTGAATATGGGTTTGTATTCTATCCATTTATACCAAAATATAAACATATTGTCACTGATAATTCCAAAATACAACATATTTTTAAAAAGTACTCATGACACTGAATTTTGTAGTACAAAATCAAGCGACAAGGGGCTCTGCTAACTTCAGTGTCATGAGTACTTTTTAAAAATATGTTGTATTTTGGAATTATTAGTGACAATATGTTTATCTTTTGGTATAAATGGATAGAATACAAACCCATATTCAACATGGTTTCTAACTAGGAACCTAGAATCACGAAAAGACTATGAAAATTAGGACGAATAAATGGATTTTTTCTCTTTTTTCTCTTTGGATCAACGAAAATGTACGGCATATGAAAAATATTACCTTTGCATATAATACTTTCAAAATAAATTTATTTCATGTTGTGTCAAATCACCCCCCGACTACGGAAAGTAGTTCTATTACTAGAACAATTTCGAAATGGTATCAGTCGGTGGATGGAAGTCCAGGGTTTACAAAAGAATCGCTGATGGCCATTACTTTGAAAAAGGAAAACTCTTCCGATCCTATACTCTGTAATTTAGTCATGGATGAAATGTCTATAAGACAACAAATTGAGTGGACTGGAAAAAAATTCAGTGGGTATATCGATCTAGGTACCAACCTCGACTCTGATAATTTACCAGAAGCGAGGGAGGTATTGGTATTGATGCTTGTGTGCATTCACAGCTCGTGGAAGATACCCATTGGATATTTCCTCGTTAATGGCCTTTCAGCAGATGAGAAAGCTGAGTTAATTCTCAAATGCTTGGAATTTATTAGCGAAAGTGGAATTATTATTACTTCCCTAACTTTTGATGGCACTGCTACAAATATATCAATGGCAGAGAAATTGGGAGCGAATTTTAGCGATTTCTCCAATTTGAAAACTTTTTTCTTGGACCCATTTTCAAACCGAAATATTTTCATATTTTTAGATGCATGTCATATGTTGAAACTAGTTAGGAATTGCTTTGCTTCACAAAGTGGAATAAAAGATGCCAATCAAAGAAGCATAGATTGGAATTTTATCAAGAAATTAGTTGAAATTCAGAATAAAGAAGGGCTACATGCAGCAACTAAAATTAGACTGAGACACTTGCAATGGTCAAGGGAAAAAATGAAAGTTCGTTTGGCTACTCAGACATTGAGTAAAAGTGTCAGTGATGCTATGAAATTTTTATGGGAAGACATGAAGTTCCCAGAATTTGAAGGTTCTGAAGGTACCGTAGAATTTATTCTGAATTTCAATAATATATTTGACATGCTTAACTCTAGGAATAAATTTGCTAAATATAGTTATAAGAAAGCTTTTTCTGAGGAAACAGCAAATTTCTTCCTGGAGTTCATTGAAAATATGAAAATATATATATTAGGTCTACAATTGAATAATATTTCAATTTTAGTTAGTCCAAGAAAAACAGGCTTTCTAGGGCTAATGGTCTGTTTGGAGAGCTTAAAGAAAATGTATTTTGAGTATGTTGTTGAAAAAAAATTCTTGAAGTACATTCTAACTTACAAGCTCTCCCAAGACCACTTGGAATTATTGTTGGAATGAAAAAATCAAATAGGCACTCCTGCTATTATTTTATTTGAGTTACCTTATGTAAAACATTGACAGAATATTTTTCTAATGTCAAGTTGTTAAAATAAAATAATCTTCAATTTAATTGCTTAAAACTGCGTGTATTATATCTATTAACTACAGGAAAATCTGCTATGCAACACAACAGAGTGAATGGTTTGGATTTTAATGCATCAGAAAAATTAAATGATTGTGAAATATGCATTAAAGGGAAAATGACAAGCTTACCATTTCCACAAAGAGAACAAAAGCAAATAACCTTTTGGAAATTATTCATTCTGATGTATGGGGACCAATTAAAACAAAGTCACATGGTGGTTCTCAATATTTCTTAACCTTCACGGATGAATATTCCAGATATTGCAAAATTTATTTTCTCAAACGAAAGAATGAAGTCCTAGAATATTTCAAAGAATACAAAAATGAGGTAGAAAATGAGCATGGCAGAAAAATAAATTTCTTCAAAGTGATAATGAAAGGTCTGAATACGTCAACAAAGAATTTGAAACATTTCTAAAACAAATGGTATCAAAAGGAGACTATCCTGTGTCTATACTCCTCAACAAAACGGCATAGCTGAAAGAAAAAATAGAACCTTGCTCGATAAAGCAAGATGTATGATGATAGCAGCTGGACTACCATTAACTTTTTGGGCCGAAGCAATCAATACAGCGAATTATTTAATAAACAGATCACCATCAAGAGCAATAGACGGTAAAACACCATTCGAAAAATGGGTACAAAAATCGTTTACCATCTGTCAAACACCTACATGTCTTCGGATCAAAAGCATTTGTGTTAAATAAAAAACCAAACAGAGGAAAGTTTTCACCACGTTCTGAAGAAGGAATTTTTATGGGCTATTCGGAAATAAGTAAAGCATATAGAATATGGATGCCAAGTCAAAGAGAAATCGTTGTTTCGAAGGATGTGAAAATACTAGATAACAAAATGTCCGATGTTTACGAAAAACAAAATGACTATGATAGATTTCATTATGATCAAGAAGAGCATGGAGAAAGCGAAGAAAATGTAAAGAAAAACAATAATTTTGACATCGACATAAAAATGGAAAGAAATGACCAAAAAGATCAAGAAATTGAAAACAGTTATCCAACTAACGAAGAAGAATATCACAGAGAATCCCAGGAGGAAAAACAAATTTCAGATGAAGAAATAAGACCAAAAAGAACGATTCAAGCACCTAAATGGACAGAGGATTACATTTCATATTTTATTGGAGAAAAAGATGCTGAACAAAATGAAGATGAAATATGGGATGAAGCAATAAGAAACGAAATACGAGCACATATAAGAAATGGAACTTGGATAATTACCGAGAAAACTGGAAGTGAAAATATAATACAAATAAGATGATATTGAAAGAAAAATTCAATGCTGATGGAAGTTTGGAAAGAAGAAAGGCAAGATTAGTAGCAAGAGGTTTCAATCAACGTCCAGGGATTGACTTCACAGAAACTTTTGCACCTGTGGCGAAACTGAGCTCTATCAGACTATTATTAGCTCTAGCAGCAGAAGAAAAACTCAAATTGAATCAAATAGACATAACAACAGCTTTTCTGAATGGTGAAATTGAAGAAGAAATTTTCATGAAATTCCGCAAAATTTTGAAAAATATTTACAAGAAATTATCTTAGAAGAAAGTATGAAAGATGACATAGATTTTTATTTGAAAGCGGTAAAAATGTTAGAAGATTTGAGAAAAAATTCAGAAGAAAAAGTATGTCGACTCAAGAAAGCCCTTTACGGATTAAAACAAGCCGGGAGGCAATGGTTCAAAAAGTTAGACACCAAATTGATCGAAATTGGTTTCAGATCATCAGACGCAGACCCATGCATGTACATATACCGCAAAGGAGGAGAAAAAGCCATTATTGCAGTATATGTGGATGATTTGATTGTGGCAACTTCTAACCAAAAAATACTTAATTTCATAAAGAACCAAATCATGAAAAGTTTCGACATGAGAGATTTGGGAACTCTAAATTATTGTCTTGGAATAGAATTCGAACAAAACGGAGATGTTATAACTGCAAAGCAACAAAAATATATTAATGATGTATTAATCAGATACGGTATGTCGAATTGCAAAAGTACAAAGAGCCCCATGGAAGAAAACCTAAAACTGGAGAAAGGAAATCCGGATAAATTGGAAAATATTCCTTACCAGAATCTCATTGGAGCGTTGATGTATTTATCAACAGCAACTCGACCTGATATTTCTTTTGCAGTCAGTTATTTGAGCCAATTCAATAACTGTTACAATTTGGAACATTGGATTGCTGCAAAACGTGTACTTAGATATTTACAAGGTACCAAGAATTACGAACTAAAATTCGAGAACACTGGAGAGAATATAATTGGATATGCTGATGCAGATTGGGGTGCATGTAAAATTGATAGAAGATCATATACTGGCTATTGTTTTATTTTTGCAAATTCCTCAGTTAGTTGGGAATCGAGAAAACAAGAGCCGTAGCATTATCAGCAGCAGAAGCTGAGTACATGTCACTGACAGAAGCATCAAAAGAAGCAGTACACCTCAAAAATCTAATAAATGATATGGGATGTCATCATAAAAAAATTTTAATCTACAACGACAATCAGGCTGCACAAAAGTTAGCTTATAATCCGATTGTGAGTTCAAAATCTAAACATATTTCCATAAAAGAACACTTCATAAGAGATCTTGTGAAGAATGGTGACATCGAAATAGGCTACAAAAGGACTGATGAAATTAGCCGATATTTTGACGAAATCTTTGAATGGAAATCGTCATTCTTCATTATTAAAAGGCATTGGACTCTACTCAAGCAGTTCGTGAGGAGGAGTGTTGGAATGAAAAAATCAAATAGGCACTCCTGCTATTATTTTATTTGAGTTACTTTATGTAAAACATTGACAGAATATTTTTCTAATGTCAAGTTGTTAAAATAAAATAATCTTCAATTTAATTGCTTAAAACTGCGTGTATTATATCTATTAACTACAATTATTTTTTGGTGCCATCAGGAGCAAGGGAGGTTATAATAACAACCCAACAGCCAGGCAATTTGAGGCAGCTTTCAAGAGGCTCCTGGTCCACAGTGAAATTAGAGCATCAGATAGTGGAAATGCTATTAATTTAGAAACGATAACAATTTTAACTTGTGGTTCAGGACAAAAAAAACTACCAATGAATCCGGAGAAAACTTGGAGGAAAAGGAGGAGTTTTTAGCATTCCTGGAAAAAACCAGGGAAGATATTTCCAATTATAGCTTCCACAATAGCTCTGCATGGGATCTCACCATGTATGTTGAGGATGTTGTTGCCTATATTTCTGGTTCGTCATAAGAGGTGTTGTTAAATGCATTACCTGCATCAAATGCAAAATATTTTAGAGAGCAATTTGACTCTGTCGGCTCTACAGAGGAAAAAACCTATGGCAATTTGCAAAAAGCCAGCGAAATGGTTATAGGTGTTTGTAGGGCTGCAGAAAATATTTTAGGTTCTACGACAAAACTGTAGGTGTCATATGCTCAGTTGCAGGAACGTCCATTAAAATTTAAAGGTCCATTAAACCCTTAATCCTCCATTAGTTCCTTGTAATAATGGAGGATTAAGAGTTTAATGGACCTTTAAATTTTAATGGACGTTCCTGCAACTGACACATAGACTCTAAAATATGTAGAAATCCAATAATTCCTCTGATGACGAACACCATGAAAAATTTGCCAGTGACAACATTCGAAGCATTTGGTGATCATCTGTATGATGATGATCCCCTGGAGGGTCATTGCATGGACCTTATTAAACTCCTCCTTAAAAACTATTTCAAGCTTCGGATTCATTATGAAACAGTTAAACGCTTGGAAGCTGCCCGGAAGAATAGATCCAGATCTATTCTCACAAAATTAATATTATTCAGAAATGAATAAATTTGCTTTTCCGTCGATCTCAAAATAAAAGGTGATTTCAATGTGTACTAAATTGATCATTAATGGCTCATTTTAATGCTCAATTTATGCTATTTTAATCTGCAATCCTCACGGCAACCGTTCACAAAGTATTCAGAAGCACTACAAGAGATGTGAAAACTCTACTGGAACATAGATACTTAGAAATTATATTATGTCAAATGTTAGTCTCGTGCAAAATGAGAATTCAAACACAATTCATATTGAGATCGTCGGAAAAATCTTGTAATCATCTCGGTTATTAATCAAACGACTAATGGTCTCAAGCTTGTATTAACTATTAATATCTCGACCATCAATCGCAGTCTTTAGTAACCTAGTTGATTAAATAACTAATAGTTTTTCATACCAAATAATTTTCACTCTGTTAATTTAGCTTGTATGTATTTTTTATTAATTATTGACCCTGACAAGTGTTTATGAAAAGTATTTTTTTAAGAGCAGAGATTACAGTTGTCATGATGTAAATACTGAGATCATTTTGTTTATTTAACTTATTTTTTTGTGTGTATTTAATAAAAATTGAAGTTATAATTTTTTCATTTAATCACAATATATTATTATCTAATTTCATATTTCTACTGATATGACTATGTTCGAGTTCTTTCAAGGTGAACAACTTAAAATTTAATATTTGAATATGAAGTAAGTGCTCACACATTCATAAGCACCAAGCGATCAGAATGAATATATTCAGAAGAGTGAAAGCTCAAGATTTTCTATTTGTATTGTCACTTTCACTATTTCAAATTGTAGTTACTGAAAAATGGAACGGTCCTGATGTGCGGTCCACATCTACGTATTTTCAATAAAAAATTACTACGAGGTGTCAGTTTGAAAACTTGCCACGGCAATTATGTCACGACAGGATTGTTTTCAGTTGTAATTTAACTAGTGCAATGAAAATTATCGATTCATTTTCATTGCAAGAGTTAAATTTAATAAGAAAATTTTGTGAATCCATCAAATCGTATTGTGTCGCTGTAAGTTTGTTCAACAGTGTTCATGTTACTCTAATAAGTAATAAACGTTCATAATTACGTCTGCATTTATTTTGAAGGACCTGATAATTTTGCACTAGTGCGAATTATCGATAGTTTGCACTAGTGCAAAATTATCGCCTAATTGTATGCTCATTGGCTAAACAACAATAAAAAATCAGTCGGAACATTGTTGTCTGTCGAATTTGACAGATGAATAAAATTTTCGTAAGTAATTGCACAAGTGCATCAACAAAATTACCGATAATTTTGCATGACAGCGTGTTGTCTAAAACGTTCATTTTTCATTTTGACAATAATCGCTGTGACTATGGGGTGGGTAATCACTTCATTTACATAGGATTTTTGACAAGAATTGATATTCAGTGAAAATTTTGGATTGCTCAATTTTTCTTCGGAGGGGAAATATCTCAAGGAATAAAAATAAAAATGTTCACAAAAAGGTTGCGTAATTTCTACGTTTAGTCATTAACATTCGTTTCATGAAATTCAAACGCAAAATTGAACTGAGTGTGAACATATCGCTATGATTTACGTAAGTTTCAATTTCGATTTTTACGTTCGAGTTTGAAATCGAACGTGGTACGGTACGCCAATGCACATCCGAAACTAAGATTGTATACGGCGTTGCCACCCGAGGTTACTAAACAAAGAGGTCCGATCTTTTATCTTTGTTCCACTCATTGTAGAGGTTTTCAATGTGAGAGTCAAAACAAACCCACTTTTTTACAAGGGTATGCCCGGTCTATCGGGATATAGTCTAAGATTGCAACCCTATATTATTTCCCCTTGTCGCATGATTTTTGTACGGCGTTGCGGAATAATGGATTAGAAGCAGCATTGAAATAGAATGACACAGATGCCGTACAAAATCAAATGACCACATTTACCCTGGTAACTGTCGGAAAATTAAAAAAAATTTCGACTTTGTGGCTCCACATTTTTTTTTACGGCGCTACGCGTTTTCTCATTATTTTTCACGGATATATCAATGGTAAGAATGCCGTACAAAAATATGTGACCAAAATGTACCCACTCTACCTGTACTTTCGAATTCTCACCTGCCACTCAGTTGGACAGCTTATACAAGTGACGGCATAGTGCTGAATCTTATTATTTTATGCCCTAAAATCGTTCTAGATAGGTCACCTGGTGGTTCAAATGACCCATAATTTTTTCAACACGGGCCTGTAGTCTATTAGAGATAACTCCGAAAATCGAGCCATTATGCCACTATATCAAAAATTAAAACGGTCCAACATAAAAATAAGAAAATAATTATTTGATTTACCTCTTGAAGCAGAACTATTTGTCCCCATCTGACTGTAGCTATTGTCAACAAATCATATACTCGAGTGGCCTCAATATAGGCACTTAACCTTGCTTCTTTAAACTCAGGCGATTGGGATAAAACTGCATTTTTAACAGCCATTGATTCAGCTACGGAAAGGAGAAGGATGACCTCTTCGCATTCATTTTTCGGAATAAACTGTAAAATATAAAAAAAATCAAGAAAAGCACTGAGCACGTGCCTTTGAGCGCTCGTTCATTGGTGGAGCAATAAGGCTATTACTTCAACATTTTGTATAGGACTTGAGATTGACACTGAATTATATGAAGGCAAAATCTCAGCACGATCGGAATTATACAGTGCGCGTCATTGTGGAACAAATTCGTTTTTCAGAAGAAAAATTTTTTGGCAACAAAATTCTGAAACAGGTCCGCTTTTGTTTCACTTCTGCCAAATTTTATGCATTTTTGAAGGATTTTTGTTGCACCCTTCCTTGAAAATTAATTAGTTTTAAAATGTTTTCAGTATGTGCACTTTGTCATGGCTTATTTACTTCAAGACGGTGGTACCTGATGAAATTTGTTACCAAATGTCGACCATCACAGTTTTGTTCATGCACAACTTTCAACCCCTTCAAGGGAGAAAAAAATGGAATTATATCGGAAATTGAGGTGTAGTTCGCCTCCACGTGGTGCACCCTGGGATGCTAATGAACTAACACAAGAGGCGCCAGGCAATCTTCAGTTTATCTTTAGATCTCCTGGCAAAAGGATCACAGGCACAACAAATCATGACACAATCATTAAACGGTTCTTCTAAGAACCAATCACAGAACATATAATAGTGTTTTTAAGATAATGACAAACAAAAAGATTCTTTGCCTTTTAGGAGGCTAACCTAACAAATTTTTGAAACATAAATAAATAAATTGAATATAGTAATCATCGAAATGAATACAATCTTCAATTTATAGGCTCACAGAACCTTCTTCAGGCGGACTGGGATGATTATTCAAGATGTTGTCAATGAGGGAAGAGACACAGACCGGTTTCGGCCTCATTAGACCTCGTCAGTGTCCCATATCCCTCAGACACAACATCCTATTGAAAAACTTCTACATTTAAGACTACTTGTAAGAAGCTATCGAGTAGCAACTAACCGGTCTGTCTCTTCCCTCATTGACAACATCTTGAATAATCATCCCAGTCCGCCTGAAGAAGGTTCTGTGAGCCTATTAAATGAAGATTATATTCATTTCATTTCGATGATTACTATTTTCAATTTATCTATGTTTCAAAAATATAAGTGTGTTTGGTCACGATTTAGCGATAATTTAAGGGCATCAAATATACCTAATTTTATCGACAATAACACCCATATTGGGGAGTTTACCCCCTCAATTTTGGAGAGGACCCCATTTTAAATTTACTTTTTATTTTAATTGACCCTTCCAAATAATATCGAGTTTTTTGGACATAAAGATCCTACAGATGTGAAAAAATTTTTTTAAAGATGATACTACCTTTCATTGAAGTGGAACAATATGAAACATTCTACTCAGAAATGCCATAAAAATTCTTCAAAAAATGTTAGTAATATGTACTAATTTTCTTAGTAAATCCGCAATAGCATAAGAACTAGCACATTGAAGTTTTGCTAACACGCAGGGATATTAGCTACAAAACGATATTAACATAATTTCTGTAAGTTACATAATTAGAAAGAAATTGCTGTTCGAACATGACCCTTATGAAAATTTATAGAATAAAATAAAACTCAGTACTGTACTTTCGATAATTTTTAATGATTAATCAAATAAATTAATCATAAAAATTGCTCAAAATGGCCGCCTCTGCTTGGAGACAGGCAGTGGCCCTCATGACGACTGTAGAAGAAAAAAAAGTTTGGGCCGCTCGCGAAGCGGTCATGTTTGAACAGCAATAACTCTTAAATTATGTAACTTACAGAAATGAAGTAGATTTTGTTTTGTAGCTAATATCCTTGTTTAGGTAACTCTAGTTGTCCAATGAAGTGTAGTTCGGGGAGTAAGCTCACAGAGGGAGATTTGGTTTAGATGTGCCCATTCATAAATTCAATTTGAATTTTACTACGAATACGAATAGAAAATTAGTAAATTTTTTTACTAAAATTTTTTTTAAGAATTTTTTTAAGGCATTTTCAAGTTGAATGTTTTCATATTGTTCTACTTTAATGAAAGGTTGTGGTATCATCATTCAAAAACCATTTTTTTCACATCTGTAGGACCTTTATGTTCAAAGAAATCGATATTATTTGTAAGGGTCGACGAAAATAAAAAAGTAAATTTAAAATGGGGGCTACTCCAAAACTAAGGGGGTGAACTTCCCAATGTGGGTGTTGCTGTCGATAAAATTAGGTATATTTGATGCCCTTGAATTATCGCTAAGTCACGACCAAGCACACTATTATATGCTCTGTGATTCAATTCACAAGGAAACTGGGACCTAGAGTACACGAGTCTGCCTTCAATATACAGGGTTTTCCTTTAAGTTGGCCTATTAGACGTATTAGGAGAGCTAGTGAATATTTCGTTCTGAAATTTTTGGTGCAGCCCTGAGGTTGAAGGAACTCTTCGCCTAAAATATTTTCAAGTCGACAGTGTTGCCACGTCTATCTCAAACTCATATCTACTTTCTTATTTCAAATGGAACTACCTATATTTTCATTTATGTATCGATGCAATACCAAATTTGCAGTATAACCCACTAAAAAAAATTTCTCTGCTATGCACTGTTGCCAAGTTATTCACAAATTCCTGAAACTTTTGACATTTGCATTGCCAGTTTGGAAATGCAATATCTCGATTATTTTTTATGCGAACGGAACCAAAATCAGCAGTCTCATAGTAAAGACTCCATACATTCATGTGTATATTCAGTATTTTGATACATCGTGAGGTTTTTCGAAGATATTGCTGCGAAAATGTGAAACTCAAAATTGAAAGTTTTCGAGATTTTCAAATGGCAACCCCATATTTATTTTACAGCATTCGATTTGAAATGAAAAATTAATGGCAGTCTCCTTTTACACTTATTATTTATTTTGGATAGTTTTCGAATGAGATGAAAAATACTGAAATTTTTCAGTATTTATAGTTCATGATCTATGGTCCTGTTTACGATGAAATGGTTCTATGATTATGGCGTGAATTGTTGAAGTAGATTCTATGGTTGAAATCATAAAAATTATTCGATGATCATGGATGTCATAGAAAAAAGTTTACCCATATTATTCAAACCCGATTCGGGTTGTTTCACAATTCACGGGGAATGCCAAAAAATTATTGAAAGGGCCTGTAGGACCTTCAACAATCGTTATTCACATTTAGCACGAATGATCGGAAAGAATTCCAAAATTGTTTAGGCTTTCTATAATCCTGGCCCTATGTTCATGATCTCAACAATAGGATTCATTCCGATAATTCACTTTATAATCACACAGCATGACTATAAAAACTGAAAATTTTCAGTATTTTTCATCTCATTTGAAAACTGTCAAAAATAAATACAGTGGACTCTCGATAAGTCGAACTCCCAGGGACCACATAAAACTGTTCGACTTATCTATAGTTCGGCTCACCAAACATTCGAGTTATTGAGGTGGGAGTTCGACTCATTGAGGGAAAAACTCGAGGTAATACATATTGATCATCGTTAGTCAATGAGAAGCAAGCGTATATGTATTTTATATTTAATGAAAATATGTATACATACATTGTACATATTCTAATCACATATCTTCATAAAATTCATACGGGTTTAAAAAAATCGTTAATTTTCATTTGCTTTAAACGTTTTTTTTCCAATTTGGAAACGACCGAAGATATTTCATTTAGTTTCCTGAAAATGTCGTATTCGATATCTTCAGAACTTTCCAGAAAACATCTGATCGTATCGATAGCTTGTCTAGCTTCTGGAACAGTTGGTGGTGTAGGTGGCTCAATTTCAGGGTCCTCCAAATTGTCCAAACCTGCATCGTCTTCTTCTTCCCTTCCTAACACTTCACGTACGATGCTTTCATCTGTAGGTGGAAAGCATACCGGTAGATCACAATCCACCTCCACATCAAATACAGATGAAAGGATTCCCCATCCATCAATTTCCACTTCTTCTGGATTTTCCAGCGCTGTGTCTGATTCATCGGTGGTAATCACGTCGAATCCACATGCAGAAAAACAATTCTGAATTGTTCGAGGGCTCACTTCATCCCATGCCTTCTTGATGAAATGTAGAGCTTCTAATACATTTATTGGGACTACAGCACGATTTTCCTGTATTTGTCGAAGCACATGGTTTACTACTTCAGTACGGTATTTAACCTTAAAATTTTAATGATTCCCAAATCCAAGGGCTGTAGTTTCGATGTCGTGTTCGGTGGTAGAAACTCTACTTTTAACGATATAAGAACAGGCAAGGGATTATGAGCTGGACAATTGTCTATGAAGAGAAGAGCCCTCTTCTTTTTTTTGTCAACTCGTTATCCCACTTTTGCAACCATTCTCTAAAAATAATTCCAGTCATCCATGCTCTAGAATTCGCAGTATACTCTGTAGGAAAGGTTTTAACATTTTTGAAACAACGGGGCTTCAGCGATTTGCCTATAACGCATGGTACATGTTTCACTGAACCGCTCATATTAACAGCAAGCAAAACAGTTAAACGTTCTTTACTTTCCTTACCACCATGACAATCTGTGTTTTTGAAATCTAATGTTTTGTTGGGTAAACATCTGTAAAACAGCCCGGTTTCGTCTGCGTTGTAGATCTCATCGGATGTGTACGTTTCCAATAAATCCGATAGATGAGCTAGCCATTCAGCACAAGTGTCTTCATTAACGCTAGTACTTTCGCCTGACAAGGTTCTTCCAGCAATTCCGTACCTTTTTTTAAAATTGGATAGCCAACCACTACTCGCTGCAAATTCGTGGCCTAAGGAAGATGCGAATTCCTTCGCTTTCTGTTGAAGAAGTGGTCCATTTACTGGAATATTGTTTTTGCGCGTTTCCTGGAATCACTTTATCAAACATTTTTCAACATCTGAGTGCTGAGGCAATTTTTGACGGTACCGGTGTACTGATTTTCCTTCTGCAGTGGAAGCGATGATTTTCATTTTGTTTTTGATGATGGTTGACAGGTAGATTTAGGAATTCCGAACTGGATAGCGATGAGGCTTTTACTTTTTTCGCCTTTCTCTACTTCCCGAATGAGTTCCAGTTTATCTGCTACTGATAAAATTTTGAGTTTTCGTGGAGCCATGACTTATAACGCTCTTGGCACACGATGGCTTCATAAACAAATAAGGAATGAATTGAACTAATGTCCCTCGACTCCTGAGCGGTTGAAGAACACATTATGATGGCTGCCACTTGTGGTGATTGGTTTGCGTAACGAATCCTTTTCGCATTCATTCGTGAGATCAAAAAGTTCGACTCATTGAGGCGATGGTGGTCAGGAGTACGACTCATAGAGGTGGAGATTTCCGCGGAGCCCTTCCAGCAGTTCGACTCATCTATTAGTCTCTTTAGTCCCAAGAACACTGTTCGACTCATTGAGGTGAAATTACATAGGGTAAGATACGCAGGAATCGGGACTGGAGAAACAGTTCGACTTATCAAAGAGTTCGACTTACCGATGTTCGACTTATCGAGAGTCCACTGTAATTAGTGAACATAAGGCCAGGATTACAGAAAGCCTAAACAATTTTCGGAATTTCTTTCAAGTCATTCTTGCTAAATGTGAATAACGATTGTTAAAAGTCCTACAGGTCCTTTCAATAATTTTTTGGCATTTCCCGTGAATTGTGAAACAACCCGAATCGTGTTCGAATCATATGGGTAAACTTTTTTCTATGACATCCATGATCATCGAATAATTTTTATGATTTCAACCATAGAATCTACTTCAACAATTCACGCCATAATCTTAGAACCATTTCATCGTAAACAGGACCATAGATCATGAACTATAAATACTTTCATCTCATTCGAAAACTATCCAAAATAAATAATTAGTGTAAAAGGAGACTGCCATTCATTTTTTATTTCGAATCGAATGCTGTAAAATAAATATGGGGTTGCCATTTGAAAATCTCGAAATATTTCAATTTTGAGTTTCACATTTTCGGAGCAATATCTTCGAAAAACCTTACGATGTATCAAAATACTTTATATACCACATGAGTCTTTACTATAAGACTGCTGATTTTGGTTCCGTTCGCATAAAAAATAATCGAAATAATGCATTTCCAAACTGGCAATGCAAATGTCAAAAGTTTCAGGAATTTGTGAATAACTTGGCAACAGTGCATAGCAGTGAAATTTTTTTTAGTGGGTTATACTGCAAATCTGGTATTGAATCGATACATAAATGAAAATATAGGTAGTTCCATTTGAAATAAGAAAGTAGATATGAGTTTGAGATAGACGTGGCAACACTGTCGACTTGAAAATATTTTAGGCGAAAAGTTCGTTCAACCTCAGGGCTGCACCAAAAATTTCAGAACGAAATATTCACTAGTTCTCCTAATACGTCTAATAGGCCAACTTAAAAGGAAAACCCTGTAGATGGCATAAGCAGTTTATTATTCCTGTTATGTAATTACCTGTGATGTTGCCATACGCTAAATAAATAAATAAATGAACAAAAATCAGAAATTTATTTCGGCATTGGAGTACCACCCGGAGAATCATTGTGCATTATAAGATAAGTTAAATTAAATGTTCAAAATGACCCCTCGTTCTGGATGCGCAGTGTCTCACACATTCTAATTTTTCATGTAAGGGGGTTTTACGGGATTGAAAGTTGTGCATGGATAAAACTGTAATAGTCGACTTTCATCAGGTACCATCGTCTCAAAGTAAATGAGCTATGACAAAATGCACATACTGAAAAAATTATTGAACAAATTCTTAAAAAATTTTTCTTGCAAATTTCTGCAGAGCCGGATCGTGAGCGTGGCGAAGGAGGCATTTGACATTGGTGCAAACGACGTAGGGGCGCAAAATGTGAAATTACAATTTTTTAACGTTTCTATTCGATCTGTATATTGAGGTTTTGTTCATTACTTTTTAAGAAATGTGGTAAGTATAAAAGTATATTTGTGCTTAAAAGAACCCCTAGCGGGAAAGTTTTGGAGTAGTTTTGATATCTCCATTTTTTTTATGTTCTTTAGGGTACTGAATCCGAATCTGAGGTTTGCTAACAAAATCTCGTGACGGAACATAGAAAAAAAGATGAAAAATCTCATTCTTGGTTAGTTTTTTGCTCATTACTCGGAAACTATCAACTTTTCCTGAAAAACATTTCATTACAAAATGACAGTACTTAAAATTTCCTACGAATTTTTCTGCCACAGCTTGTTCTGCGACAAGCCGTTCTGGCTACAATTTCAATTGAAAATGAGAAATTTTCTATGACTTAATAAATAAAAAAATCAAATTCTATGGTTTCGATGAAACGATCCTCTTGAAATTTTACATGAACATTCAGTATATCAGTCTCGATTCACAAAAAAAAATTCACTCGAGTTGGATATCTTGTTATGGAAATATAAAGATTCTTCTTTTCAATATTGCAATTGAATTGAATTGTTCTTCAATATAAATTTCTGTGCATCGAGACTGATATATCGGTGTGTCCCAAGGTGAGTGGCCTATTAGATTATTATGGAAACTATTGATGGTAAAGATTTCAAATTTTGTGAATAGATATTTGACCATTTAAGGTACATTTTTAAAATAATTTCACATTTCCAGTGTTGCCGGATGTACGACAATTTGGCAACAACTTTGTTATTTTAAATGGGACATCTGGTATTTTTATTTCTTATGATACTCCATATAATATTAAATCTATTCACTTTCACTTTTCCATCCCTATCTTTAACGGTTTTTGAGTTATTAATTATTTTTCGAAATTTTAGATCAAATTGGCGTATAACGAAAATGACTCTAGTTCGCTCAATATTTGAGATTTAAGTCAAAAATTTTGCAAGTCGTTAGATATTGATCTGATCTATGTCACTGCTTTTGAATTATAGTTGTCAGTTATACAGCATGGACCAAAAAAATCATCATTTGCTAAGCTACAAAATCGTTGAGATAGGTATAGGGACGTGAATAGAAAAATTGTAGAGTGTGTTGTACTGATTCCAAAAAATGAAAAATATACTAGGTGTCTAATTTGAAAAAATATACTTTTTTACAATTTTGTAACTCGGCAAATGATGATTTTTTTTGGTGCGTCCTGTATAATTGACAACCATAATTCAAAAGCAGTGACATAGATCAGATCAATATCTAACGACTTGCAAAATTTCTGACTTAAATCTCAAATATTGAGCGAACAAGAGTCATTTTCGTAATACGCCAATTTGATCTAAAATTTCGAAAAATAATTAATAACTGAAAAACCGTTAAAGATAGGGATGGAAAAGTAAGAGTGAATAGATTTAATATTTTATGGAGAATCATAAAAAAATAGAAATACCGGATGTCCCATTCAAAATAACAAAGTTGTTGCCAAATTGTCGTACATCCGGCAACACTGGAAATGTGAAATTATTTTAAAAATGTACCTTAGATGGCCAAATATCTATCCACAAAATTTGAAATCTTTACCATCAAGAGTTTCCATTAAAATCTAATAGGCCACTCACCTTGGGACACCCGATACTGAATGTTCATGCAAAATTTAGGATCGCATCGTCGGAACCATAGAATTTTTGTTTCATTATTGAGTCATAGAAAATCCCTCATTTTCAATTTATAATTTGAGCCAGATCAGGTTGTCGCAGAACAAGTTGTGGTAGTACAATTCGTAGGAAATTTTATGTACTTTCATTTTGTTTCGAAAGATTTTTCACGAGAAGTCGATAGTTTCCTAGTATTGAGCAAAAAACTAACCAAGAATGAGATTTTTACTTTTTTTTCCATGTCCTGTCACGAAATTTTTTAGCAAATCTCAAATTTGGATTCAGCACCCTGAAAACATAAAAATTAAAAGAAATCAAAACTACCCCTAAACTTCACAGCTAAAAGCACAATTCGAGTGGATTAAGATTGATGTGAATAAAAAGTTCTTCAAAATATAATCAATAAATGTAAATTATGAAAACATGTATTTATTGAAAAATGAATTTCTTCGAGGCCGCATTTGAAAGTTTGCCACAGGCGCTAGGAATCCTAGTTCCGGCTCTGAATGTATGCACGCTTGCAAAGAAGATACAAAGAGATTGCCAAAAAAGTGCGACATGACCCACTATCCCTATTCAAAAATATAGATGGTTGATGGGGATGGCACAGGGCGCAATCTAAAAGTTCTAAGATCTAAAGTTATCGTGTTTACGGCAGGACGAACGGACCCACGGGCAGAATTGAATTTGAACACGGATTCGTCATCAGGGAGTTGAACCCTATCATTTGAGACCATTGAGACCATTTTCGGCTTAAAATTCGAAAATAACAGACAATTGGGCAAAACGATATAGCACCCTTTTAAGTAAAGGTGCTCAAAAATGACAAAATTCTATCGTTAAGATTTCACAATCCTTTTGAAAGTTCGCATGATCAATCATTTCGGTAATTTGCATCCTCAAACTCGATTTCGTTTCAGTCAAAAGATTTTTCATGGGTATCAGAATTTTTTCCGATATTACGAAATACTTTTCTATGGTTGCATTACCGTAACTCCCACAATTTTTTGCATACTGCTTTGAATTGGTATTGAACATTTAAGTGCAAGATTTCAGTTCGATCGAATTGACAAATTTTGAATTATTCGGATAAATGGATACTTCAAAAGAAAATTAAATTCTATGGTTCTGATTATGCCATCCTCTTGAAATTTTGCATGAACATTCTTTATAAGGATCTTCATCATCAAAATAAAATTCACTAGAATCGGACATTCTATTGTGGAAATACAGTAGAGACACGATAATCCGGATATTTACTAGTCCGGATTGCGTCAAGATTGTATTATGTCCATAGACTAACTAAACGGAGAATTTTTTAGTTTGTCTATGATTATGTCCTTATAATCCGGATTGCAGGACTCAATAATCCGAATTTCCGATCGTTGCATACGTGGTTTACGGTTCTAACTTGTCGTAACTCAATTTCTATGACGACGATCGGGCGTTCTTTTGGTATACAGGGTGATTTTTTTAAGTGTTTCATTAGACGTTTTCGAGGAACGAATTGTAATACAGATTCAAGATTTTGGATTTTCGTTTTAGAGTACATGAACCTTAATTGTAAAATATTTCCAAGAGGAATCTACTTCCGGTTTCACCGGAAACGAATGTAACTTCGTTATTTCAAATGCAACACCCTGTATATTTATACATATTCAAATTCTTCGTTCAATTCTACACTGATTTGATGTATGATATGTGCAACCACTCAAGCGGTTCTTGAATTATAGCCTGATTATCAAATTTTTCGAAAAAAAAGGTTGTCACAAATTAGTGTCTATATCTTCAAAATCCCCCATTACAAGAATTTCTTTTTGCGAAAGTGGAACAAAAGAAAGTACGCTGATACTGTTTCTTGTATAACTTATGAGGAAATATTATACAGGGTGTCTGAAAAAGGGTCCCAAAGTGAGCCTCAATAAAACTATGAAATCTCACTTTTTTCAAATGGCAATCCTATAATTTTGTAATTATAATCGATTGCTCGTCAAAAACCAGTTATGGTGCCCCGAACATTTCATGCCTTGAAAATCAGTAATTTTGCTGTTATTCAATAAAATTCGAATTTTACGATTGAAAGGTTTCGCACGGTTTGTAAGCTTGCATTTTTGAAGTAGGCTATGTTAGGAACTGTCATTCTTACTTTTTTTTATAACAGATCAAGCACTAAGCAAAACATGCAATAATAACTTCACTGGGATGATATATCAAGGGTTTGTTCTTTATTTGCGGCAAATGTAACAAATTCCTAGAAAAGGTAATTAGGAATTCAACGAACGAAATTCACATTTACTGACTTTAACGAAATCAAAGTTCAGGAGGTATCAAAACAATTTTCTCCGTACTGGAAGCCTTAACCTTAAACGGACTCGAGTGAATACAGTAATAGATAATGAATGATCTCTTAGTTTGAAACTATCACAAAAATTTTATTCACAATTTCGTTAAAAGTTCTGACTGTCCTTTCTAATATTTTGTTACATTCACCATAGATGAAGAACATATACAATACATCATTGTTACTGTAATTCATATTTTGCAAAGTGCCCGATTAATCAAAAAGTATAAATGACAGTTCTCTAAAATACATTATGAATCAACAGACATAGCCTTCTTGAAAACTTCTATCCTAATAAATCTATGGTTCGACTAAGAAACCTTGATTCAATCCTGAAATTCGAATTTTATTAAACAACGGCAAAACTACTGATTTTAGAGGCATGAAATGTTCGGGACACCCTGACTGGTTTTTGACGAGCCATCGATTGGAATTACAAAATTATAGGGTTGCCATTTGAAAAAAGTGAGATTTTATAGTTTTATTGAGGCTCACTTTGGCGCCCTTTTTAAGACATCCTGTATAATATTTCCTCATAAGTTATACAAGAAACAGTATCAGCGTACTTTCTTTTGTTCCACTTTCGCAAAAAGAAATTCTTGTAATGAGGGATTTTTAAGATATGGACACTATTTGTGACAACCTTTTTTTCGAAAAAATTGATAATCAGGCAATAATTCAAGAACCGCTTGAGTGGTTGCACATATCATACATCAAATCAGTGTAGAATTGAACGAAGAATTTGAATATGTATAAATATACAGGGTGTTGCATTTGAAATAACGAAGTTGCATTCGTTTCCGGTGAAACCGGAAGTAGATTCCTTTTGAAAATATTTTACAATTAAAGTTCATGTACTCTAAAACGAAAATCCAAAATCTTGAATCTGTATTACAATTCCTTCTTCGAAAACGTCTAATGAAACACTTAAAAATCACCTTGTATAATAGTGCACAATGATATAAGACAAAAAAAGTCAGACAAGAATAATTGATTAATTAGTAAAATGGAATGGAATGTTTCTACCTCCAAACCATACAGCTTTGATACAGCATCTGGATCATAATGATATTAAATTAACAAAACTGAAATACCGAAAAGGCCTTTTAGCACATATTTTTTCGATCCTCGAAGACGGGGATAATGTTAGCAAATGCATTTAGAGCATAGATCAATTCGATGCAGTCTGTTTTTCCATAACTCATGGCAATTTGTGATATTCAGCTTCTGAAAGATATACAGGAGAAAGCTATTGTTCAGCATTCTTTTTACCTTACAATAGAAAACGTAAAATATCTAATTATTCCAAATAATATATTTGTTTTATGGTTTCGATAATAAAGCTTATATTTATTTCAACCGTTTTTTTAAATTGCATCTTACTAAATTGTAAGGGTATTCCGGATTCCTCATTAATCCGGATCATCCCTTGCATTAATTGATCCAGATTATCGAGTCTCTACTGTATAAGGATTTTTCTTTTGAATATACCGATTGAATATTTTCTGGTTCTGTTGCCACTATGGCCACAAAATTCAGAGGCCTTTTACGAGTATCAACGGTCAATCCAGAACAAAAAATTAGGGTGAAGTTACATAAAATCCCAACAAGCTGAAAATCGCTAAAATTGTTCAAAACATAATAATAAATAATATACAGGGTGTTTCATTGGGAAAGGGAAATACTTCACAGGTGCATAGGTGGCACCAAGACGGTTCTAGAGATACCCCATTTATTGGGTCTCACTGTCTTCGTAGCCGAGATACAGGGTGTTTTATGAATTTTGCCCGTTTCTTCCTGAGGTCGTACTAGACGAACCACCCGGTATATTTTCTTCATATTTGGCAAATATGTTCCTAATTGAGAGCCCAAACATATCATGCAATAACCGCCTCGAAAATCCAGGTCCGGGTTAACAAAAAATTATGAATCGTTCGAATACTCGAAACAACACCCTGTACATCGGAATTTTGAAAATCTGTTTTAATATTCGAAAACACCACTAAAAACTAAACTGAGACGTATACTTCAAATTTTCGCGCAGAAAGTTTTACTGTACAAATTTTCAAGGTAAAAGTGAAGTTTTTAGGAACTTGGATACCCGAAAGTGGTTTGAAGTGACTTTAACAATGAATTATCAACAATATTGAATCCATAATTATTTCAACATTACTCTGTAATTCATTTTTACATTGGTTTTCTTTTTTATAGCTGTATACTTGAAAATCCAGGTCCGGGTTAACGAAAATTATGAATCGTTTGAATCCTCGAAACAACACCCTGTACATCGGAATTTTGAAAATCTGTTTTAAAATTAAGAAAAACCACTTAAAAATGAACTGAGACGTACACTTCAAATTTTCGCGCAGATAGTTTCACTGCACAATTTTCAACGTGAAAGTGAAGTTTTTAAGAAATTGGATACCTGAAAGTGGTTTGAAGTGACTTTTAACAATGAATTATCAAAATATTGAAATCCATAATTATTATACGTTATAATGCAACTCACTTCTCAATAAATGAAAACTAATGTGGAAATGAATCACAAAGTACATAATGATGAAATAATTATGGATTCAATATTGTTGATAATTCATTGTTAAAAGTCACTTCTAACCACTTGCAGGTATCTTAGTTCTTAAAAATTTCACTTCTACGTTGAAAATTTGTGCATTGAAACTATCTGCGCGAAAATTTGAAGTGTACGTCTCAGTTCAGTTTTTAGTGGTATTTTCGAATTTTAAAACAGATTTTCAAAATTCCGATGTACAGGGTGTTGTTTCGAGTATTCAAACGATTCATAATTTTTTCGTTAACCCGGACCTGGATTTTCAAGTATACGGCTATAAAAAGGAAAACCAATATTGAAATGAATTACAAAGTAATGTTTAAATAATTATGGATTCAATATTGTTGATAATTCATTGTTAAAGTCACTTCAAACCACTTTCGGGTATCCAAGTTCCTGAAAACTTCACATTTACCTTGAAAATTTGTGCAGTAAAACTTTCTGCGCGAAAATTTGAAGTATACGTCTCAGTTTAGTTTTTAGTGGTGCTATCGAATATTAAAACAGATTTTCAAAATTCCGATGTACAGGGTGTTGTTTCGAGTATTCAAACGATTCATAATTTTTTGTTAACCCGGACCTGGATTTTCGAGGCGGTTATTGCATGATATGTTTGGGCTCTTAATAAGGAACATATTTGCCAAATATGAAGAAAATATACCGGGTGGTTCGTCTGGTACGGCCTCAGGAAGAAACGGACAAAATTCATAAAACACCCTGTATCTCGGCTACGAAGACAGTGAGACCCAATAAATAGGGTATCTCTAGAACCGTCTTGGTGCCACCTATGCACCTGTGAAGTATTTCCCTTTCCCAATGAAACACCCTGTATAAAAGTTCCCAATCATTCCCGTGGATGGACAAAAATTTATGCAAGTTCAAAGGTCGAAAAATGAGTTTTTCGCGATTTTAAGCAAAACGGTGAGTTTCATCAAAAAAGTAATTCAGACAAAATGTAGATGTTAAAATTATCTTCAAAAAATGTATCAATACTTTTTTTCCTACGAGGCACCGTTTCTGAGATAAAACGCTTCAAATGTTCTAAAAGTTGTTACTGAGGCTAGCCTCAAATTCACCTTAGAAGCCGCAATAGATAAACAACGAAGGGGAGGTTCATGATCTCGTCACGTCGATGTGAATAACGCGCTAGACAAGGAAGCGCGTGAGGCAAGCCTCACCTCACCGTTTACGCCTTGAAGAGGAAGTGAGTTGAATGTACAAAAATCAGACCTTAACGCCTGTAACATGTAACGTTACGGTCCGATTTTGTGCATTCATCGTAACGTCAGTAACGTGTAATGTTACAGACGTCTGTAGCTGTACCCGGCTTGAGATTGAGCTCGGATATTATGGAAGACGAGTGCAGTATCGTACAAAAAATTGAGACTGAAGAACATAATGGGATGATGAAATTGATAAATAAAATATTGGATTAATTCGCTTAATATTATTTGTGATTTCCGTAATTTATTTGGTGAGGCACTGCCTCACCTGCCTCATAGGACAAGCCGCCACTGACCCTTTCGTTTGAGACCATTTTCGACTCAAAATTCTAAAATTATAGACATTCGGCCACAACGACATAGCACTCGTTCAATAAAGGGTTTTACAAAAAGAGGTGTTATTTTGATATTAAAAAAAAATGCCATTTTTCAATATAGATGATCGGATGTTTATTTCATTATAAAGAAGAAGCTGTTCCGTTAATAGTGGAAAATAACATCAGGCAAATGACCACCACGACCACGCTTACAGGACCATATCATTTTAATGAAATTTTCCATAACCAAATCGCAAAGTGGCTGCCTTATGTCTTCGATAGCCTCACGAATTCCATTTTTGAGGTTTTGAATCGACGCTGGGCTATTGGCGTAGACCTTCTCTTTCACGTGGCCCCAAAGGAAGAAGCCGGAAGGTGTTAAATCACAAGATCCCGGAAGCCAATTGTGATCACCTCTTCGAGATATAACACGGCCTGAAACTTTTCCCACAAAAGATCCATGGTTTCGTGGCTTGTGTGGCAGATAGCGCCGTTTTGTTGAAAGTAAACGTTGTCCCGATCAATACTATCCAATTTCAGCCATAAAAAATCATTTATCATCTCTCGATAGCGCAATCCATTCACCGTAACTATTGCTTCAGCCTCATTTTCGAAAAAGTAAGGTCCAATAACTCCGCCGGACCATAAACCGCACCAAACAGTCACACGTTGAGGATAGAGAGGCTTTTCAACAATAACTCTTGGGTTTTCCGAGCCCCAGATGCGATATTTTGCTTGTTGACGAAGCCACCGATGTAGAAATGGGCCACTCATCAGTCAAGATGATTTTTCGATGGAACTCCGGATCATTTCCATGCATTTCAAGGACCCAATCAGCAAAAACACGACGTTGTTGATGATCCGTCGGCTTGATTTCTTGTTTTTAAGATAAAGAAAAAATGACAAACAAAAAATCTTTGCCTTTAAGGAGGCTAACCTAACAAATTTTTTAAACATAGATAAATTGAAAATAGTAATCATCGAAATGAATACAATCTTCAATTTATAGTCTCACAGAACCTTCTTCAGGCGGACTGGAATGATTATTCAAGATGTTGTCAATGGGGGAAGAGACAGACCGGTTTCGGCCTCATTAGACCTCGTCAGTGTCCCATGTCCCTCAGAGACAACATCCTATTGAAAAACTTCTACATTTACCACTAATTGTGAGAAGTTATCGAGTAGCAACTAACAGATGGTGACATCTAGTAGTAAGTAGTGTCAAATGAGAGGTTCAATCATCACAGATCGCATGCTGAAAGCTGAAAGCACTGATTACTTCCTCTTCACTCTTTGAGATGTTAGCATTGGTCCTACATCAGGGCCTCAATGCAAGTTTCTCCAAGTGATGGAAACACCCAATATTTTTTCAATAGGATGTTGTCTCTGAGGGATATGGGTCACTGACGAGGTCTAATGAGGCCGAAACCGGTCTGTCTCTTCCCTCATTGACAACATCTTGAATAATCATCCCAGTCCGCCTGAAGAAGGTTCTGTGAGCCTATAAATTGAAGATTGTATCATTTCGATGATTACTATATTCAATTTATCTGTTTCAAAAATTTGTTAGGTTAGCCTCCTTAAAGGCAAAGAATTTTTTGTTTGTCATTTTTTCTTTATCTTAAAACCACTTGACTTCACAGTCGCCAAAAATATTGGGTGTTTCCATCACTCGGAGAAACTTGCATTGAGGCCCTGATGTAGGGCCACTGCTAACATCTCAAAGAGTGAAGAGAATGTAATCAGTGCTTTCAGCATGCGACCTGTGATGATTGAACTTCTCATTTGACACTACTCACTACTAGATGTCACCATCTGTTAGTTGCTACTCGATAACTTCTTACAATTTGTGGTAAATGTAGAAGTTTTTCAATAGGATGTTGTCTCTGAGGGATATGGGACACTGACGAGGCCTAATGAGGCCGAAACCGGTCTGTCTCTTCCCTCATTGACAACATCTTGAATAATCATCCCAGTCCGCCTGAAGAAGGTTTTGTGAGCCTATAAATTGAAGATTGTATTCATTTCGATGATTACTATTTTCAAATTATCTATGTTTCAAAAATTGATTTCTTTTGTTTACTGAACTTTATAAGCCTTAAGACCCAAATCTTTATGCAAAATACGGTGTTATGACGTTTGTGGAATGCCTAATTCCAAAGAACGACGAGGAATGGACAAACCTGGGTTCTCTTCAACACTTTCGGCTACAGCAGCAATATTCTCGGCTGTTCTTGAGCGACGTGCACGGGTTTTATTCTTCACATCCCTAACTTGTCCCAACAGCTCGAAATTTTCCACCAATTTCTTTATTGCGGTCCGACAAGGTGCTTCACGACGACCCAAAAATGTTCGAGTTTTACGAACCGTCTCTGCCAAATTTTCACCATTTTTATAGTGAATTGTAATAATTTCAATGCGTTCTTGAAGCGTGTATCGTTCCATTTTTATTAATGGCGTAGTTTCTACTCGTCAAATTGTCAAAAAATAACAGCTTCAAACGTGACATCCACTTTAATAGCGGACTATTCAAAATAACATCTCTTATTGGAAAAAACATTTAAAAAGAGCGGCAAAAATGTAGCATTTATTTTATAAAATAATTTTACCTGGCTGAGAGCCGCGTAATGTTTAGGTTTCCACAAGGAAGCTTTCTGAGGCATCATCAATGGTGATACATAATTTTCCCCCAGCTGGCCATGGAGCAAAAGTTCTGCAAGTTGGCACATGAATTTGAGTCGTATGCCGGTAACTCCAGCACATTCCACAGCGCATAAAGTACTTCTGTATCTTTCCAGAGCTTGTTCAGGTTTGCCTTGCTGAAGAAGTAGCAATGGAGCATTCTGCATTGCTTGTTCGAGTACAATGCCCAAAGATTTCTGAACTCCTGGTGGTTGAGGTGAGTGTGTTCCACCTGATGAATGCACATTTTATAAAGTAAATGTACCAATTACCGACACTATAGTGGAAACTTGGGAATGTACAAAGTTTATCGGATAGTCAACAAATGGTTTTTCACACATAAAAGCCAGTTTACACTCATTGTACATTCAACTTCAAAAAACAAACACGAAATCGTTAAGAGAAAGTTTTGATATTTAAAAAAAAATTCAAATCAAGTTAAAAGTCAGATGTCCCAATTATCGACAGCTCTGGAATTGAAATTACCAATTATCGACACACATGAGGACCAATTATCCACACTGTCAAATTAAGAAGAATAAAGAGTTGTATGGATAAGAGAAAAATAAATATTCAATCGGATCGATGAATTCAATTAATGAAATCGTGAAATCTGATAGAATAACATATACAGGGTGTTCCAGAATAACGTTACCAAATGCCAAAGGGGACTTCTCTACTTCTTTTAAGAAGAAAAGTTTATACAAACATGGGTCCGAAACGGCTTCGTTACCGAAAGACCGGATATCAAAATTCAAGAAAAAAATACATTCAAAGTGCTCTGTGAAAATTGAGAGGAGATTAAAATTTCAAGTCAGAGTCGTTGAATTTGGCAGTTTCTTAGTGGATTTTCACCTATTTTCTTGACGAAGTAGCTTTAGTCATAAAGGATCCACATTTCGCGACGTGAAACATCCATTTCACCAGCAATAGTTCATCCTCCTCTTTGGTTAAGACAGTCTCAGAACCTATCCGCCTTTCATAATGTGGTTCTGGTAACATCGTATTTTTTGGAAATTCTTATGCCCGTACTCATAGTCGATGCTCCGTCAGATCTCAAGCAATGCTCAAGCCGTTCTCGGCGGAGACGAGCTCGCATGCTTAGCAACGATCGTATTTCATAAACAAACCTTCGGCAAAACTCGGCGGAGAATTCGAACATCGTCGGAATCTGATTATTTTCACTTTTTTCTTTGTTATCACTGCTGAGTTGCCATGAAAATTCGCCATTTACATTGAAATTTGAATATTGACAATTTGTATGACAGTTCGACATCCGAGCACGTCTCATGGTTGGTCGGTAGCTGAGCATCGACGAAGTATTGCTTGAAAACTGCTTGAGTACGAGAACTGACGGAGCATCGACTATGAGTACGGGCATTAGAGCAGGCATTACGTTTTTCACATCCGTGACATTTTATTATTCGAAATAGACTGAAAAATTAACGAAACCAATAATCGATAATGTAATGCACTCGTCATGGACATATGCGAAAAAGTATGGAATAATATCATAAGAGTTTATCATCATTTAGTGTCGGTTTGTTTGGACTGAAACTTTAATCATTTTCGGTCAAATTGTTGAAAATAAATTGTTGATAGGGCTCACCAATTCCACAAAAAAATACATTGAAAAGTCATATCGAGGTGCCCTATGATCGACAAAAATTTAACCATTATTCGACATAGAATTGAACCTATTATCGACATTGAAATATTTCATTTTCTAATTGGAAAATTTGAAGAAAATCATTATGTCGATAATTTGTACATAATAAAAAATGATCGAATCGCATACAATAAAGTTACTTTTGTTCCGAAAAAAGAAGTATATAAGCTCCAGGAAGTATTTCAAATACATATAACACCACACTTTACCCAATTACCGACACTTGTGTCGATGAATGGGGATGGTCGTGTTTTAGATGTACCTATTATCGACACCCTTTTTTTAATGAAAATATCACAGAAAAATTTATTTCATTGATAAAACTGAAATCATCAAACCATATGAAAGTGTGTTAATGTACAAAAAAACTTATATCACTTGAATCTTGCGAGTTTGCTTGAATATGATGAGGAGGCTTTTCTTACTGAATTGGTAATAAATAGGCTGTAAACTCGGTTGAGGCTTAAACTCAACTGAATGAGGGCACATTTTGCACTGAGGATATTCAGAAAAAATCGGGATAATATTCAGATATGCTGAGAAAACTATAAGTTACGTATTCGCGAACAAAATAATTCTATTGCTGGTCCCGAAACCTTAATATATGGAAAAGACATGAAAAGTGTCGATAATTGGGGCACTGTCGATAATTGGTACATTTACCTTACAGGTTTTTCAGAAGATTTTGGTATACAGGGTTTTCCTTTTAAGTTGGCCTATTAGACGTTTTAGGAGAACTAGTGAATTTTTCGTTCTGAAATTTTAGGTGCAGCCCAAAGGGTGAAGGAACTCTTCGCCTAAAATATCTTCAAGTCGACAGTGTTGCCACGACTATCTCGCATATCTACTTTCTTATTTCAAATGGAACTACCTATATTTTCAGTTATGTATCGACGCAATACCAAATTCGCACTAAAAAAAATTTCTCTGCCATGCACTGTTGCCAAGTTATTCACAAATTCCTGAAACTTTTGACATAGGCATTGCCAGTTTAGAAATGCAATATCTCTATTATTTTTTATGCGAACGGAATCAAAATCAGCAGTCTTATACTAAAAACTCCATGCATTCATGTGCTATATTCAGTATTTTGATACATCGTAAGGTTTTTCGAAGATGTTGCTCCGAAAATGTTAAACTCAAAATTGAAATATTTCGAGATTTTCAAATGGCAACCCCATATTTATTTTACAGCATTCGATTCGAAATGAAAAATGAATGGCAGTCTCCTTCTACACTAACTATTTATTTTGGATAGTTTTCGAATGAGATGACAAATACTGAAATTTTTCAGTATGGTTGAAATCATAGAAAGTATTCGATGATCATGGATATCATAGAAAAAAGTTTACCCATTTTATTCAAACACTATTCGGGTTGTTTCACAATTCACGGGGAATGCCAAAAAATTATGGAAAGGACCTGTAGGACCTGTAGGCAATCTTTTTTCACATTTAGCACGAATGATCGGAAAGAAGTTCCAAAATTGTTTAGGCTTTCTGTAATCCTGGCCCTATGTTCATGACCTTAACAATAGGATTCATTCCGATAATTCACTTTATAATCACACAGCATTATGTCCATTAAACATGACTATAAAAACTGAAAAATTTCTGTATTTTTCATCTCATTTGAAAACTGTCAAAAATAAATAATTAGTGAACATAAGACCAGGATTACAGAAAGCCTAAACAATTTTCGAAATTTCTTTCAAGTCATTCTTGCTAAATGTGAATAACGATTGTTAAAGGTCCTACAGATCCTTTCAATAATTTTTTGGCATTTCCCGTGAATTGTGAAACAATAGTCCGGTCTATTTAGACGAAAAATGAGAGTGAAATTACAAAAAGTCCCAACAAGCTGAATTTCTGTGAAGTTGTTTTAAACATAATTATAACCAATGTCTAAAAGTTCCCCATCATTCCCCTGTAAGGAAAAAATTTAATTCAAGGTCAAAGGTCAAAAAAATGAGATTTCGCGATTTTCAGCAAAACGGTAAGTTTTATCATGAAAGTACCTCAGACAAAAATTGTAGATCATAAAATTATCTATAAAAAATGTATCAATACTTTTTTTCTTACGAGCCACCGTTTCTGAGATATAACGATTCAAAAAGTTATAACTACGCGCTAAGTACACTACCACATATAGTGTTTCCCAATAAGGTTGTAGAACTTTGTAAGGTTTTGGCGGCCATATTTGTTTATCAATTTTGACGTTCGAAGTGTCATTTTATTCAGAAAGGTTCAAAGTTTTACCATGAAAGTTTCACGCTCACACAACGTTTGGAAATCGTCCAAATTTATCACGCAAATTCGCGTTCGCCGGTGGCCACGCGAAGAGAGTTTCAACGGAAAAATGGTGATGGTTTCGTTCCATCTGAGCAGCAAATCAGACGTGTAATCAAAAAGTTGGAAAGTGAGTTTTCTCTCCATGATAGAAAGGTGCCTGTACGACGCAGAAATGCTCGCAGCGCTGAAAATATCGCCGCCGTTTCGGCCAGTGTCCGCGACAATTCAAATGTGTCCGTAAATCGCCGCTCGCAAGAAATGGGGCTCTCTCGGATGACAATGTGGCGAATTTTGCGCATTGACTTGGGCCTACATCCTTACAAGATAGTGCTGGCACAAGAGCTGAAGCCTCATGACCATAGTTTGCGTCGGGCGTTCTCAGATTGGGCTCTAGAGATGTTAGAAGCTGATCCAGATTTCCACAAGAAAATCATCTTTTCTGATGAGGCTCATTTCTGGCTGAACGGCTTCGTTAACAAGCAGAATTGCCGATATTGGAGCGATTCTAATCCACAAGTGGTGCAAGAAAAACCTTTGCATCCACAAAAGATCACAGTTTGGTGTGGATTGTGGAGTGGTGGCATCATCGGGCCGTATTTTTTCCGAAATTACGCCGGACAAGCCGTTACTGTGAACGGCCAGCGCTATAGCGACTTGCTGCGTGAATTTCTCTTCCCGAAATTTGATGAAATTGGTGACGACGATCTTTATTTCCAACAGGACGGCGCCCCCCCACACATTTCGAACGACAACATGACTTTATTGCGCGATAAGTTCGGCGACTCATTAATTTCGAGAAACGGCCCCATCGCCTGGCCGCCAAGATCGTGTGATTTAACGCTCTTGGACTTTTTTTTATGGGGATATGTGAAATCACAAGTGTACAGCAACTCTCCAGCGACAATTCAAGACCTTGAGGAGAACATTACGAGGTGTATCGAGGCCATACCACAGGAAATGCTAGGCCGAGTCATGGAAAATTGGGTCAAACGAATTAAGGTCTGCAAACGAGCTCGTGGAGGCCATTTGAACGATATCTTGTTTAAATCATAAACTTATACACCATATCTTTCGAATAAATGTTTGAGAACCAAAATCGGTTAATTTGTTGTTGTTTTATTCAATTTCAAAGTTCTATCAAGCTTATTGGGAGACACTGTAGGTGGCGTGGAAACGTGTGCATATTATGACGATAACGACTTTTATAACTTTTTGAATCGTTATATCTCAGAAACGGTGGCTCGTAAGAAAAAAAGTATTGATACATTTTTTATAGATAATTTTATGATCTACAATTTTTGTCTGAGATACTTTTATGATAAAACTTACCGTTTTGCTGAAAATCGCGAAAAACTCATTTTTTTGACCTTTGACCTTGAATTAAATTTTTTCCTTACAGGGGAATGATGGGGAACTTTTAGACATTGTTTATAATTATGTTTTGAACAACTTCACAGAAATTCAGCTTGTTGAGACTTTATGTAACTTCGAATGTCTAAATAGACCGGACTACAACCCGAATCGTGTTTGAATAATATGGGTAAACTTTTTTCTATGACATCCATGATAATCGAATACTTTTTATGTTTTGAACCATAGAATCTACTTCAGCAATTCCAGCCATATTCATAGAACCATTTCATCGTAAACAGGACCATAGATCATGAACTATAAATACTGAAAAATTTCAGTATTTGTCATCTCATTCGAAAACTATCCAAAATAAATAGTGTAGAAGGAGACTGCCATTCATTTTTTATTTCGAATCGAATGCTGTAAAATAAATATGGGGTTGCCATTTGAAAATCTCGAAATATTTCAATTTTGAGTTTCACATTTTCGGAGCAATATCTTCGAGAAACCTTTCGATGTATCAAAATACTGAATATACCACATGAATGCATGGAGTCTTTAGTATAAGACTGCTGATTTTGGTTCCGTTCGTATAAAAAATAATAGAGATATTGCATTTCCAAACTGGCAATGCAAATGTCAAAAGTTTCAGGAATTTGTGAATAACTTGGCAACAGTGCATAGTAGAGAAATTTTTTTTAGTGGGTTATACTGCGAATTTGGTATTGAATCGATACATAAATTAAAATATAGGTTATAGGAACTTCCGTTTGAAATAAGAAAGTAGATATGCGTTTGAGATAGACGTGGCAACACTGTCGACTTGAAAATATTTTAGGCGAAGAGTTCCTTCACCCTCAGGGCTGCACCTTAAATTTCAGAACGAAATATTCACTAGTTCTCCTAAAACGTCTAATAGGCCAACTTAAAAGGAAAACCCTGTATATAGTCCGTTCACGAAAGTTTGAGCGCATAGTAGGCGTTTGTTTATTTATCTTAAGTTGGCAGTATTTACTGTCATGACGTAAAATAAAGTCAACGTTGCCGAATTTATCCGGCCTCGTACGACGAGCTTGCGAGTTATCAGATAACTCTATGCAATATTGACAACATTGCGTATCAATCTGACAAGAAAATTAACAACACAACCTAAAATTTTTATATACCCAGTGAAATATGCCGACTTGTCATGGCCAACCGATAGCTCAAAGTTTCGTGAACGGAGTATAGGTAGGTATTATTTTAACCAATCTCCATTATCTGGAAAAAGTTCAAACAAATATTCTTAATATTGCAGATAAACATTTTAAGGATTTGAAATACAATTGTTGATTCTCGATTTAAACTTCTGCAGTTTCTGTTAGGAAGTCTGTATATTGTCACCAACAATAGGACGGTTCAAAGTGAAAAGAAATGACAAGAAAACCGAGGTGAAGCAGAATGCTAGCAGAATATTAAAGTTTAATGTTGAAAATTCTTATTTTTTCCCACATTTTATAATCTTTCAGTGGAATTTTGACCTGAATTGTTCAGTGTTTGTGTCCTTATTTATATTCATAACAAAATTCAATCGTACAGTTTTTGCAATTATTTTCCAATATTCCTGTTCAAATTACATAACGAGGAAGTTGTCTTATGTTCCTAGATATTTGAATCTTATGAATGGAAATTATGATTTAACTGTATCTTCATTAGTATTGTAATGTATTGTATATGGAATTATGGATATTGTTGATCGATTCCTGTAGTTATGTTTTACATTCTGTTATAATAGTTTACAAGTGGAACTCTATTGCTTGAAGTTATGAATACGAATGTTACTTGAAATTGGTTATTGGTAGCGTCCATGATGCAAATAGTTAAATGATGGTAGCGGGAATTTGGACAAGTTTTCTTTATTTGTTCTCTATCCTATTTATACATCGCCAACGTTTCGAACCCTTTGTGGTTCTTTCTCAAGGCTCGTATTTTTTTCGGAAAGAAATTTAGTCAAAATCGATAAAATCTTGGTGTGGTAGATTTTCATTTATCTACCACACCAAGATTTTATCGATTTTGACTAAATTTCTTTCCGAAAAAATTACGAGCCAAGTTCTTCTGTACTTAGGAGGCAAAAACTTCTTCAAATTTCAATTAGAACGGATCACCTAACAACCATTTCCGGTCATTTTCTCATAGGATTTTATGTCAATATTTTCACATTATAAACAACCCTGATTCTCGACTTATTTTCATATGCGAAACAAAGAATAAATAGTCCATATAATCTGTTCACGAAACTTTGAGCTGTCGGTTGGCCATGACAACTTGGCATATTCCACTGTGTATATTAAAATTTTAGGTTATGTTGTTTACTTTCTTGTCAGATCGATACTCAATGTTGTCAATAATACGAATTCTCTGATAACTCGGAAGATCGACGGACGAGGCCGGGTACATTCAGCAATTGTTCATCGTTATGACAGCAAATACTGCCAATCTCAGATAAATAAACAAACGCCTACTTTGCGCTCAATAATATGTGAACGGAGTATACAGATTTGGAAATTCACATCTGAAATATACGATATACAATGCATCAGACAGAGAATTCTTCCCTCCAGTTGCACAGATGAATAGTCGAGACAATCACTTGCTGTAACACACTGAATTCAGTTGTCTTACTTCATTATTCTAGTCTTGTCTCTCTCTTATCGTTTAGAGGAGCGTAATTCTTTAGTATGGTAGGCAACAGTAAATACTCGAATCGAGTATTATGGGCAGCCTGACAAATTAAAAATTCTATACGTGTAGTGCGGGTTCCCTACCATACTGCGAAAAGAGAGAGACAAGACTAGATTATTGCAGTAAGACAGTTGAATTCATTCAGTTATCGCACTTGATTATCTCGCCTATTCATCTGTGCAACTGGAGGAAAGAATTCTCTGTCTGATGCCTTGTATATATCGTATGTTTTCGATGTGAATTTCCAAATCGGTATGTAGTGTTGTGGAGCATAGCACCTACTTCACTCTATTTATTATGGATGTTTTTGCTTCTTATTTTCAATTTATTGTCGTTCTACACTACTTTGAGTTATAAAAGTAAACTGATATACCGATTTGGAAATTCACATCGAAAACATACGATATAGAAGGCATCAGACAGAGAATTCTTCATTCCAGTTACACAGATGAATAGGCGAGATAATCAAGTGCGATAACTGAATGAATTCAACTGTCTTACTGCAATAATCTAGTCTTGTCTCTCTCTTATCGCAGTATGGTAGGGAACCCGCACTACACCTATAGAATTTTTGATTTGTCAGGCTACCCGTAATACTCGATTCAAGTATTTACTGTTGCCTACCATACTAAAGAATTACGCTCCTCTAAACGATAAGAGAGAGACAAGACTAGAATAATGAAGTAGGACAACTGAATTCAGTGTGTTACAGCAAGTGATTGTCTCGACTATTCATCTGTGCAACTGGAGGGAAGAATTCTCTGTCTGATGCATTGTATATCGTATATTTCAGATGTGAATTTCCAAACCTGTAGATATATTGCAAGAAATTGAAGACCTCGGAGCAATAGCCGGGTAACTCCGTTTTCATGAAATGTTGAGAAATGAGGAAAAACTTCAGGAATTGCCTGATTCTTGCGCCGAAATATACATTCCAGTAAGTCCATTTTGATTGAAACTCCTTACAAAAGCGCTGGATTTGCCCCATTGCTGCACCGAAAGTTGTGTACGTTGGATATTAGCAGATATGATATATAGGTTTCATTAGAAAATGGAGTTACCCAGTTATTGCTCCGAGCTCTTCAATTATTGCACATCATTCATATTTAACTATTCAAGATATGAATTCTCATAATAATATTTTCAGCTGAAGGTACTGCTTCATTGCCATGGAACCACACTTTTTAAAAAATTTTTGGTTATGTCCTAGTTAGCGATAGTTGGTACCACATAGCATCTGAATATTCTATAGAGCCATCTCTTAGCCTAGGCAGTGACTAGCATTTCAAATAAACTTAGGGTAAGTATCTGTAATCTCATTTCCATCAGCTGGTTGACGATTTATTACCTTATTTTGAGAGTTACTTTGAAATCAATGTAATTTTGTTCTTTAGAATAATGTCAGGTAAGTGCTTTTTATATATACGGATGGCTAAGGTATGTAGATAAAATAAATACATTCTCTGATATAATCTTGTGTTATTCAGATTTAATTTCGTACAAGGAAAGTGGGAGGTTCCAATTGGAACCACCAGGAAAGTGGACAATTTCAAAAATTCATCTTTGTAATTCTATTCTTCGCAGAGGAAAGGAAAAACTGCTTTATTGATCAGAAAAATTTGACGTCACACGAGGCCATTCGTCTGAAATTCTCTCTGACAACTAGTCTGTCACATCTGGAGCCCCATCGGATAATGAACTCGAAGGAAATTTCGTTGGAAAATTCCAGATAGGCGATAAATATGACTTCTCGCCGATTTGTGATGAATTGATAGACGATCTGAATAACGAAGACCGACAGTACGTAAAAAGTGACGAACAGCCAGTGAGCAGATTCAAAGTCAAAGTACCAATAGAAAAAAAGCTGGACAAATGTGCACATATGCCAATCCACGGAAACAAAGTGAGATGTACTCATTGCAATACACGTGCAAAACCCCACAGAACACGTTGGCTTTTTCTACTTGCTCTATGGGACTTTTTTTTGACTGAAAAGTCGAATTGTTTTTATGAAATTTCAAAAAAACAAAAATCTAAATAAAAGATGAAATGTTGCTATATTCCTAGTGGTTCCAAGTGGACCCACATATTTTTGTGAATTTTTTCAAATAAATATTGAAAATAATTATGTGGTGCATCTTTGGAACACCTAATAAGTCACATTTTTGAAAGAAAACCCCGAATTCAAAAGAATATAAATTTCAGGCTCAAAGGGTTAAAGGTATGTATCGAGACAATTCACCAAATGCTTGATAAGTGTAAATCAAGACCCTCTTCATCAGGTTCCGGAGGTTTCCTTTGAACCTTTTCATCAATAGGGTTGTAATATTTACTCATTATCAACAACCAAAATAATAATTGAAGTTAATATGTGAAAATTACACTGCTTTTGAACCAGAACATAGCATCTACTAGGTAGGCATGTATGTGCAAGAATTTATAAAAAGCTATTCCAAGAAGACCTCATATGGCCGGTTTCTGAGGTCGTTTTAACCGCAGTTTATCTATCTGTCAAATTTGACGGATGGATAAGCGTAGATTTCGGTTTCTGAGTACCGCTTAGAAAGATAACCAGCCAATAAAGTCAGTTTATTTTAACCGACCGAAAATGGCCGGTTATCTGTAGATTTAGTGAATGGCGCATGGGCATTGGCGTTTGATTTGTCAACTCCAACCTCACTTTTTCATTTTGATTTGACGGAGTACCGGATTTGGATTCATATCAACATTCTTAACATATTATATTAAACGAGTTGTGTAATAATGGAATATAATACAAGAAGATTATCCTCTAGTTCCAGCTCTTCATCAGATGAAGAGGCAATGGAATTCATTGGCAATATTTCTGTATCCAGATTTATGCGGGTTCGAAGATCACCTCTCGAAATGTATACAGATGATTAATTTAAAATGAGGTACAGATTAAACAAGCAAACAGTTTTACACTTATGTAATGAATTGAATTCTGTATTAGCTCCAATATCTGAAAGGACTTGCACTTTAACCTTCTTTCAACAAGTGCTTATATCTTTACGGTTCTATGCGACAGGAACTTTTCAAATCATCATTAGTAATGATCTAAATATACATAAGACATAAATATACATGAAAATGAAATCGATTTGATATTTCGTATGGAAAATCTCATTATTTTGAGTTTCAGGCGTGCAGTTTCAATTAAAATTTGCAAAACTCATAATCAAAACGTCAATTTGTATGTCGCGACAACTGTTGATCTAGGAAGGAACTTGCGAGACTACCGTTAATCAGCTGTTATCGAATAGATAGTTAACTGACAACCGAAAAAGACGTCAGAAACTCAGCTACCTTTATCAAGAGGTTATCGATTGGTTATATTTATCGAACCGTTTACTATTGGACGGTTAAAGTAAAACCTCAGAAACCGACCAATAGAGTTGTGAATGTAAATCACTTCAAGCAATGCATCCACCATTCATTACTCCAGATAGATCTTGATTCGTCTTGAGCATACAACGTTTATGTTCGTTACATAATATTTGTTTCAGAACTTTTTCTTCATTTGACTCGATTCTTCGCACTTCTATTGACAAATGAAACTGATAATTCTTGAATACATTTAGGATAGGTAGGTACCATTAGTTTCCACTGTCCAAACAATGATATTTTTATTTAATTGAAGTAGTAAATCTGTAATTTGAAATTTCAATCTTTTGCCGTTAGGTGTTTAGAACTGTCTGAATTACGTTATCCATGATTTATACATCTTTGTTGTAATATTGACAACATTGTGTATCAATCTGACAAGAAAATTAACAACATAACCTAACATTTTAATATACACAGTGGAATAGGTTACGAGCAGTTCTGACAGCTGGACGTGATCGGAGGACCAACATTAACCTGAAATGAACTGATTTATCGAGAAATTTGTGGTTTTTCGGCACTTTGAACGTTTATTCATATTAAATTGGACTAATGAATATAATTTCACCCAAATTCTCGTCAAATGCAGATCAAATATTCAAAATATCAGTTAAATATGCCATCTTTTGTATTCTAGTGGGCTGTGACAGCAACGAAGAAACTAAATATTCTACAAATTTAATTTTCTTCAGGTGAATTAAAATATGGAATTTAAATTACAACAATGAATAATAACACTGATACGATTTTATGCAGTAGTTTTTGTATTTTCATTTCAATACTGTATAATTGTTTAGATGAACTCGACATTTCATGTTGAAAGTGAGATAATAAATTAGACTGTTATTGGATTTGAAAAGGAAACATATCTTTAAGGCTTCTTATGAAGACTTTGAGCTATGGAAAAAAAACATGACAATTTTAATGAAAGGAAAATAGGAATGAGACATCGGATGAAGCAAGTACTTGCAAGTAGGTACCTACGTTCATGTTTTATATTGAATTAATTGGATTACATCAATGAAGTAAACAGTTTGAATAACAAAAAGAACTGATACGTCATTATATAGAAAAAAATAAAGTAAACTGCGCAATGTTTGTAGAAACCAAAACGGATGAGAAAAACACTTTCGGCTACAAGGACTGGAGAACAATATGCAAACATGGAACTATACTAGACCAGAATATCCGTGGGGGAACAATGGTACTGGCCGAGAGAATAGTCCAAATTGGAAAAAGCAACCCACCACATTTTAATAACCAGTGGAATGACGTCCTTCACTTCACTATCCCCTTCAAAAATGATAAACTCCACATATTTCTTGTATACATTCATCACTCTAGCAGACTGATTGAGGAAAATTTATTTGTCAAAGCTTCACAGTACAAATATTGCATTATTTTGGGAGATTTCAACATGAACACTCCAAGAAGAAACCAACTCCACAACTTCCTGAGGTACTCTGATTTCAGCAAAATCGACACCCCTCCAACATTCATAATGGGAAAAAACCCAGACTCTACACCTGATATCATTTTATGTACGAGAAATATAAGGAACAACATCCAAAACATAAACCTTAACCCTGATCTAGGATCCAACCACCTTGCAATCGAATTCACTATAAATACCAACAGAAACCCAGTAAGATACCCACAAGAAACAAGGTACATATTTGAAAAATGCAACATCGAGGAAGTAGATAAACAAATGTTGGAAATAATAGACCCAGAAATCGAAATCACCACAGAATACATAACATTCTTCCAAAATACTCTCTCAAATATAATAATTAAGCAAACACCCACCTCAAGAAAAAATTATAGCCAAACACTACCTCCATATATCCTCAAGTTAATACGGGCGAAAAAACAATTATATCGCGAATTTCAAATTAATAACGACAGCAATTTGAAAATAAAATACAACAACCTCAATAAGGACATCCACAAACTCATTTTAACCTACAGGTCCCATAAGTATTTAGAAGCATGCAAAGAAATAGAGGAACAGAAGGGACGAACATACTGGAGGACAATCAAGAAATTAAGCAAATACACATCACATAATCTCACAGATCCAATACAGGTCAACGGTAAAACACTTATAAATGATAAAGAGATCACTAATGCATTTGCTAAACATTATCAAGAAATCTACAAAAAAACTACCAACGCAGACTTTGACAATGAACAGCATGATAGGATAGAATACTGGTATCGGTACACCTTCCCCCAAATACAAGCAGAAACAAACATGGAACCAATCACGGAAGAAGAATATTACAAAGCCCTACATCACGGAAAAAATACAACACCTGGATATGACAATATTCCCAGAAAAATATTGAGGAAACTGGACCCCCTTATACACAACCATATAAACAAAATATATAATTTCTGCATCACCAACTTTTATTTCCCCAATGAATGGAAAAAGGGAACACTTATAACGATACCAAAAGCCAATACAAATCATTCAAAAATAGAAAATTACAGACCAATAACGTTACTCCCAGTGTTGGGAAAAAATTTCGAAAAAATTCTTACAGAAAGGATCCGTAAAGCAGTAGGAGAATGTATTCCCTTATACCAGTTTGGATTCAAAAGCCAAACCTCCACCACACACCCTCTTACAATTCTAACATCCAATATTCAGTGTAATAAGAAAATGGAAAAAGTCGGCAGCCCTATTTATTGACATACAAAAAGCTTTCGACAGTGTCTGGCACAGCGGACTTCTATTCAAATTATACCAACTATAATGCCCAACATACCTCCTGAAGATCATTTCCAAGTTTCTATCGGGAAGAACTCTTCAAGTTAAAGTGAAAACTGAAACTTCAGAACCATTTGTGCCAATGCAGGGACTTCCACAAGGCTCCCCACTCTCTCCAACGTTATACAATTTATACTGTCACGATATATACAACCACAATGAAGAACCAGAACACCATATTAACAAACAAACATATATGCTGCAGTTTGCGGATGATACAACCCTTATTGCACATGGTACCACTATTAACAGCTGTATGGTAAAACTACAAAGACTAACAGATGTCACTGTGGCATGGATGAGACGCTGGAGAATTCAAGCAAACCCTACAAAAACAAGGCTTCTGATTTTTCACCACAAAATCAAACCCAACTCCAAAACGATCCTAATTGGAAACTGCACAATTACACCCACCAACATGTGTAAATATCTTGGCATCAAAGTGGATCACAAATTAAATTTCAAATCCCACATAAAAACACAAAGAAAGCAGCTATCACTCGAGCAGGACATTTTAGATCGCTCACATATAAGAAACTAGGAATCAGTATCAAAACAGCGACCACTATATACAAGATGATATGCAGGCCCTTATTGGAATATGGACACACAGTGTTCTCGAATGCGCCAAAGTCAACAACAAAAGACATAGAAGTTGCAGAGAGAACATGCCTCAGAAAGGTCACAAAACTGAGACACCCAAACAATCCACTCCACAACCCTTCTAATCAACTACTCTACGAGACTACAGAAATGAAACCGATACTAGAAAGACTTGAACACCTCAACAGAAAATTCATCACCAACCAGAATAACATAAATATTATTAACCCACTTATTCACAGTTATCAAAGTACAACACCACCAAAAGCAAAACTACCAGCACTCCCAGTTTTTGAATACTTAAAATCACTACAATAAAAACAGAGATCTTTGTAAATGAAAGTGTATTTAACTGGCAGGAAGACTTAGGTCGATAGCCCTTTGATTGTTATGATCAATAAAGTTTATATCTCTCTCTCTCTCATCAATGAAGCATATAACTGACACCAATTTATGGAGTAGTTTTGGTACTTTCATTTCAATACATAATTTACAATTGTGAAGTTGAATTTGACTTATTCATATTGAACGTGAGAAAACAATTGTTATTGGTTTGGAACGTTAAATAATGTATGTAAAGTTTGTAACAACATCGCCAACTATTCGGAAATATTCCGTTTTCAATTCTCGTTAAGAAGACTTTAAGTCCTAAAATTGAAAGCATTACAGTAAGTACCTTAGACCTTTGTCTAAGGTGAGTACCTACTTCCAAGAA
This sequence comes from Propylea japonica, assembly GCA_013421045.1. Classification (NCBI taxonomy): domain Eukaryota; kingdom Metazoa; phylum Arthropoda; class Insecta; order Coleoptera; family Coccinellidae; genus Propylea; species Propylea japonica. The sequence continues at coordinate 62,398,859 of CM024243.1, read as the reverse complement.
CTTGCTTTATCCGATGTCTTCATTCCTCATTTCTCTTCATAACATTTTTCATGTTTTATACTTTAGGACTCAAAAGTCTTCATAACGAGCGTCAAAAAGGATAATTTTCTTTTCATATCCAATAACAGTCTAATATTTACTCACTTTCAACATGAATAAGTCGAGTTCATCTAACAATTAAACAGTACTGAAATGAAAATACCAAAACTACTGCATAAATTCGTATCAGTGATATTCTTCATTGTTGTGATTTAAATTCCATATTTTAATTCAACTGAAGAAACTAGAATTTGTAAGTTTTTAGTTCCTTCTTCGGTGTCACAGCCCACTATAACACAGAAATATTGCATATTTAACAGATATTTTGATCTGCTTTTTAAGAGAATTAAGATGAAATTATATTCATTAGTATAATTTAATGAATAATAAGTTCCAAGTATCGAAAAACCACAAAATTCCTCAATTAATCGCCCTCAGTTTGCAATAATCAGTTCATTGTAGGTTAATGTTGGTCCTCCAATCTCGCCTGGACCATAGACAACTGTCAGAACGCACGTAGCCTATATGCCAAATTATCATGGCCAACCCATGGCTCAAACTCTTGTGAATGGACTATAGAGATATTTTACTCATTTTTGCCTCTGTCCACATCTCAATGGTCCCATCTATTTTCTATATTGATTTATTAACCCACTTACTTGTGTTAAGTGTTGTGACAACAGAATTTTGATTCTGTTGCTCCTTCTCAATTTTCTGCATATAAAGCAATCCAAGATCGGAAGCTAAACTGAAACATTTGTTGATTTCATCCTCCTTTCCAGCTTTCTTGAATTTTGTTGGAGCTCCATCATCTTTTTGTAGACAGAGACCTTTGATCGCATATGATTCAGCAACAATCCTTAGACTACGCCTAAAATCATCAATAAGGTCAAACAAACCGAGTTACTTTGAATGTGTAATGGTTCAATAAACTCACAGTGGCAGTTTTTTTTCAGATAGGTTTGACAAATCAGCAGCTTTAAAATGTTTTATTCCTTCTGAGTATTGACCACATGCATACTGCAGTTTTCCTAGGAGAAGATGAGCATCCATCGCCACACCTGCCTAACAAGAAGTTCTTCAATATTTTTCATTGAGAAATGATGAACCAGATACCTTTATTCCAGCTTCATTAGTCACTTGATGAAGATATCTTTTGGCTTCAATAAGCGAAACTTTCGCTCTACTAATATTTGCTTCAACGGGTGGCCATTCCTCGATGTAATTTTCTAATTTTCCCTCGCCGATTAAAAAATCACAAAGACACACTAAAATAAGGAATACTATAGATATTCAAGCCTGAAGGTCCTAGAAAATACCATACCGAATTCTGGTGTTTTCTCTTTTAGTTGATCGGCTAGTTCAATAACTTTAGACCAGTTACCTTCCTCCCTATTTTTCTCGATTTCAACTTCGATCCTAGTGGTGTTATTAGTTTTCGTTCCCCTGGTCGTCATTTTTCATGAAGCACCTCAACGAACACTTAAAATAATGCAATAATTATCATTTGGTTGAATAATACGTGAAACTTGTTATCCTTGGAATTTAATTTTTGTTGACATGTTTTCCATTATTTACATGACATGACAGATGAAACGAAAAACGATCAGCTGATTTCAAGTTTCTGTGACATAATCATAGAACAAAATAAAGTTTTTTTTAGATGATGAAAGGAAAATATTATCGTGCGTTCAAAAAAAATTGTGGTCAAGTAAGCTGTCGATTCTATTTTTCCTAAGAGTATATGGGGGGAAAAATAGAATCCATGGATTCTATTTTTCCCTACTTGACCACGAATTTTTTTGAACGCACGTTATATACAGGCTGTCCCGTAATTAGACCGATAAACTTCTAGTGGACATTATATACAGTATTCGTTTTGAAGAGTTTCGTGCTCCTGAGCTGTTCCAGTGCTTGTGCGCAGCCAATGGCAAGCCGTATTTCGAGCTTTTGAGTTACTCAGGAGCACGAAATATCTCAAAACGAAGATGATAATAGATGATATTTTAGACAGATTCGACCCAAATCATATAATGCAAAATTGCTTCGTTAAGGAGCTAGTGCCCTTTGAAGATGACGTCCTGTCCACACTTTTTGCCACATATTCGCAAAACGGAGTCACATAAATTGCTGAAAGTTTACACATTGGCTAATATCAAAAATACGCATCGATTAGATTGAGTGCATTTCTTTCATGTCAAGCACAATCGTATCATTTGGGGGGGGAGGGCGGCGAAGGGTATTTTTAGTTGAAACTTTTAACTTTCCTTATTTCGCAAGATATACATCATATTCATTAACTCTGATGTTTTTTCTTGAAAAAAGATGCCTAAGCATTATCAAGTGAAAATAAATTAAAAACTAAAGTGTACATTGAGTACTTAGTGAAAAGAGAGAAAATTTCAAATCTATTGTTTTCAGAAATGGTGCATCTGGGCGTTATTATACAAGAGCATCTTTTTTCAAGAAAAAACATCAGAGTTTATGAAAATGATGTGAACCTCGTGAAATAATGAAAGTTAAAAAAGTTTCAACTAAAAATACCCTTCGCTCCCCCCAAATGATACATACGATTGTGCTTGACATGAAAGAAATGCACTCAATCTAATCGATGCGTATTTCTGATATTAATGTGTAAATTTTCAGCACTTTATGTGACTTCGTTTTGAGAATATGTGGCAAAAAGTGTGGACAGGACGTCATCTTCAAAGGGCACTAGCTCCTTAACGAAGCAATTTGGCATTATATGATTTGGGTCGAATCTGTCTAAAATACGATCTATAATGTCCACTAGAAGTTTGTCGGTCTAATTACGGGACACCCTGTATAGTTCGTTCACGAAAGGTTGAGCCGCCGGTTGGCCATGAAAATTTGACATATTCCACTGCGTACATTAAAATTTTAGGTTATGTAGTTTATTTTCTTGTCAGATTGATACGCAATGTTGTCAATATTGCAAAGAGTTTTCTGATAACTCGCAAGCTGGTCGGACGAGGCCGGGTACATTCGACAACGTTGACTTTATTTTACGTTATGACAGCAAAAACTGCCAACTTCAGATAAATAAACGAACACCTACTATGCGCTCAAACTTTCGTGGATGGACTATACATACATCTATTTTATGGGTCTATAACAAGTTTCCTTACAAATATACAGACTGTTTTATCGATTTGGATAATTTCTTTGAGTGGCCATAACTTACGAACCACGTATAGTCCGTTCACGAAAGGTTGAGCGCATAGTAGGCGTTTGTTTATTTATCTGAAGTTCGCAGTATTTGATGTCATAACGTAAAATAAAGTCAACGTTGCCGAATGTACCAGGCCTCGTCCGTAGAGCTTACGAGTTATCAGAGAACTCTATGCAATATTGTCAACATTGCGTATCAATCTGACAAGAAAATAAAGTACATAACCTAAAATTTTAATAAACACAGTGGAATATGCCAAATTTCCTAGGCCAACCGACAGCTCAACCTTTCGTGAACGGACTATAGAATATTCTTATGATATTTTGTACGAATTATGACATAAGAAACATTATATCATCGTAAGAACATTATAATACTATTTCAACACTAGCGACTTATATATGCCTTCGAATCCTCAAAAACACCACGTTTCTTCGAATTTTTGAAATAAGATTTGATATTTTGGAGCAGCACGAAAAACTGAAGCGAACTGTGTACTCTTGATTTTCGCGCATTTTCGGTTTTGTAGTATTCTTTAAATCTCTCATTAAATCTTTAAATTTAAATTTATAGTGTTCGTTTTGAAGAGTTTCGAGCTCCTGAGCTGTACCAGTGCTTGTGCGCAGCCAATGGCAAGCCGTATTTCGAGCTTTTGAGTTACTCAGGAGCACGAAATATCTCAACACGAATAGGCTATTTTTTATGCAATTTGAGAATAAAATGTTGATTATTTCCTACTTTGAGTAGGCCAACTTAAAAAGAAAACCATGTATATGTGCCAATCTCAGAGTAAGAAAGAAAACACTTTTTTTACTTCTTACTCTGAGGTACCGACCCTGTCTAGAATTATCTCGAGGGATTTTCGGATATTCACTCGATCACAAACTCGGGATGAATTTTGACAGCAACTGAACTGTTTAAGGCCTGGTTTCGGTAGGCATGCAGCAGCTGCAAGCAGCCGCTGCTTGCGTCCGCTGCTACGTCGGAGTGGTTTCGCTGCATGCAGCCTAACCAAACTATCGCCAGTCGCAGTGAGAATTCGACAGTCATGGAGTATGTACTCCATATTTTAGAAGAAGAGCTGAAATACACGAAAATGAGAAATAGAAAAAGGCGAGCTGTACATTTAATGTATAAAAACAGGAGTGAGGAAGGTACCTTCAACAACATCATAACAAAGCATCTGATAGATGATGAAGAAAATTTCCATAGTTTTTTTCGGTTAAACAGGAATCAGTTCAATTATGTGCTACAAGCTATCAAAGAAAATATTAATAATGGTAACAAAGACGTAAGAACGGTTCGAAATTTTGTATATTGAATTGTAAAAAAATGTTTCGTATTCTCATACTGAATCAAAAATATAAAAAAATGCGATTTACCAGTTTTTCCCTCCATTTTCGAGGCGATCTTTTGCCATATATTATCCTTTATGCCATTATTTTTATACTCATTGTGAGATGCATCATATAAGTTTCTATTCATAGACACTAATTCTATCAGCATCATTTCCTCGTCCCGCGAAAATCTATCTACACTCTGAACATTCATTTTTCACCCAACGTATGCTGCAGGGACGTCACACAGACTGGTACCCCGAGCAGTCGGCAGTCAGGACGTTGCAGCCGCTGTTGCGATCGTGGCTCAAGCGAAACCACTTCTTCCTAGTTCCGAAGAAGCAGTGTATTTCAGAGCTGCAACGGCTACTTTCAGACGCAGCTGCATGCAGCGGCTGCACAAGCGAAACCAGGCCTTAAGCAAATACTCTACTAAGATCGATGAATAACATAAAGAATGTTTGAAATTACGTGTCTTTTTTGAGAATATATAAAACACATAATTTGCATTCATTTTCAAAAACTTTTTATTGGTAATTGAAGTACCAGTTGTGACATTTATGTGCGAAAAATAATGCCAAATGGCTTTCTTTAGCTCTACAGACGTTGCTGTTTATAAACATTAACAGTGGCGCAGCCAGGATTTTATTTTGGGGGGGGCTGAACTGAAAAATTTTTGATGATACAGTGAATAAAGAAAGTTGCAAAAAAATAAAGAAGAAAGAAATAACGAAGGAATTAATCTTTGGGGGGGGCTGCAGCCCCAAAGCCCCCCACCTGGCTGTGCCAGTGAACATTAACATAACTTATAAAGGGACTACGCCATTAATAAAAATGGAACGATACATGCTTCAAGAACGCATTGAAATTATCAAAATTCACTATAAAAATTGTGAAAATTTGGCAGAGACGGGTATAACTCGATCTCTCGTCAGCGATCAGTGAGCTACTGAGACGCTTGTGTGTGGTCAAAATTGCACGAGCGTCTTGCGGCGTTCCCACGAGGCGTTATTCACGACAGTGAACCACGCTTTCGTGAAATAAATTTCTGTGTGAACGCATAGTTTTTAAACTTGCTTTCGTGAGGAATGCGTTCACACAGAAGTGTATTTCACGAAAGCGTGGTTCACTGTCGTGAATAACGCCTTGTGGGAACTCCGCATCTAGGACGCTGGCAAAACGCTAGCTGCCAGAACGCCGAAAAAGTAGCTTATGTATGGGCCGCATGAGGTCATTGCCGACACTTGGTCGCGAGGGAAATGTTGCGGCAGAGTGAAAATGCTCACTGCCTTAGAAATTGCTGCAGAAGTATTTTGGAAATTATTGCCGACAACGCGAGTGGCAGTAAGGAGAGCTGAGTGTAATTGAGGCTTCAGAATAGTTGGAACTATTAAAGAGTCGATTCAGTTCGTTCGACGCGAACTCTCCAGAGCGTTCTAGATCGCCACAGCCGTCGAGAGCGGCATGGCCGAATTCAAACGGTTTACTTCTCATTTTACCTCATATTCTTCATCAACTAACTTTCTTCATTAGAATTCAAAATTTTAGACTTTTGGATATTCAAACGTTTCCCCTGAACAACATGAAATAAAAAATATATGCCATATTGTTTGACTACACATGTTCATGAGCCTAAAGGAAGGTGTAAATTCCTGGTTCGGATTCGCAAAATCATCAGACCATATTTTGAAAATTCGAAAATACAGGGTGTTTTTGAGGACTTGAAGGCATATTCAATTTATGTTAATCCGGACCTGCATTTACAAATTGATAGATAGTTGAGTCTCCTGTGTAGAAATGGTATAATGTTAGTATACCAAATATCATAAATATATTCTTAGTTGTTCGTAAATTATGTCCACACAAAAAATCAGCTAAAGAGCCGAATCGATAAAACTACCTGTATCTTTGTAAGGAAACTTGTCAGACCCATAAAATATAGTATATTCAGAACCGCCTAGCCTAGACATCATACACTTCTTTTCCTTTTAAAATATATGGAAATAATATGGCAAAATATAATAAAAATAAAAAATGTGAATTGAAATGAATTATGAAGCTCAACCAAATAGCTATTCATAACACCTCAGTAAGGTTAGCTGAACCACCCTCGATTTTTTTTTGATAATAATTTGGAACTAATTAAGCACTAATTTAGTACCCTATTTTCAAATTTTGCACCCTTCTGTAAACCGAGAAAACCTTATATTTCCATAACAGGATATCCGATTCGGGTGGAATTTATTTTGAGAGTATCGCATCGTCAGAACCATAGAATTTAATTTTTTTTGTTATCAAGCTTTTATAATTTACAGTTCTTGAATAATTTCGAGAATATCATTCTGATCGTGATGAGATTTTGCATTTATATATTTAGTATGAATCTCGAGTCCTATATAAAATTTTGAGGTAATAGCCTTATTGCTCCTCCTATGAACGAGCGCTCAAAAACACCTGCTCCGGGCTTTCTTGAATTTTGCGTATTTTGTCTCATCCTGCTTAAAGCAAAGAGTTACAGAAATTCTGCATGAAATATATTGCAGTTGAAATAGAGAAAAATATTCACCTCATCTCCAGATAAAATATTGTTTATAACGGGTGTTTTTTAAGGAGGTTTGTTTTTCCGATAGATGTCGTTTTATTTTATGACAGTTGTTTTGACAGCTCAAAGTGGCATTTCTACTCAATATTGTTTGGCAAATCATTATGAATAGGTTAACTCCAGAACAACGTTTTCAAATCGTGGGAATTTATTTTCAAAATCAGTGTTCAATTAATAGTTATTTATACAGGGTCTTCATAAATGATTGTAACAGCGCAGTTGGCTTTGGATTACAGAATAGCAATCTCTAACCAATTAGAGCATAGCATGATCACAGAATTCTGTGGTTTGCATAATCCAAAGCCAACTGCGCTGTTACAATCATTTATAGAGACCCTGTACAACAAGTGAGTTAAATGAATGTTTATTCATGAGAAGAAAGTTTAACCCACGAGCCCGTAGGGCGAGTGGGTTCATTTCTTCGGGTGAATAAACATTTTTAACTCACGTGTCGTATACAAAATTTTATCCCATTTTGATGAAAATTCAAATACCTAATGAATACTTTTTAGAGGAAATATTAGGTATAATTCAAATTCATAACGAGATTTCCCTTCCATCGATGGTTGCTAGGGCACTATTCAATTAATTGTTTGCAAGTGTCAATGAAAATTATAGAACAGTCAAAAAATTTTTGTTTCGAAAAAATGTTGAGTGGTGAAGACGAGGTTGTAGTTCCTGAGTGCATTATACAAGAAGCAAATGAGGCAGCAGAAGCAGTTTTTCCATTAAAATCAAAAATATTGTACGAAAAGCAATATACAGCATTTTGTACCTGGAGAAATAATGAAAAAGCCAATGGTGTCAACGAAAAAATAATTTTGGCGTATATTTCCGAACAATCCAAGAAAGTTAGTCGTCGTCTTTATGGTCCTACTATTCGCAACTTAAAGAGAATGTTGCCTCTGAAAGAAAAAATAGACATCGGCAGATTTTACCAAGTTTGGAGGAGGTGCAGGTTTCCAGTTCCATTTTCAAAATCTTAATAATTGTAATTTTTACTTTAATGATAGAAATGACTGTTAATGTAGAATTTTCGATAAATATTAATAAACATACTTCAAAATGAGTTTTAGGTGCATTGTGTGTGGAAAGAATTATTTCCAGAAAGTGAGTAGTGAACATTTTATTTCACTAGTGAATTAAAAAATTTTCAATTCACTCAGTGGATAAACGTCAACTTACCCTTGTTACCATGGGTTGAATATTGTCGTCTTTAAACGACAAAATGGGATAAAAATGTTTATAGAGCACTTCGTGAGTTTTATGGTGCACATAATCGTCCGTCAGAGACCACCATAAAGAAAGTAATTACCAAATTTCGATCTACATTCACTCTTTTGGATGCCAAGCCACTGACAAGAAGGAGAAGAGTTCGTACAGAAGAAAATATTGCTGTCGTTGACGCCAGTGTCGAAGAAAACGACAATTTATCGATTCGTCGTCGTGCTCAGCAAATTGGACTTTGTCCATCGACTTTATGGATAATTTTACTTAAAGATTTGGGTTTGGTGCCATACAAAATTCAATTGGTGCAAGAATTAAAGCCACACGACCATCAGTTGAGTCGTGAATTCAGTGATTGGTCGTTAAATCAATTGAACGAAGATCAATTTTTTACCGTAAAATTCTCGCATTTTTGGTTGAATGGATACGTCAACAAGCAAAATTGTCGCATTTGGAGCAAAGATAACCCACACGCCGTTCAAGAATTACCAATGCATCCTGATAAATGTACTGTTTGGTGCGGTGGGCTGGTGGGATCATCGGTCCATATTTCTTTAAAAATGAGGAAGGACGACGCGTAACCGTGAATGGAAATCGATACAGAACCATGATCAATGAGTTTTTGTTGCCAAATCTCGAAGATATGGATATGGATGAAATGTGGTTTCAACAAGATGGTGCCACTTGCCATACAGCACGTGAAACAATCGACTTATTGAAAGAAACTTTCAACAACAACATTATTTCGAGAAATGGTCCGGTGAATTGGCCTCCGCGTTCGTGCGATTTGACGCCACTCGATTACTTTTTGTGGGGATACGTGAAGTCATTGGTTTATGTGGATAAACCTCAATCGATTGACGCTTTGGAAACCAATATTCAACGTGTCATTGCTGACATACGCCCTCAAATGCTTGAAAAAGTGGTCGAAAATTGGACCTCCAGAATGACATTTGTGAAAAATAGTCGTGGTGGCCATATGCCACAAATTGTGTTTAAATGTTAAATGCCAAAAAATTATCTACCAAATAAAAAAAAATTGGTCATTTCAGAATTTTATATGTGTTTTATTCAAAACAAAAATCGGCAACCTCTTAAAAAAACACCCGTTATTTCATGAGAACCTAGATGGCCAAGACCTTTGATAATGTGGATAGTATTTTATTTTTCAGCGCTCGTTCTACTTAAACGAATGCTAATCATTTCACCCAAAACGATATAAGGTGTCTGTAATTTTCGAATTTTGAGCGGAAGATGGTCTCAAACGATAAGGTTCGATTCCCTATTAGACCAAGCAATAGAGCTATCGAAAGGTCGATTTCGTGACAAAAATACTACCTGAAATCTGACTGTGCAGTCAAGCAATAGGTAGTTTCTACATGCTTTTCATGATAAATTCCACTCCTGAATCGTCTTAGGTTTTTTTTGAGAAGCGAAAAATAGCCAAAAAAACCCAAAATTTTGCTTTTTCGCTTATAAAACGTGAAGTATTGATCTGATCGAAAAGCTATCTAAGCACTTTTTGTAGAGAATTCAAAAACAAAAAAAATGAGAGGTGACACGTCTCAAGCGGATAATTAGTTTCCGAGAAAAGTTCAAAAAACTGGAAAAAACATCAATTTTTCGAAAATTCATAACTTGGTCAATTTCTGAGATGAAGCGTATACTTGCTCTGAATTTAAGTAGTTATTAACATATACTTTATTGGTGCAGAATTACAAAGCTGTCGGATAAAAAGCTTTTGCACAATCGCAGTTTTCCGAATTCGACGTACTTTTTTCAAGAAGGTCGTGATACTCGGCTACTTGTCGGATTTGAATTTTACAAAAAGCATTTTAAAGAAGAAATAACATTCTTCAAATCGTTTATTATCTCGATACCGACCGATAATGTTTAGTGGGTGAAAAACGGCGTCAAACAGGAGCAAAAAGGCTCGAATGCATCAAACTAGTCGCGGAGTGGGAGTCGCCCGCTATGCGACGCGCGAAAGATACAACGTAAACCCCTCGCATAGCGGGCGACTCCCACTCCGCGACTAGTTTGATGCATTCGAGCATTTAGGCTCCTGTTTGACGCCGTTTTTCACCCAATAAACATTATCGGTCGGTATCGAGATAATAAACGATTTGAAGAATGTTATTTCTTCTTTAAAATGCTTTTTGTTAAATTCAAATCCGACAAGTACCCGAGTATCACGACCTTCTTGAAAAAAGTACGTCGAATTCGGAAAACTGCGATTGTGCAAAAACTATTTATCCGACAGCTTGGTAATTGTGCACCAATAAAGTATATGTTAATAACTACTTAAATTCAGAGCAACTACGGTTCATCTCAGAAATTGACCAAGTTATGAATTTTCGAAAAATTGATGTTTTTTTCCAGTTTTTTGAACTTTTCCCGGAAACTAATTATCCGCTTGAGACGTGTCACTTCTCATTTTTTTGTTTTTGAATTCTCTATGAAAAGTGCCTTAACAGCTTTTCGATCAGATCGACACGTTTTATAAGCGAAAAAGCAAAATTTTGGATTTTTTCGACTATTTTTCGCTCCTCAAAAAAACCTAAGACGATTCAGAGTGGAATTTATCATGAAAAAATGTAGAAACTACCCATTGCATGACTGGACAGTCAGATTTCAGGTAGTATTTTTGTCACGTAAAAAACCTCTATTGCTTGGCCTATATGAAGAATTCGTTGTCGTATTCAATTCTGTCCGTGGGGCCGTATATGTCCGGCTGTTGGCACAATACTTTCGAAGGGATTGTCCTAGAGACTCGAAATTTTCCGGATGAGTTCGGGTCCCAAATGCTTCGATTAAGTTCGTTGACCAGTCAAATCTTACAGGGTGTTCTATAAAATATGGTCATTCAAAATTTTTGTTCCTCAACATCTCCATTGAAATGAAATGTTACGGCCACATGCACGATGCTGATAATCAGCCTCATGCAAAATTTTGTGACCATAGTGTAAACAAAACCAACAAAAATTCAATTGGAATATTGAAAAGAAGAATCTCTATATTTCCATTGGATAACCGATTCGAGTGAAATTTATTTTGTGAATAAAGATTGATATACTGAATGTTCATGCAAAATTCTGTTGCCATGGTGTTAACAGAATCATAGAAAATCCAATTGGAATATCGAAAAGAAGAATATTTATATTTCCATAACAGGATATCTGATTACAGTGAAATTTTTACTGTGAATGATGATTGACATTATGGATCTTCATGCAAAATTTTGTGGCCATAGCGTTTACAGAACCATAGAAAATTCAATTGGAATATTGGGAGAAGAAATTTTATATTTCCATAACAGAATATACGATTCGAGTGAAATTCATTTTGAGAATGAAAACTGTTATTCTGGAAGTATTTTTTTTCATTTCCTCAATAATTTCCAGAATATAATTCCGATTGTACTGAGATTCGGCATTTATATACACTGCCCAACAAAATTAACTCACATTATGGAAATCTCAAATTTATTCTACAACTGAAAGTGTTCTCAATGATAATTATTTTTATCAGAATTATGCATTCATATGTTATCCACTTTCAACGTTTTTCTTCAATCCAGATGTTTTTTCAGCAGGAATAAAAAAAAGATCAGATTTTCAGATTTTGAATGTATTGGCTCCATTTTGAAATCAGTTGTTCTCGATCAATTCTAGTGATCAATAGTTTTTCTTTCGTTTGGTTTTCTACACTCGATCGCTATGCAACGCGAAACACGTACTTTCACACAAGAGGAATGTGCCCAAGCAGTAGTTTTGCGAGAAGAAGGATGGACATATACAAGAATTGCAGAAAGGTTTGGAGTTTCCCATACAAGTGTGTCCAGAATGTTGCAGCGATTCAGGGAGACAGGTATGAATGTCCGAAGACCAGGACAAGGTAGACCACGGGTAACAACTGCCATTCAAGAATGTTACTTGAGAGTTTCTTCGTTGAGACAACGGTTTGCAACCGCTCGCCTCCTTCAAAATCAGCTTGAGCAATCTCATGGGGTGCAAATTAGCACTCAGACAATGAGAGATCGCCTCAGAGAATATGATTTAAGGCCCAGCTCTTACCCCAGCCCATCGAAGGGTGCGTTTGGATTTTGCGAGAGAGCATATCCATTGGGACGAGACTGATTGGGAAAGAGTTCTCTTCCAAGATGAGTCTAAATTCTGCCTAAACCATTGTGATCGACGTTCACATGAGAAATATGCTCAGTGCAATTTCCTGAATAGTGAATACTACTGGTTGCGGGGAGGATCGATTATGGACTGCTCGCACAGACCTAGTGGTCGTTGATAATGAGCTATAAATGCAGATAGGTATACAAGGAACATTCTTGAAGAGCATTTAGTGCCATTTGCCCCATACATTGGTGAAAATTTCATTTTTATGGTCGATAATGATAGACACCATCGTGCGCGCATCGTTCAGGAGTACCTTGAAGAGGTTGAAGTCTCTCGAATTGAATGGCCAGCAGGAAGTCCAGATCTCAATCCGATTGAGCAGGTTTGGGACAACCTCAATAGAAGGCTGAGAAATTCAGAAAATCATCCAGCTACTTTATGACTTAGGAATCCAACTCAGAGAAATCTGGGAAGGATTAGATCAGAACCTTTTAAGATAACTCATTTTGAGTATGAACAGTCGTTGCCGAGCTGTAATTAACGCAAGGGGTGGAAATATCAAGTATTAAATCACTTAACAACATTCCAGTATTTTGAAAATTGTTTATTTCTTTTCTTTCACATAAGATTCAGTGAAATCCTGAATTTTTCTACCATTTAATGTGTCTTGTTTCGTTCAAAATCTTCCCGAGAGAACATGAAAAATAAGTTAAAAAGTCAATGTAAGTATTAAATCACTCAACAACATTCCAGTATTTTGAAAATTGTTTATTTCTTTTTTTTCACATAAGATTTGGTGAAATCCTGAAAATGTTTCTTCCATTTAATGTGTCTTGTTTCGTTCAAAATCTTCCCGAGAGAACATGAAAAATAAGTTATAAAGTCAATGTAGAGTTAACTTTCATTAAAATTGAGATTTTCAGAATGTGCGTTAATGTTTTTGCCCAGTATATTTGGCTTCAGTCGCAAGCCTCATATAAAATTTCGAGGTAATAGTCTTATTATTCCAATAATGAACAAGCGCTCAAAAGCTCCTGCTCAGGGCGTCAGGGCTTTCCCTAAATTTTTCTTCGAGTTCTCAATTGAACTTTCAATGTTTTCTTATGAATTAGATCAATTTCCATAGCCACGAGTGAAAGTGGAGACGCATATATCATCAAAAATAAAGCGCTGGTGTCGATATAATTATAATCAAGGAGTATTGCCGTATATTCTCTCAGCTTTGGTGTCGATGTATACAGCTTCAGCTCATCAGCAAGAATGACACACAATTCATTAAATGTTGTTCGAATAATAGAGACAGAGTCAACAACAAAACGTTGGTCTGTCGAAAGTTATCAACTGCAATGACGCGATAGACTCGTGTTACCAGTTTCAAAGATTGTTACTTTGAAATTCCCCATCTCTTAACAGGAATCCTGGTCGAGAAGTTCGTAGCAGAAACAAATTTATGTGAATCCGTGATTCCGTACGTCCGTGTCTGTGTTTTTCAATTAAATCGGGAAATTTTTCGTTTATTTAAGTGATTTTTGGGGGAATGGTTTGATTGAAGGTTTTCTTCAACTCAACACAGAGTGGTAATAAAGTGAAGTGAACTGAGTTGAGTGAAATCTTTCCATGGATTTATTGTGTACAAGGCTGTAGTGGGGTCAGTATTAATTTATGCATTATTTCCAAGAACTATTCTAAAGCGTGTCCATCAAATATGCGATAATATTCGAACTTGTCGTTTGTAAGCTGATTTGCTCTATACAGGGTGTTAGTGAATAATTGTGAGGAGGCGATTCTGAAAAATGATGAAAAAATAATGATCTCAGCACGATCGGGATAATATTCTGGAAATTATTAAAAAACTGAGATATGTAAAAACTTGGCTATTAAAAAATTAAATCTATGATTCTGATGATGCGAACCTCTTGATATTTTGCATGAACATTCAGTATATCAATCTTTATACACAAAATGAATTTCACTCTAATTGGATATTTTGTTATGGAAATATAGAGATTATTTTTTTCTATATTCCAATTGAATTTTTCATCGTTCAGATAATGCGATCTTCTTGAAATTTTGGACAAACATTCAGTGAATCAATCTCCATTCACAAAATGAAGTTCACTCGAATCGGATATCTTGTTACGGAAATATGATGTTTCTTCTTTTCAATATTCCAATTGAATTATCTATGGTTCTGTTTATATTGTGGATATTGTGAATTCGTCATCAAAGAGTCGAACTCTATCGTTCGAGGCCATTTTCGGCTCAAAATTCGAAAATCACAGAAATTTGGGCGAAATGATATAGCACTCGTTTGAACGAGCGTTCAAAAATGGTCTGAGATATTTGGAGGGTTCAGAATACCAGGACCAAGTCCACTTTTTATCATTTTGAGTTAGCAACGCTACAACTCGTATAAACCATGTAAAATTTCAGTGCAATAATGAACCAGCTTGGCAGCAGAAGTTTTATTGCCTGGTGAAAGATTGTTATTTTCTTCCAGAATACTTCAGAACTAAGTCCAGATGAAATTTGGCCAATAAAACCTTTGTAAATATCTTAGTTACTCCCCGAATATCTTAAATGGAATAAATACTCCTGAAAAATGTTAACAGGTTATTTTGATATGAAGCTTTATTTTCAGACTTCTGTAGCTCAAAAGTAGCTAAAGTGGACTTGGTTCACTTGTATTCTAAACCCTCCATTTGTTACTAAGAATCATTTTCTAATTCTTCTTTCAATTCGTGACAAAAAAGTTCTTTTGCCTTTTTTCCGTATAGGGCGCAGTTTTTATGCAAAAAATAAAACATCCTAACTCGTTTTTGTCGTTACTTTGAAACATTAGTTAAATGTTTAGTAGCGATGCTAGATGCTACGATTTTATGCATCAAAACAGCGCCTTATACGAAAAAAGGACACAAAAGGTTTTTGTCATAAATTCCACAAAAAATTTGAAAATGATTGTTAGTAACGAATATCTGAATGGCGTTTCATAGAGATCATTACCCATTTGATGAACATGAATTGTTTAATTGCATGCCAAAAAAGCGTTTTAACTACCTCTTGAAACTACCAAATTTAATTAGCATATTATCTTGACCGGTTTCAGATCAATAAATGGATAGTCAGCTTTAGAGTGAAACTTCAACTCCCTGTAACCCTGAAAGCGAAGCATTTGCAAACAAAATTTATAAAAGATAATGTCATTATTTTTTCACGCAGAATCACTTACTGAAGTTTCGTTTTTATTCACTAACACCCTGTATTTAAAAGTCCTGAGATAGATTCAGCCCATTTCGAGGCGAAAAATCCAAATGAACCAAACAGGTTTGGACATTCACATCGGAAAGATACGAAAGTCCATAGAGAGTCATAGAGAGAATTTAGCCGTATATGTATATGAAGTACCTCGTGAATGCGGTACAGCCTATATTGAAGAAACTAAATATCTTTTTAATGTTCGAATAACAGAAAATGAAACATTAGCTCAACAGGGATACACTGATAAGTCAAAACTTGTTCAACATGCTTATCTACCTAATATCAAAAGGAGAAAAATTTAAGAAAGCCCTGAGCAGGTGCTTCAGAGCGCTCGTTCATTGGTGGAGCAATGGTTCTTTTACCTCAAACATTTGTATAGGACTTAAGATTGATACTAAATATTTAAATGCAAAATCTCAGCACGATAGAAATAATATTCTGGAAATCATTTCAAAACTGAAATATGCGAAAACTCGACAATTAAAAAATTAAATTTTTTGGTTCTGATGATGCTAATCCTCTTGAAATTTCGCACGGATATTAAGTATATCGATCTCGGATATCCATTCACAAAATAAATTTCACTCTAATCGGATTTCTTGATTCTTCTTTTCAATATTCCAATTGAATTTTCTATGGTTCTTTTAAAACTATGGTCGCAAAATTTTGTAAGAGGCTTACTATGAGCATCGTGCATGTGGCCGCAAAATTTCATTTCTCTTGATTTCGTTTTGTCTGAGATATCAAGGAACATACATTTTAAATGGCTAAATTTTATGGAATAGTGTTTGATTCGTCTGGTTAAAACCAACTTAACCGCGGCATTTGGGAATCGAACTCGCCCTGAAAATCTCAAGTCTCTAGGACAATCCCTTCGAAAGTTTTCGTGCTAACGGCCGGCCCCGCGGACACAATTGAATTTGACCACGAATTCGTCATCAGCATAGTGATAGGATAGTATAGAGTTGCCATCATTGAAATAAACGTGGTATCAGATGCGCCGTATTACTACCACCCAACGTCAAGTTTGACAATCGTTGAATTTAAAAAAAAATTAGAGGAAACACATATCACAGGTAGGGATGAGTACTGAATAGATCCGCATACGAAATTTTTGCTAGTCTCTCTTGGTAATCTGATATCTTTTTATATGTGTATATTATCGACTGAAGAAAAATTGTTTGTTTGATATTCAATTGATCTTATTTGAACAGGATTCCTGAAGACCCAATACGACGTATTTTTTGAGTGAAATTTGTTAACAGAAAAACAGGCAACTCAATTCAACCCTGAACTTTCCGCCATATTGGTCCCCGACTTAGCCCCGCCCAGGGGTACTATTTTTCCTTACCCAATTGTACTTATGTCATAGCGTCTCTTCTCTATTATATCTCGATGGTTATCGGGAGTCGAACCCTAACATTTGAGACCATTTTCGGCTCAACATTCGAAAATAACAGACATTTGGTCAAAACGATATAGCACTCGTTTAAGTAGAACTACCGCTCAAAAACTGAGACGTCGAAAATTAAGGAAAGAGGAAGCAGCAATAACCAAAAAACGAGGGGTAAACCGGTTGGCAATATGGTGTACAACATCGTTCATTACCAATGGCAGTGGTTGGCATTGCCGGAATTTGCAGTTATTGTTTGTCATTTGTTGGCATTGTTTGGCATTTGCAAGCATCGTTGGGTATTCGCTGGCATTGTATGAGATAAAGCCTGGTTCTCAGAGCTTCGACGTGAAGCCAGCGACAATCCCCACTACTCCTGTTTTCTCCCTCGCTGTAGCAGAAATACAAGTGAAGTTGGTTTATTTCAACTACAAAAGAGGCGTGTCGCTACAGATTTTGACAACCAGAAACCAAAAGGAGGGGGTCAGGGGAAGTTTTATTGATATTCTCTGATTGGTTGAATTGCTGTCGCTGGATACACGACGAAGCTCTGAGAACCAGGGTTAGCCCCATTTCGCACGAAGCCAGTCCAGACCAGTTGAGTCAAGTCAAGTCGGACGCTTCAGGATTGGAATTATTAACTTCGTTTAAAACAAATGCGATGTGAAATCTAGTTTCACACTAGGGCCTAGTGTGAAACTACATATATATAGTGTGAAACTACATATATTCCACAGAGTCATTTCTACTGTACGTGGTTGGAATTTGTTTAAAGATAACAAACGTAAAAGTGAATGACTTATTCTGACAAAATATTATTTAGGGAATAAAATCAAGATTTACAATTTAAATCGTAATCGGTGTAGTAAGTCAAAATCTGTATAGAAAGTCATAATCGGTTCAACAAGTCGCAATTGGTGTAATAAAAAGTCACAATCAGTACATGAGGTCACAATCAGGACAAAACATTGAAAAAATTATATACGGCTCAGGTTAATGATTCCTTGAATAGTTCCCTTATCTGTATTCAATATCCATTGTTTAGCACTTTTTTTGAATTTTACGTAGTTTTTATCTAACATGAATTCTGCCGGGGTGAGATCCTTCAATCTAGGGGCAATATGTGCGAAGTATCGCTGTCCAATTTTTTTTGCTCCTAGGCCTGTTGTATCTATTTTCTCCCCTCGTGTTGTAGTGGTGCTGTAATGTATCCATGGAAGTTTTTGTTATATATCACACATCATTTTGAAAGTGTATATTTGCCGGACGTCCAAGACTTTTGACAATTTACATATCAAGTGACTTAGATAAATAATTTCTTCTCGATACATTATTTTCAAAATGCCTTTTTGCAATATGTTGAGTTTTTTCAGTTGATTATCATAGAGCACACCCCATCCCAAAATTCCATATATTTGCGAACTCACCAAACCATTGTATAATATAGCAGGTTTTTTCTGTCCTCTACATATCTTGTTACATATTTAAATCTATACAACAATGCTCTCAGTTTTCTGTTCACATAATTCAAGTGCTAATTCTACTTCAAATGTCGGTCTTTAACAATGCCGAGATATTTTATGGAGGCTGTTTCTGGTATAGATATTATAGATGAAATATTCAGTTCCTTGAAATTTGGAATAAGGCATTCCACAAACGTCATTACACCGTAGTTTGCATAAAGATTTGGGTCTTAAGACTTATAAAGTTCAGCTAAGACAATACGTGCCACAAAAGTAACGAAACCATTGATCTTTTGCGGGGTTTCCGGACCGTTTTATCTTTCGAACAGGTGATATCACAATTGGCCACCAAGATCTTGTGATTTAACACCTTGCGACTTCTTCTTTTCGGGCCACGTGAAAGAGAAGGCACACGCCAATAGCCTAGAGTCGATTCAAGACCTCAAAGATAGATTTCGTAAGGCTATCGAGGACAAAGGGCAGCCACTTTGCGATTTGGTTATGGAAAATTTCATTAAAAGGATATGGTCGTGGTGGTCATTTGCCTGATGTTATTTTCCACTATTAACGGCATAGCTTCTTCTTCATAATGAAATAAACATCCGATCATTCATATTGAAAATGGCATTTTTATCATATATGTATAATTATTATTATATCAAAATAACACCTCTTATTGGAATACCCTTTGTTTGGGAAACTGCATATTTTAGTTTAAAGTTTTCAAATAATACCCGCGTTAGTGGTATCAGGGGTCACCTATGTTTTCCCCTTTCCGATTGTACGAAAGGAGGGACGCAATAAGAAGATAAGTCAACATATGGGCAGAAGAATAAAGAACGAAAAAAGAAATCGATCATTGCCGTCACCTTTAATGAGTGAATTTACGCACCTAACGCTATTTTCAAAGATTTATCTCTCGCTTGGACATTTTCGACGCTATTGTGGTGAAACTACCCTAAAGTGCTGCTGGAGGTGCAACAGACTACGCAACAATTCACCACGTCGGCCCTACAAAAAGGTAGGTCTCTGATACCCGCTCTTTCTCATTTTGCAACAATTAAAAATTCATTAAAAAATACAGTCCACTTTTCTCTTTGAGCATTATTTCCCGAACACCCTTAATACCCTCAATATCTGCGTGAATTAGTGAAGGACTTCGCTGATAAAACCTTAGTCTACTCTATGACAGCAGTGGTTGTTGTTCTGACACGAGTATCACACCACACGATGAAACATCTAGCTAGAAACCAACATATTGAAGCATATTGTTGCTTCGTATCTATTTGAGATCTGCCTGAGGGGCCCATATTTTATTTCAAGTTGGCTGCTGTGCTACTTAGACTTTCTCAACTGTTTTTCACCGTGAACTACCCATAATGAAATATTCATCACATTCTTCCATGAAATTTTAATTCGTATTTTTTTTTCTTTTCGCAAG
Organism: Propylea japonica; assembly: GCA_013421045.1. Lineage (NCBI taxonomy): Eukaryota > Metazoa > Arthropoda > Insecta > Coleoptera > Coccinellidae > Propylea > Propylea japonica. The sequence goes on along the minus strand of CM024243.1, from coordinate 62,378,776 downwards.
GCGTAGAACGCTGTAGAGCGGATATACAGGGTGTTTCGTTGGGAAACGGAAATACTTCACAGGTGCAAAGGTGGCACCAAGGCGGTTCTGGCGATACCCCATTTATTGGGTCTTACTGTCTTCGTAGCCGAGATACAGGGTGTTTGATGAATTTTGTCCGTTTCTTTCTAAGGCCATATCTAACGAACCACCCGGTATGTTTTCTTCATATTGGCAAATATATCCTAATTGAGAGCCCAAACGTATCATGCAATAACCATCTTGAAAATCCAGGTCCGGGTTAACAAAAATTATGAATCATTTGAATTATCGGAACAACACCCTGTATATATCTGTTTCGATATTCGAAAACACCACTGAAAACTAAACTGAGACGTTTACTTCAATTTTTGGCGCAGACAGTTTTACTACACAAGTTTTCAACGTAAAAGTGAAGTTTTTGAGAACTGGTATACCCGAAAGTGGTTTGAAGTGACTTTTAACTATGAATTATCAACAACTAGCGACCCGCCCCGGATTCGCACAGACATCACATTAGAAACCTCAAAAATAACAGTACTTCTCCACTATTTAATGGATGTTTTTATACATACAGGGTGTACCGAAAACAATGGATAAGCCTGCAAGTGCGATTAGTTTTTCTAGTGCCATTTATACAAATGAAGATGTATTTCGATATGGTTTTTTTTAATTTCACATGAGATGGTTCAGCTATCGGAAACAAAGAATTAAATTCATCAAACTAGTGTAAAAAGTTGAAAACTCGTGATTTACAAAGAAAAATTGAAAACTAAATGAAATTTCCTTCAAGTTTGATGAGCTACAGTGTAAAAAAATGTAGGACGCCCCTGGTACACATCATCTTGAAAACTTGCTCAGTTATTGCAGATTCCAAAGAGGTATCATAAGCCTATGCATTCTGTAGTTTTTCATTCTCGTAACTACTTGATTACCAAATAGTCGAAAATTTTCGAAAATCTGTTTTTGTTTTAATCGTTATTCTGAGCTCATGTGTTAAAGTCCGGAGGCCATTTTTGTTGGATTCTAGTGGAAAATATACGAAAATAATTTTTATTTTGAAAAAAGTAGAAGCGTATCGTTTCTCTGGTTGAATAGAAATATGGCATTATTTGCATTCAACTCTCGAAAACCTTACCGGACCTAATTGTATTTGACAAAATTTCTTACATTCTGTACAGTGTTAAAAGGAAAGTATCAACTTAAAAAATACCCTGTGTTGCTACGAGAGAGGTATGTGGAATATTCATTACAAATAAAATAAAACGGATTATTACCAAATTTCTACTCCATGGAAAAAATAAAACGAATTAGTACCAATTACTTATTGATAAAGAATTCGAAATGAAACAATGAGTTCAGTCATTCATAGCGTAAATTTATTCATAATAATAATAACACTTTTGTGGACAATCGTTCACAGTCAGTAACCTGGGTAATTTTAATTTTATTTAACTTCTAATGACAAAAGTTTTGAAACTGACTGTGAACGAATTTTCATAAAAGTGTTGTTATTGTTCTAGTGTTCTACTGGTGCTTTTTCAAAATTGTTTTACTGTTAAATTTGAATTGACTAGCTTTATGATTTGGATATTGTAATAATAAATTGTTTACTGACTGTGAATGAGTGTCCACAAAAGTGTTATTATTGTTCTATGCAAGCAGGGTTTCATTTTTTATGAATAAATTTAAGCTACGAATGACTGAACTCATTGTTTCATTTCGAATTCTTTATGAATAAGTAATTGGTACTAATTCGTTTTATTTTTTCCATGGAGTAGTAATTTGGTAATAATCCGTTTTATTTTATTTGTAATGAATATTCCACATACCTCTCTCGTAGCAACACAGGGTATTTTTTAAGTTGATACTTTCCTTTTAACACTGTACAGAATGTAAGAAATTTTGTCAAATACATTTAGGTCCGGTAAGGTTTTCGAGATATGAATGCAAATAATGCCATATTTCTATTCAACCAGAGAAACGATACGCTACTGCTTTTTTCAAAATAAAATAATTTTCGTAATTTTCCACTAGATTCCAACAAAAATGGCCTCCGGACTTTAACACATGAGCTCAGAATAACGATCACAACAAAAACAGTTTTTCGAAATTTTTCGACTATTTGGTAATCAAGTGGTTACGAGAATGAAAAACTACAGAATGCCTGGGCTTATGATACCTTTTTGGAATCTGCAATAACTGAGCAAGTTTTCAAGATGATGTGTACCAGGGGCGTCCTACATTTTTTTTACACTGTAGCTCATCAAACTTGAAGGAAATTTCATTTAGTTTTCAATTTTTCTTTGTAAATCACGAGTTTTTAACTTTTCACACTAGTTTGATGAATTGAATTCTTTGTTTCCGATAGCTGAACCATCTCATGTGAAATTAAAAAAAACGTATCGAAATACATCTTCATTTGTATAAATGGCACTAGAAAAACTAATCGCACTTGGAAATTTTCTAAAAATACAAAAACCATGAATTTCTCGGAAACCGTGGAATTTTCAATAAGGTAAAAATTTGAAATAAGTTAGACCTCGACAGGGTCTATTTATAGTTGCAGGCTTATCCATTGTTTTCGTGACACCCTGTATAAACCTTCCTCTTGAATCACTCTATCTATTAAAAAAAAACGCATCAAAATCCGTTGCGTAGTTTCAAAGATTTAAGCATACAAAGGGACATAGGGACAGAGAAAGCGACTTTGTTTCATACTATGTATGTAGTGATATTGAATCCATAATTATCTCAACATTACTTTGTAATTCATTTTCACGTTGGTTTTCATTTATTGAGAATTGAGTTGCATTAGGTTGATATCGTATATTTTGAAACAATTATGAACAAAAAAACATAATAATGAAATAATTAGAAAAATTAGTACAGAAACTGCTCGAAATGTATCTCGGCTACGAAGACAGTAAGACCCTTAGACTAAGGAAGAGGAGACGCGGCATGTCATTCATAAATTCTGGAATAGTTGAAGCCAACATCTAAAACTATTTCCCATGAGTAGAACAAGGACAGCTTGATATAGCTGTACTTGTTCCGTCACGGACGCGGCAACAATGCAAAGACTTCGAACGCGTAAATCGAACAACTTCCAGTGGCGTGGAGTTATTGTTGTCGATAGATTTGAAATTAATATTTTATACTGATATTATAAGCTTTCCTCTTGGATGAATTAAATCAAATAAGGAATCGTTAGAATAAAAAATGTTTACCTCTTGAGTATTTTTTCATTTTAAAATTTTTTCTATAAAATTATAATTTTATCAATATTTAGACAATTAAAACTTTGCATCAGTAGTATGTTATTAATCGTATTTCTACATATTTGATTTGGAAACTGTTTGTGGTTAATGTGAATATCAAGTAATTAAGTTCATTAATTTCGTACTATTTTGTTACCAATATGATTCAATATGAAGAATTTATAGCAAAGAGATGGCTTATTGTTGTAATTTGAATATTTAATATTCTGATAAATGTAGAAAACCAATTTCTACATAAATAACTTCTTACATACATTCACAATGGTATAAAACCATAATACATTTCCTTTGTAATATGGTATAGATCCGTATACCAACAGAGCAGTATGTTTTTGAGCGCTTGTTCTACGAGTGCTATATCGTTTTGCCCAAATGTCTGTAATTTTCGAACTTTGAGCCGAAAACGATTTCAAACGATAGGGTTCGACTACCTGATGAAGAATTCGTGGTCACATTCAATTACAGTTGCACGATAACTTGCAGATGAATTATCCTAGAGAGTTCTGTACCCAAATGCTTCGGATAAGTACGTTAACCAGCCAAAACGTACAGGGTGTTCTATAAAATATGGCTATTCAAAATTTTTGTTCCTTGATATCTTAGACAAAATTATAAACAGAACCATAGAAAATTCAATTGGAATATTGAAAGGAAGGAATTTCATATTTCCATTACAAGATATCCGATTCGGGTGAAATTTATGTTGTGAATGAAGATTAATACACTGAATATTCATGCAAAATTTCAAGAAGATCGGATCATCCGAACTATAAAATATTCTATTGGAATATCGAAAAAAAGAATCTCTATATTTTCATTACAAGTTAGCGGTGTGAAAATCATTGTATGAATATTGATATGCTGAATATGTTGCAAAATTTCAAGAAGATCGAATCATCAGAACCATAGAATTAAACTTTTTCAATTGTATCTATCATAAGTCCTATACAAATTTTGAGGTAATAGCCTCATTGTTCCACCTTTGAACGAGAAGATGCTCAGGGAATGAAAGCTTTTTAATGGTTATAAATTGCACTCAAACTCTTGAAGATTTATTCAACATCACATAATATATTTAACAAAATAGAACAGATTATAAAGAAAAAGCATTTTTCATACAGAAATTATATCTTCAGAATTATTTATTACAGAACAAAAAGCAATGGTGATACAGTTCACTCTCAGAAAGCTTTCAAAAAGCTAAATCAGTAATATCTGAACCGTTATCCCAGATCGAATTGAACAGAATGTATACACATGATTCACAATCATAAATCAGTATTCTAATTTTGAATTATTCTTATGAAAAATCATATCAATTTAAATACTCTGCAGTAGCAATTCAAGATCAGAGAACAAAAGGAAAAAAGCAGTGTTTAAGTTTTGAATGTTAGGTTTGATACATAAAGCACAATGAAAATATGAAAAAATTTAAACACTTGTAGTTTTGTTTAAGAGAATGTTGCAAGGACCCTCAAGACAGAAATAATATGCTTAATGGTTATAAATTGCACTCAAAACTCTTGAGGATTTATTCAACATAACTAACAAAATAAAGCAGATTATTAAGAAAAAAAATTTTCATACAGAATTTATATCTTCAGAATTATTTATTACAGGACAAAAAACAATGGTGCTACCTTTCACTCTCAGAAATCAGAATGCATTCGAAAACATAAATCAGTAATATATTGCTTCTGAACGGTTCTTAAAAAATCAAGAATCGAATTGAACATTCTCTATTCAATTGTACTAACTCAAGCTTAGAGAATAACTAGGAAGAGACAGTAGATACAGTTGGAATGTTATATATCATAAAGTACTATAAAAAATTGAAACAGTATTCACAAAATGAAACAAATCATCAATTAAAGTTAACATATAGAATTATATCTTAAAAAGTATTTATTAGGACATAAAAACAACAGTGACATGATTCCACTCTCTCAGAATGTATTCACATGATTCACAATCATAAATCAGTAATATTGATTTTGAATTATTCTTATGAAAAAAATCATAACAATTAGAATACTCTGCAGTTCTAACTCAATATCAGAGAAAAAAAGTAGTGTTCAAGTTTTGAATGTAAGGTTGGACTAGGTACCATCCACAGATCTGTACCACCTTGAGATCGTATCTAAATGAGGCAAACTGTTGTTGAAAGTTATATCCTTTCGGTGAATAGAAGACCAAAGTTAATGCGAAGGCTCTCAACGTCCGATTAAATTTTGCCTAGTCGTTCCTTTCCACAATCTTTGAAATGAATTACCTGCCGCTTCAGGCCTGAAAAAGAAAGATTCTTCAATCTGGTTGCCTGATAATATTCATGTATGTACTTTTAACGATGAGCGAAAAGGAAACATACCAATATTATAACGTCTGTTGATTCTGATACGAGTGATTTTTCTCTCAAACAATCCAGCAATGTTTTCATTGAAGTTATTTTAAACTTCATCCTTCAACAGACTGCTGCTATGAACAAATCTTTTTATTTTGACTCTGGACTCTCTTCTATAATGTTAATATCCCTTTTCCGTACCTTAGACTTCCTATGTCTATGGTAAGACCCAATAAATGGGGCATCTCCAGAACCGCCTTGGTGCCACCGATGCACCTGTGAAGTAGTTCCGTTTCACAATGAAACACCCTGTATATATATTTTTTTAGAAAATGAGAATAGTAGGGTAATGTCTGTAATTTTGGGCCGAAAACGATCTCAAACGAAAGTGTTCGACTCCCTGGTGACGAATCCGTTGTCAAATTTAATTTTGTCCGTGAGACCGTCCGTTAGCACGATAACTTTCAAAGGGATTGTCCTAGAGACTTGAGATTTTCAGGGTGAGTTCGATTCCCGAAATCCGCGGCTAAGTTCGTTAACCATCCAAATCCTACAAGGTGTTCCATAAAATATGACAATTCTAAATTTTTGTTCCTCAATATCTCAAACAAAACGAAACTATCGAAATATTGATGAAGAATTTTTCACAATTTGAGAAACTGATGAATTCTATCGATTTGTGAGCTTGGCGCACAAAAACTCAACGTTTTATAGTGAAATTTGTTTTAAAAAATGGAAGCAAGCCCTGAGCAGGAGCTTCTGAGCGCTCGTTCTCTGGTGGAGCAATAGGACTATCATCTCAAAATTCTGTATATGACTTGAAATTGATACTTTATATATAAACAATTAAAAAAATTCAATTCTATGGTCACACTTGAAAATTAAAATAATTAAATTTTATGGTTCTGATGATGCGATCCTCTTGAAATTTGGCATGAACATTCAGTATATCAATCTTTATACCAGGAATAAATTTCACTCAATTCAGATATCTTGTTACGAAAATATAATTTTTTTTTCAATATTCAAATTGAATTTTCTATAGTTCGGATGATGCGATGATCTTCAAATTTTGCACAAACATTCAATATATAAATCTCAATCCCAAAAATAAATTTCATTTGATTCGGATATCTTGTTATGGAAATATAAAGAGTCTTTCCTTTAATATTCCAATTGGAATTTCTATGGTTCTGATGATGCTATCCTCTTGAAATTTTGCATGAACAATCAGTGTGTCAGTCTTCACTCACAGAATGAATTTCAGTTAAATCGGAAGGTTCGTTATGGAAATAAAAAAATTCTTCTTTTCAATATTCCAATTGAATTTTCTATGGTTCTGTTAATACTATGATGGCCACAAAATTTTGCGAGAGGCTCACTATGAGCATCTGGCAAGTTGCTGCAAAATTTCATTCCGTTTGCCCTCGTTTTGTGTGAAATATTGAGGAACAAAAATTTTGAATGGCCACTTTTTATGGAACACCCTGTACGATTTTTCTGGTTAACGAACTTAACCGAGCTATTTGGGAGCTGAACACACCCTGAAAATTTCAAGTCTCTAGGACAATCCGTTCGAGAGTTATTGTGCTCACGGACGGACGGCCGGACGGCCGGCCCTACAGAATTTGATTTGACCTCATATTTTCCATCAGGGAGTCGAACCCTATCGTTTGAGACCATTTTCGGCTCAAAATTCGAAAATTACAGACATTTTGGCAAAACGATATAGCACTCGTCTAAGTAGAACGAGCGCTCAAAAATTATGTTTTTAGTGAACAAAAAATTACTTTTTGTACAACTGTCAAAAAAACTTGACTTTTCTTCATCACTATGGATGCGTAAAATATTACTTTTTTTCACCGTTAAAAAAAGTCTTTTTTTCACCGTTAAAAAAAGTCTTTTTTTCACTGCTGATAACTAAAATTAGAACAACTTAAAAATAATGAATATTTTAATTACAACTAATTTCACACAATTATGATTGTATCTGTACCTTATAAAGTAAATAAGTTTCGTCATCAGCATCTCTGAGAAATTTATTGATATTATCGCTCCATAACACTTTAGATTTCTTTCCTCGGTATCCGACGCTTTTGTTCTTAATAAGCGGGACCAATTTTGAAAAATTCCTTATATCAATATTTTCCTTGACAATCGATGTTTTTTTAACATTGAGCTCCATAACTTGGAAGGTTTAAAAAATTTTTTTTTCCTCGAAATAGCATGTGAGCACATTTTCAGAAACCTTTTTTACGTTGTTCTTGTTGCGCCATTCTCGAAATTGGTTATATGTTTTCTCAGATTATTAGCTTTGATTTGGCTGGTAACATATAAGATACAATTGTATTCGCTTCTTCAGCCATATCTGCGGGGGTATCACTACCACTATCATGTTCAACATTCATCTTCTTTAAAATAATTCGAAATTGAAACAACAACGAGCAAATACTGTCAAAGATTCAAACAATTTCAACAAACTGTTTCTATAGTTACGACACAGAAAGATCACTGGATTCATTTAAATATTGTACTGAAAGCATTATCTTCAATGATTATACGTATTTAGGACGATGTAAATTCACATTCACAGTTGTACAAAAATGTATTTCGTGCGTATAAAATTCGTGTTTTCATGGCACATTCGAGTGAATTTTTGGCCTCGACCTGCAGTCTCGGCCAAAATTGACACTCTCATGTGCCATGAAAAAAACACTCATTTTACGCACTTAATACAAAAATAACTATTTTTCCTAGCACTGAATAGCTCTCCTATAAACGGTGTTTAGGATTATCAATTCCTTCTGGGCGGATTGTTTACATTTCATTCAATGGAAACCATTGACAATTTTTGGAACCACATAAAATAACTAAGTTGTCGTTGGATTTTCCAATTCTTATACAACTTGCGACTTCATATATCCAATGACTATCATGCTTAATACCGCAGAATCGGGTAAAATTTTGTGTTTTCTTGGAATTTCCCTCACATCAAATAGATTGCTTTGGAATGGGATTCAATAAATGTTATATTATGTCAAGGTTTCCGAAGAAATCTATAGTAATTCAAGAAAGCTGTGGCCTGTTACTTTTGAGTTGTTATTCAGTTCTTCGATTTTTCTGGTGAGTTTGGAATTTATCGAAACTATAATGATACATATTGTTTGAGGTTATGAACGGAAATCTACTTAAAATATTTCTGGAAAATTTGAGAAAATGTCTGAAAAGATGCTTTGGAGCTCTTCCATTGGAAAAATTGCAAAGTTTTTTGGAGCTCTAGAGTCTACTGGTACATAGAAATTTATATCATGTCGAATGTATGTCTAGTGTAAAATAACAACAATAAGAATGTTTACTCAATTCATAATGAGGTCGACTGAAAAATCTTGTAATGAACTCGTCTGTATAGCTATTTTCTCAGTTTTTCCCTTTAACGAAAGCGCTAAATACGCAAAATTCGTTATAAAGAAATTTCGTTATACAGAAAATTTTTTCTATAGTCGGCAATATCGATTTCACTGATGAATTTAAGTTTATCATTCAAACTTAAGCAGTTCCCTTTAGACATTTTTGCACAACTTTCACACTAGCGTAATGGTTAGATTGAAATCAAAAGGCAAGGGGTGTATTCAAAACTGTTTCAAAGGGATCTCTCTGTCCGCCGTAATGATTTAGTTGAGGTCGGGATTTATTAGGTACATCAGAAAAAAAATCGGAAAAAGCCCACTCTTATACCTTCTTACCAGTAGCCATTTAAAGAGTGATGTTCTTTGATTATTTCGTTTTAGAGAGAATTTACTTCGTTTTAGAGGGTGTTTTTAACATGGAATTGGGATTCAAGGTGCAATGTCTTGTATGAAATTCGTTATACAGAGAAATTATACAGTGGCCGATACCAACTTTCTTATTTTAAGTGCAACCCCCTGCGTATTATTAGTTTTTTGGATCCTGCAGAAAATTCTAGACATAATTCGTGTACAATGTCCTATACAGGTTGTCCCGTAATTAGACCGACAAACTTCTAGTGGACATTATAAATGATATTTTAGACAGATTCGACCCAAATCATATATGCAAAATTGCTTCGTTAAGGAGCTAGTAGCCTTTGAAGACGACGTCCAGTCCACACTTTTTGTCACATATTCGCAAAACGGAGTCACATAAAGTGCTGAAAGTTTACACATTGTCTAATATCAAAAATACGCATAGATTAGATTGATTGCATTTCTTTCATGTCAAGCACAATCGTATCAATTAGGGGGGGGGCAAGGGTATTTTTAGTTTAAACTTTTTTAACTTTCATTATTTCGCGAGATTTACATCATATTCATAAACTCTGATATTTTTTCTTGAAAAAAGATACTCTTGTATAATAACGTCCAGATGCACCAATTCTTAAAAAAAATAGATTTGAAATTTTTTTTCTCTTCTCTATCTTTGCACTAAGTCTTTAGAGTTGGTTAAATGATGAAAATATTCTTTTTCTCAGAAACGCTGCATCTGGGCGTTATTATACAAGAGCATCTTTTTTCAAGAAAAAACATCAGAGTTTATGAATATGATGTAAATCTCGCGAAATAATGAAAGTTAAAAAGTTTCAACTAAAACTACCCTCCGCTCCCCTCAAATGATGCGATTGTGCTTGACATGAAAGATATGCATTCAATCTAATCGATGCGTATTTTGATATTAGTCAATGTGTAAACTTTCAGGACTTTATGTGAGTCCGTTTTGCGAATATGTGGCTAAAAGTGTGGACAGGACTTCATCTTCAAAGGCCACTAGCTCCTTAACGAAGCAATTTTGCATTATATGATTTGGGTCATATCTGTCTAAAATATCATCTATAATCTCCACTAGAAGTTTGTCGGTCTAATTACGGGACACCCTGTATATATCTTCAACTGTTTCGGAAATATTGAGTTTTTTCAGATGTATTACAAAAATTAATATTAAAAACAAAAATAGTTATTTTCCTAACAAGTGCGGAAAGTGATATTTTCCCGCACGAAACTGCCGTTACCCAAACGACGCGAAGCGGAGTTGAGTGCGGGAAAAACACTTCCGCACGAGTTAGGAACAATATTTTTTCTACAAGCGCTTATACGAGATCGATTTCAACACACAGATCAAATGTGAATTGATCATTCTAAATACACATGAATGACAAAAGTCTCTGGCAAGTCGTTACCATTGTACTATCATCGTTTCCATAGTAACGTCGTCGGTGGCATAGAGATATATCATTATTAAGTTTATTCTTTAGAAAAGCATGCGAGAAAAACCCTTGCTAATCCATTACCACACGCATTTGCGTGCGGTAATGGAATAGCAGGGTTTTTCCCACACTGTTTGGCAATGTGACTCTTTACGAATTGAAATACGTGCGGGAAAGAGAATGAAAGTGCACGCTTGTAGAAAAAATTATTTTATTTCACAAATTCTCTACATTACACTCAATACATCTCTTACATAAAAATTAATATTTTTTTGTTTTTTTCACATTATTTGTGAAATAAAAAAATTTTCTTTTTTTAATGTTGATTTTTGTAATACATCTGAATACACTCAGTATTTCCGAAACAGTTGAAGATAGGTATGGGACATTGCACATGAATTATGTCTAGAATTTTCTGAAGAAGCCAAAAAACTAATGAAATAGAGGATGTTGTATCTATATTAATAAAACAGGACCTATGGTTACCGTCAAAATGCAATATTTTTCAAACAGCTGCACCAAATTGGATAATTCTTTTTTTGTTGTATTCATAATGGCTACAGCAAGGTTTTTACAACAAAATATTTCCAAAAAAAATTGTTCAGCAAAAAAATAAAGGGCTTTCCTTTTTCTTACGACCAATCAAGCAGTCATAGAATACAAATTTATAGGTTATAATGATTTTGACATTTAGACAAAAAGTGAAGTTAGGTACATCGAGTGAATCGAAAATCAAAATTTCAATCAGAAATAACGTATGAACTTACATATTATACAACTTTTTTTTTACTTATGCCATATTTCACAAATTTGAAACCTATGATGTATGAATATATTTTGGATTGCCTGATGCCTGATGTTTATGATCACAAATCAGATCAATAGATGGGGCTGTAGTCGTTATCTAGGTTATTCATCTATTCTGCAACTAAACGGCTGGATCGAATTGATAGTCCGGTCTATTTAGACATTCTAAGTTACATAAAGTCCCAACAAGCTGAATTTCTGTGAAGTTGCTCAAAACATAATTATAAACAATGTCTAAAAGTTCCCCATCATGCCCCTGTAAGGAAAAAATTTAATTCAAGGTCAAAGGTCAAAAAAATGAGTTTTTCGCGATTTTCAGCAAAACGGTAAGTTTTATCATAAAAGTACCTCAGACAAAAATTGTAGATCATAAAATTATCTATAAAAAATGTATGAATACTTATTTTCTTACGAGCCACCGTTTCTGAGATATAACGATTCAAAAAGTTTATAAAAGTCGTTATCGTCATAATATGCACACGTTTCCACGCCACCTATGAGGTAGTGTACTAAGCGCGTAGTTATAACTTTTTGAATCGTTTTATCTCAGAAACGGTGGCTCGTAAGAAAAAAGTATTGATAATTTTTTATAGATAATTTTATGATCTACAATTTTTGTCTGAGGTACTTTTATGATAAAACTTACCGTTTTGCTGAAAATCGCGAAAAACTCATTTTTTTGACCTTTGACCTTGAATTATTTTTTTTCCTTACAGGGGAATGATGGGGAACTTCTAGACATTGTTTATGATTATATTTTCAACAATTTCACTGAAATTCAGCTTGTTGGGACTTTATGTAACTTCACTCTCATTTTTTGGTCTAAATAGTCCGGCCTATGAATGAATTTTTGTGTATGCAGAACAACGTCTGTTGGGTCCGCTAGTTCAAAATACAAAAGTTGGTATCGGCCACGTTCACATGACACACCCCATATCATTGAAAAAAAAAACGCATCTAACAATACAAATCGACGTGTCCAAGCGTTTTTCCCAACACTCTCTCATTTATTCCTTATCGAATTTATTCCATTTGGCTGTTCCACACTGTATGTTTGTATATTCCGGATATAACTACTTCAAAACGAAATTTTCAGGGTAGATTCAAGATTTGAATACGAAAGATGAACTCATGATAAATAGAATGAAATCAGTTTCCTGCAGCATATTCATACTAGATTGATCGTTTTCGCAATATGAACAAGCGCACAAAAGCTTCTGACTTCACTTCGGTGCTTCTTTAAATTTTGTAAATCCAATCGGATGTACAATGGCGATAATATCTTTAGACCAGGGCCGAAACCTTCAAAAATGGTAAAAAATGAAAAAAAATTGCATAAGGATGAAACCCATTAAAAAAGGAGGGGAATATGATCAAAATGAAAGGAAAAATAAATTACGGTCGATCTGAGTTCGAGAAGTGGGAGGGGTGAGTTTTTAAGGGTGAAAAATGGTTTTCCTTGATTTCCGGCAAAACCACAAGTCCTATGGAAAAAAGTTAAATGGCAAAGTTGTAGGTAATGAAAAGATCTACAACTTTTGTATTTGCAATTTTTTCACATAACCTCAAAATTTAGGTGAAAAATTCAAAAAACCAAGTTTTTGTTTTTTTATTTATATCCTTTTCAAAAAAAAATTTTTTTTCACGAAATTTTGTGAAAACTTACCTTATTATGCCCCAAATACGCTGTAATTTATTTGATTTAAAATATTCATGTTTTCGTCTTATTTTAACTTAATATCAAAAAAGCACCCCAATTTTCAATCGAAAATTCTGACGTCAAAATATCAGCTTTTTTCAAAAAGTTTGGGGGCTTTTTGTTCGTTGAAATATCTACTCTCTGATAGTGTGAAAAATATACATTACTATAAGGAGTGATCTCAGAAAATGCAAAAAATTGAAAAAACTCAAATTCGAAAAATTTTTTTAATCACTATGTACCGGGTTTTTCACTATAATTTGACCCCCCCTTTAACTTTGTTACTAAAGGAGATACAAAAAAATGTTTCGTATGAAAGTTTCACGAAATCAACTGAGGTTTTTTTATATAAGTCCAGAAACTGAAATATATACAGGGTGGCCAACATATTTATGGCAACTTCAATTTTTCAAATGGAACATCCTGTATATTTTTCCATGTTTGGCTAGCTCTTTTTTCCCTGATTTCGAATATGTAACATATGTTGGTCTATCTCTTTTATTCTGAGAACCACAGAGCATAGACTAATTAAACGGAGAAAGAGTTTCAAATTTTAAGATCCAGCTGCCAAGATCTGTAATCATTTTACAACAAGGCAAAGTGCGTTCACTGAAAATGCTCATTTTTGGAGTTTTAATAACGTCAATGGGAAGATAAACAGGGTGTAGAACATTGAATGCAACTATATTTTTTCAAATGGGACACCCTGTCCTGTATATATTTCCTTTTTTTGATAGGCTATTTCCTCCTGATCTCGAATACTCGTATAAGCGTATGTGGATGTGTCTCTTCAATTTTCAGAGTTTTGAAATGATGACACCGAATAAAAAAATATGTGAAATATTTTACCCTTCACCTTCATTCAATACAGAGAGTTCATATAGTTGTTTCAAGTTGTTTAGACTATTTTTGATAGCATTATTATGGCTCTGGTCCAAGTCCGAAATTAAAGCTTCAACATTTGTTTCTAATCATTACAATATTATCATTATTCTTTGTGCGTTGAAGGGATTAGTTCCGAATTATGGGTTTAATATTGTTTGATTTTATATCATTAATACCATTTTTCGCTTTCATTGATTGTAATTATTGCTAAAGTAAATTTTTTCCTTCAGGAACGGCTATCAAAACGTGTCCAACGGTGTTAAATCGGGACTATTTGGTGGCCATAAAATGGGTGCGCCATTACCAATCCAAAGATCAAATTGGCCACTTAAATATTCACGAACTTCTAAAACGCTATGCCAGATGGTTATTGAAATTTGAAACTCTGTGGTGCTCAGAATAAGAAAGATAGACCAACATAAGTTAAATATTCGAAAACAGGGGAAAAAGAGTTAACCAAATATGGAAAATATACAGGGTGTTTTATTTGAAAAAATTAAGTTGTCATCAATATGTTGGTCACCCTGTATATATTTCAGTTTCTGGACTCATATAAAAAAACCTTAGTTGATTTCGTGAAACTTTTATACGGAACATTTTTTTGTATCTCCTTCAGTAACAAAGTTAAAGGGGGGGTCAAATTATAGTGAAAAACCCGGTACAGGGTGGGCATATTTCGATGTTTCAGCACTAGAACTTTTAAACCAGAGGAGATAGACAAAATCTGATACCCACTTCTCGATCTCTTTTTCTTAGAAACTAACTACAGTAGTATTCATTTTTGGCTACCTTCTTTTGTTTTCGAGGAATAAGCGAAAATTGGAAAAGTGGCAATATCGAAAAAAATTCATATCTCCGCTAATACTGATGATAGAGCTCTGAAATTAAAACATTATACAGGCACTTTTTTACGTAGAATCCAGTGGCGTACCTCCCTTTTTTGCACCATTTCTAATTTCTAAGCTATGACCCAAAGTTATGTTTTTTAAATGGAAATACTAGATTTTTGTAGCATTTTCTGAAAGCTCAATTTTTTCTGATTTCAAAAACATATAACATTGTATGGTTTGTATCGATATGAGTATAGAAAATGATCAAAAACCTATTTTCATCTGAGTCTCAATATTTTCTATGGTTTCAACTGTTGATGAGCACAGAAAAATTTAGCATCGTATAATTATCACAATATCTTCCCAGTAGTCTTTTCATTTCTATGCTCTTTACTCAATTTCTCCAAGATGAACTGCTGTGAAACTTGATCCCTCATTCTAAGTTATAACTAAGATGTCTAAAATAAGACATCTTAGTTATAACCTACTGACCTTCTATTGTAATCACTATTAGGTATTGAAAAATATTTTTCCTTTATTACTTTTCTGATTGAATTGATAACTTCAATCATATCTATATGTGCGTTATTTCATATGCGATTTGAAATAGACTACTAAGCACTTGTGCGTATTTATTCTGGAGTGCAATAAAAATATTCTCTTGCATCCATCTCATTATAACTAAGTATAGGTATCGATTGAAACGGAGGATCATGTGGATCTTTTTGTTATTTCCAAATCCATTTCAAGATATAAGTTTTTATGAAATACATCCATGTTCGAATTTTTGGGAGAAATTAGTTGAAAGCATAGAAATAATGAGATTGACGGAAGGAGACTGCTCTTGTTATAGGAAGCTCCATTTTTCTGTGCTTGTCAACCAAAGAAAATATTGAGACTCAAATGAAAATAGGTTTTTGACCATTTTCTATACTCATATTGATACAAACCATACAATGTTATATATTTTTGAAATCAGAAAAAATTAAGCTTTGAGAAAATGCCACAAAAATCTAGTATTTCCATTTAAAAAGACATAACTTTGGGTCATAGCTCCGTAATTAGAAATGGTGCAAAAAAGGCGAGTACGCCACTACGTAAAAAAGTGCCTGTATAATGTTTTAATTTCAGAGCTCTATCATCAGTATTAGCGGAGATATGAATTTTTTTCGATATTGCCACTTTTCCAATTTTCGCTAATAATTCGAAAACAAAAGAAGGTAGCCAAAAATGAATACTACTGTTGTTAGTTTCTATAAGAAAAAGAGATCGAGAAGTGGGTATCAGATTTTGTCTATCTCCTCTGGCTTAAAAGTTGTAGTGCTAAAACATCGAAATATGCCCCCCTGTACAATGGCGATAAAATCTTATCGCATTTGCATAAATAAATAAGCTTTTACGAGTTGTCTATTACTACATAAAAATATGAAGAATGTGAAATCCCATTTATTTCTTTGAATCGCAATGAGCTGATATGATGAACGCATTCTCTGAACATTTCCTAAATAACAAGATAACATTCTGAATTTATTTTATGTACTTACTTATTTGAACAATAAAACATGCTATGAAATGAGAAAATAAACTCAAGGTCTATTGTGAACTGCCTCCTTGATATCATTGAACCGCAGAACTATTTTATACCAAATTGAATACGTCAATATTAATCAATTTGCTTTCATATGAAAGGAAAAACCCACTCTTAATTGACCAGAAAGATCTTTTAACACGTATATTTATTATGGATGAGTCCCAAGAAAATTCAACACATATAATTATCAAATTAGGTATTTATATTGGCCGGCATTTCGCGAAGAAGTCACCTTTGAAATGCGAAAAACCCGATCTGTATTTCTGAATATCCGGTAACCAAAAGTTCAATTTTCTGAAATTAACAGTCTTATAATTTTTTTTTCGAACGGATACTCTGAACGTTTTGGGGTGAAACCATAAATTTTATTAAATATTTGGCAAATTTTATGAACATTTCCAGATGAAATCATTTTAGATGTAATGGACCCTGAAGATCTTTTATTCGTTTTTTGTTTCGTAGTCAGATTTTTATTATCCATACTAATATTATAAATGCGAAAGTAACTCTGTCTGTCTGTCTGTCTGTTACTCTTTCACGCCTAAACGGCTGAACGGATTTCGATGAAATTTGGTATGGTGATAGATGATAACCTAGAAATGGTCATCCATACAAATATTATCAGTGTGAAAGTAACTCTGTCTGTATATCTGTCTGTCTGTCTGTTACTCTTTCACGCCTAAACGGCTGAACCGATTTTGATGAAATTTGGTATGGTGATAGATGATAACCTAGAAATGGTCATAGGCTATAAATAATAAATATAAATAATAATATATAAATAATCACGCCATCGTTCTTAGGGGGTAGGCAGTAGGCAGATAACTAAATTGAGTTAGGGATTTTAAGTCGTTTTTGTTGGGACTTTTGCTCTTTCACGTCTAAACGGCTGAACAGATTTTGATGAATTTCAGTAAGTTAATAGATGGTTACCTAAAAACGGATATTAGATCAAAATGATCACGTCATTGTTCTTAGGGGGTAGGAAGTAGGTAGAAACGGAATTGAGTTAGTGATTTTTTTATGGTTTTTGCTGGGAGTTTTGCTCTATCATGCCTAAACGGCTGAACGGATTTTGATGAAATTTAGTCAGGTGATAGATAGTAATCTAGAAAACGATATGGGCTATTAATAATCATGCTATCGCACTTAAGGCGTAGGCAGTAGGCAGAAAACTAATTAAGTTAGTGATTTTTAATCGTTTGTCTTGAAACTTTACTTCATTCACGCCTTAACGTCTGAACGGATTTTTATAAGACTTGGTTAATATAAAGATAGGATCCTAGTCACGGACACAGGCTACTTTTTAACGCGGGAAAATACCTCATTCCCGCAGAAATCTAGCGTTATCGTGCCAAGAAGCGCATGACGCCATAGCTACTAAGACTTCAAGTTAGTATTTGATCACAGAATCGGAGGAACAGAGACCGATTTAATTTCATTAATAGATGAAAATATGTCATTTTTCATCTCCTCCCAAGTTTATTCGATTTATTTTCAAAACGATAGATTATGAAAAAGAGTGGTCAATACGGCGTTTGTAGAGAATTAATTAACCTATAAAATGAGGTATCAAACATTCTGATCGAATGATCAGAGAACGATTCCTTTTCATTGAAAGGTGGAAAAATGTCATTTTCCATCTCCTCCCAAGTTTATTCGATATATTTTCGAAACATTAGGTTATAGAAAGAAGTCGTCAATAGGGCGTTTGTAGAGAATTAATCACTACATAGTGTAAAACAAAGTAGCTTTCTCTGTCCCTTTGTGTGCTTAAATCTTTGAAACTACGCAACGGATTTTGATGCGTTTTTTTACTAGATAGAGTAGAGTTTATACGTATAATAACATCCATTAAATAGTGGAGAAGTACTGTTATTTTTGAAGTTTCTAATGTGATGTCCGTGCGAAGCCGGGGCGGGTCGCTAGTAGGCTATAAATAATCACGCCATCGTTCTTAGGGGGTAGGCAGTAGGCAGATAACTAAATTGAGTTAGTGATTTTTAGTCGTTTTTGTTGGGACTTTTGCTCTTTCACGTCTAAACGGCTGAACAGATTTTGATGAATAGATAATAGATGGTTACCTAAAAACGGATATAAGATCAAAATGATCACGTCATCGTACTTAGGGACAGAAAACTGAATTGAGTTAATGATTTTTTTAGGGTTTTTGCTGGCAGTTTTGCTCTATCATGCCTAAACGGCTGAACGGATTTTGATGAAATTTAGTTAGGTGATAGATAGTAACCCAGAAAAGGATATGGGCTATTGATATTTATGCTATCCTACGGCGTAGGCAGTAGGCAGAAAACTAATCAAGTTAATGATTTTTAATCGTTTTTTTAAGAGTTTACCTCATTCACACCTTAACGTCTCAACGGATTTTATAAGACTTGGTTAATATAAGTAAAGATAGGATCCTAGGCACGGACACAGGCTACTTTTTAACGCGGGAAAATACCTCATTCCCGCAGAAATCTAGCGTTATCGTGTCAAGAAGCGCATGACGCCATAGCTACTGAAATGATTGATGCGGATGAAGTCGCGGGTAAAAGCTAGTTTGAAATAATAAGAGAATGATTGGATATGTATTTCTTTATCTTCAACACTATACCCCCTATTTTAAAATATCATCGTTCAAATGAGCTTCTAGCTTCTCATAAAAAATTTCCTCTACTTTTAGTAAATAATACCTTTTTTACTTGAACCAGTGCTATATCGTTCAGTCCAAATGTCTGTAATTTTTTAATTTTGAGCCAGAAATGGTCTCAAACAATAGGATTCGAATCCCTGATGACGAATCCGTGGTCAAATCCAATTCTTTCCGTGGGGCACGATAACTTTCGAAGGGATTTTCCTAGAGAGTTGAGATCATAGTCAACATGGTTGAGATTTTCAGGGTGAGTTCAGTTCCCAAATGCCACGGTTAATTTCGTTAACTAGACAAAGCATACATGGTATCTGCCGAAACGAAACCAATCAAAATGAAATTCTGCGGCCACATGCATGATGCTAATAATAGGTATGTATGCCTCATGCAAAATTGTGGTCACAATGTTAACATAGAAAATTCAATTGGAAAATCGAAAAAAATAATCTTTATATTTCCATAACAAGATATCGAATTCGAGTGAAATTTATTTTGTGAATAAGAGGATCTCATCATCAGAACCATAACATTTATTTTTTTTCAATTATTGATTTTTTATATGCATATTTCATATTTCGAATAAATTCCAGAATATAATTCAGATCGTGCTGAGATTTTGTATTCATGTACTTAGTCCTTATACAATTTTGAGGTAATAGCATTATTGCTCTACCAATGAACAAGCGCTCAAAAGCATTTGCTCAGGGTTTTTCTTGATTTTTTTATTTTAGATTTATCACAACAAAGAAAGTATGTTGTTCAGGGTAGTCTGGTTAGTGGAAAATGAACAATTAATGTTATTTAAGAAATTAGGATAAACTTTGGTTTGACGGCGTCTGCAAGAATCAAATTCACGCAAAGTGAGAAAACTAATCATATATATATATATATTCTTTTGAAATCAAGAGCTAACATAAAACAATACATAAAACAAAATAAAAATCCCTAACTGAAAAAAAAAACAATCATAAAAGTAAAAGAGTAAGATACAAAAAATAAAAGGATCAAAACGTTGGCAAGTTATTGAAGATTGAAGATAAGTAAAATTACTAAATAGTCTGAAAGTGGAGTATGTTTTCTTGGCGACGGTTGGCGTATGATGGCCGAAACGTTTAACAAAAAGTAAATTTGACGGAAATAGCTCAAATAATATTTCAATACATACTTTCCTACGTTTTTTTCAATTTGATCAGTTTGTTATTGTGTATTAGTTCCCAGAAGGTAACATATCGGCAGGAAAGTTTACGGTACAATAGAGAAAACACAATTTTTCAGACACGAATTTGATTCTTATGTAATTTGTTACTGAGAAGTATTTTGAAAATTTTCGTCGGAAGTCTTGATGATGGAATAAGAAATCGCAAAGTCGAAAAACTGGACACACCAGGGGTGTTTTTGAAGTTAGGGTAAAAAAACAGATTTTGTTTGAGCCTGTATAAAATGAAGTACGTCGAGTTTTCTCGAAATTTAAAACTAGTGATTGATTAAGGATGAACATACCTACAATTGAAAAAAAATCATTTGAATCGGACCTGAAATAACATACACTACCGAAAAAAATTAAAGGATAAAATTTGTTTTTTTATTTTTCGGCAATTTTCGACATGCCGTAACTTTGAAAGGAATGGTCGTACAAGGAATTTTAAAAAAGGAAATTGTAGCTTCAAGTGTCTAGTTTTTGGATTATAGCTCCAAAAATTTTGAGTTTCAGTGGTTTTTGTGAAATGATAGAAAAATCAGCAACAGAAAAATTCTCAAAATTTTACCACTTTTTTTTCTTGTCTACGAGCGTGGAAATCTTATTTTTGCATAATCGTTATAATGATAGGATACTTTGATAATTCAACTTTAATTTATTTTTTTATTGACCTCAATACGTCCACTTCTCGCCGCGATATCGGTCTTCAAATGGAAAAGGATCCATGTTTTATCCGTTATTAAATTAATAAAAATTGTATTTGTTAGTTGATTTTATTTTTTTTTTAATTTATGTACTGCAATTGAAATGTGGAAAAAGCTCGAGAAAATTCTTTTTGAAGATTATGAGCTTCTCAGAGCAAAAAACGTGATCCTTATTTTTTTCAAGAATTCAATCGAGTCAAACAAAAAAACGGCCCGCTGGATTGAGTTCGCAAGGATTTTATCAACATATTGAACTGTGAAAGTCACACTTAACATTATTGGTTTCCTCAACATTTTTGATCCAGCGGTAGATTTTCCAAGAAACCACCAAAGGCCGTTTTTTTGTTAAATTTTTATATTGATGCGACATGAAGAGAAAAAATTTCTATGAATAAGCAATGGTTCTTCATTAATCGGAGTTCATTTAAGGTCTTGCAACTCTCCTCCAAATTTCTGTGCGATCGTTGGTTGCTGAAAAATCGATAATCAAAGACAAATGGATCCTTTTCCATTTGAAGACCGATATCTTGGCGAGAAGTGGACGTATTGAGGTCAATGAAAAAATACATTGAAGCTGAATTAACAAAGTATCCCGTCATTATAACGATTATGCAAAAATAAAATTTCCACGCTCCTAGACAAGAAAAAAAAGTGGTAAATTTTGAGAATTTTTTCATTACTGATTCTTCTATCATTACTCGAAAACAACTGAAACTTTAAATTTTTGAAGTTCCAATCCAAAAACTAGACACTTGAAGCTTCAATTTCCTTTTTTTAAATTCCTTGTACGACCATTCCTCTCAAAGTTACGGCATGATGAAAATGGCCGAAAAAATTGGAATTTTTTTTTTGATCCTTTAATTTTTTCCAGTAGTGTATTTTTATGAATTAACAAACTTCATCGATTTTTTGAGTGGATCGATTATTTTGCCGGTCAGTGTATTTGACAGTATTCACTTTGAAGTTTTGGGTACTCAATGTATTCCTTTTCCCATTCTTTCTTATCCATGAATGAATCATGAATCCAAGACTCAGTTACAAAAATTATCAGGAAATCAACTAAATAATAACTATCACCGTTATAGTCGCAACAATGAGGAACCTAAATAGTTTCCATTAAAAATTGAATCTATTTTTAAGCTGCCTTCTTCCCAGTATTATAAAAAACAGCTAGCAGTGTTGAATATATTGAGTTATTATATATAATTTTCGGAGTTCAAATCACGCGATATTTACAATTTTATTCATGGTTCTAGTTCAACTTAATAATACACGGAAATGATGACCGTTGAGAAATTCTTTTTGTTGGGAGCATGATAACAAACACTTTATGGTTGAGCTGACAAAATGGAGATAAAATTTCGTTTTACGTTTTATCTAAGCATCCTGTGGTTTTCGCTTATGATAAATGCAAAAGATAAGTTGCAGTTTTGGCAACGCGCAAAATTCTGGATGTTTTGATTCAAGAACATATCAAATGAAGTTTGTTCCGAAATACCATAATTATATAATTATAATTTTACTTCTGAATTCGAATGATAATGCTAGAACAATTGAAGATTCTCGAGCTTAAATTCAAAAGGTACAGACTGTCCTACGAAGAAATTTTATTTATTACGAATATATTGTTGGTACTGTATATCAAAATTGAATGATTCTTCCAGAATATTTGAGACTTTATAACATCTTTTAGATTACTTATGTACATTGCACACCCTATATCATATTACCAGTGCCGTTCTCAGAAAAATTCATTCATTCGAATTTTTGTCAACCCTCGGATCAGACAATATGAACATTATATGAATTATTTATTGTCTATCGTCATTCCAAGCTGATAAGCTGGACTCCAAGAATTCCTACATGAAAAATTTCATAATGATCTAGCAACTCAAAAATGAATGTTCGATATTTTAAGAATGAAATTTTTTTTACGCAAAAAATCATGTATGTATCATCATAAAGGGTGTCCCAACTAGAACGCAAGATTTAAATTTGCCGCCATCCGAAGTGTCGTTGTTTAAAATTTGAACAATTACCTATTATTGTTTGTTAGTAGAAATTATAAGGTTGATAAAATTGGAGCGCTACACGAATGAACAACGCATTCTCATTGTGAAATTGTTTTACCAAAATGATGAAAGTTTTGCAGCTACAGTTCGCAAATTGCGATCAATATGGGGTTACAATAATGCTCCAAAAGAGTCAACTGTGAAGCCATTAATGGAAAAATTTGCTGAAACTGGGTATTTCACTGATTAAAGACAACACGCGCCTTCAACCAGGTCGATCGACCGAAAATATCGCATCAGTACGTAATAACACAGTATAGACACCAACCAGTAGTTGCACTCCGTGGATTTTCTTAATCCAATTTCGCCTCGCGCACCATCTCCGTAACTATAACCTCAAATTTTGTTGAACTCTTAGATTTTAATGATTTTTATTGTTTGATTGTATGAATATTATAGAAATCCTCGATTCTCTGCTGTATTGTATTGATATTAGACTTAGATTGGGAAGAGTAGCAATATTATTGTAAAACTATTTTTTCTTTACTCAAGCTTTCGAGATTTTATTTTCTCTTCGCCACAAGAACTGTAATCAAGTAATGGAAACATAAACTCTTTTTTCTTTATACATTTATACAGGGTTGGGATAAAGTTCGGCACCAAATTAATATCTTTAAAACGAAACGGGCGATATTTTTGAAATTTGGCAGCTGAGTGTAATGGACCACAATGCATCTGATGAGCATATTTTCACTAATGAGATACTTCCGGTTTAACCGGAAATGACCAAAATTTATTTTATTTAAATGGGACACCCTGTATATTTCTGCAGATTCTGAAATTGCACCTCGTTTCGGATCTGTCCATATCTGGTTCCATGTAAAAATTCTCTGTAAATGTCTTTTTGTACGTTTGAGAAAAAATCCATTCAAATAAATAAATCGTTGTTATTTGTATCAATAGTGAGAAATAAAACGAAATACTTTGTAGTAGATAACTCTTTCTGCTTTTCATGACGTATTTTTTATGAAAATCTATAAAAGGAAGAAATTGCTTTACTAGTAGGAAAATTTTTTTAAAAATAATTTAAAAAAAATCATTTTAATTGTTCGAAGTACTTGCCATTCACCTCCTGACAATATGCCAGTCTATTAACAAATTCTTGAGTATTTTTTCTCAAGACTTCTCTATGTATTAATGTACATTCATCAAGAATCCGTTGTCTCAATTCTTCTTTTTACAGATAATTTTTACATGGAACCTGGTATGGACAGATCCGAAACAAAGTGCTCTTTCAGAATCTGCAGAAATATACAGGGTGTCCCATTTGAATAAAAAAAAATTTGGTCATTTCCAGTTAAACCGGAAGTATTTCATTAATGAAAATATGCTAATCAAATGCATTGTGGTTCATTACACTCAGCTGCCAAATTTCAAAATTATCGTCCGTTTCGTTTAAAGATATTAATTTGGTGCCGAACTTTATCCCAACCCTGTATAGTTCATTTATATTTTCATTACTATTTTCACAGTTTCCCTGACGAAGGGATCATCTCAAAAGCTTGAGAAAAGAGAGTTTCACTTTAAAATATTGCTGTTATTCCCAATATCTAATACCTATTGAATATATGGTCGTATTGTAACTGTTTTATATGATATTTTCTATTTTGCATTATTATTTGATCAGTATTGAATGCTTACCTCATAACATTAATAGACAAAGAAAAATTATTAGGGCAGTCAAAGTATAGTGTTTCCATTAGTTCTCACTTTAATTATAATGGAAAACTAACATTGATTGTGTTTCACACGAAATTAGAGACAACACCTGCTATACTTCCCTTAATTTCTGAGCTGTACATCAACAATAATTTTTCACAAATTTCCCATTCTTAATGGTTATTTGTTCATTATGAAGCTGAAAAAAATATTTTTTCTAATGCACTAAAAAGTAACACAAAATTTTCAACTCCCGTAGATATCTATTTGTTGGGAAATGCTCTTGAGGGTCGATTTTGGATTTAAGGACATCAAAAAGATTAATTGTTCATTACCTCAATAAATTCATTCAATGGAGAAAATTTTACAGTTCATGTTCCCTTTTTATATCTACGGTCATCGCCTCATTGCTCCGAAGAGTACCAGCAAGATTCTTATAAAACTATAAATATTGTGAATATATTCATTGAACTTGGTAAGAAAAAATATATGACTTCCTATCTTTGTCTTCTATTTATTATATTCGAAAAATTGATATTTTGAAAATAATAATAATGATATCCGAATTCAATATTTACCTTCACAAATGAAAATTCAAATAAACCCAAAAATAACTTCATTTCCGCCTGCGCACGGAGATGGTGCGCGAGTTCTCGATAGAGTAAAGAATTCAGTTCAATTTTTCAAGAGTGCAACTACTGGTTGGTGTCTATACTGTGGTAATAATGTCGCTCAAACTCCATCCACCTTAATTCGACACCAAACTCAGCAATTGGCGTTTCCAAATCCACTATGCAGCGAATTTTGACGAAAGATTTGCATCTTCATGCATACAAAGTTCAATTGACTCAGGAACTGAAGCCAGCTGACCATGCAGAGCGAAGGGAGTTCGTTAATTTGGTATTGAAGAGACAACATGAAAATGCTGATTTTGCCGGTCGTGTTATTTCGCGTTTTGGAGACCAGAATTGGCCGCCTAGATCGTGCGATTTAACACCATTGGACTTTTTTCTTTGTGGTTTTTTTGAGGTCGATGGTTTATGGCGCGAATAAGCCGACTACGACTCAAGCCTCAAAAGAGGAAATTGAACACTACATTAATGAAATATTGCAGCATTCATGCAAAACGGTCATTGGAAATTTCATTGAAAGATCGCGTATGTGCCAGCAAAGCCGCGGCGACCATCTGCCCGATGTGTTGTTCCATACATAACCTCGTCTTATCTTCTTTACGATATAAGAATTCGCGATTTTTTTTCAAATATCTGCGTTTTATTTAAAATTTAAATCTTGCGTTTTTGTTGGGACACCCTTTATAATTTAAAATGAAACATCCATTCATTGTAGAGTGCATCCCATTTTGGGTGGGCCAGATTTCTCGCTTGTTATTTAAGATAGAGCATTGCGGTTTTTACGTTTCTTTACTACTTTTTCGCGAAACTCAATAGTCCGGTCTATTTAGACATTCGAAGTTACATAAAGTCCCAACAAGCTGAATTTCTGTGAAGTTGTTCAAAACATAATTATAAACAATGTCTAAAAGTTCCCCATCATTCCCCTGTGAGGAAAAAAATTATTCGAGGTCAAATGTCAAAAAAATGAGTTTTTCGCGATTTTCAGCGAAACGTTAAGTTTTATCATAAAAGTGCCTCAGACAACAATTGTAGATCATAAAATTATCTATAAAAAATGTATCAATACTTTTTTTTTCTTACGAGCCACCGTTTCTGAGATATAACGATTCAAAAAGTCATAAATGTCCTTATCGTCATAATATGCACACGTTACCATGCCACCTATGAGGTAGTGTACTTAGCGCGATAATAGCGAGATAATTTTATGATCTTCAATTTTTGTCTGGGGTACTTTCATGATAAAACTTACCGTTTTGCTGAAAATCGCGAAAAACTCATTTTTTTGACATTTGACCTCGAAAAAATTTTTTCCTCACAAGGAATGATGAGGAAATTTTAGACATTGTTTATAATTATGTTTTGAACAACTTCACAGAAATTCAGCTTGTTGGGACTTTATGTAACTTCACTCTCATTTTTTGGTCTAAATAGACCGGACTACAAGTTGGTCTAATCAGATTTTTTATAACTGTTTCCGTTCAAGAGATACAAAGTGATTTTGGAAATTGATATTTTTCGTACCCCTGCTTTAGCTCCGAAGTTATTAGGAATAATGCTTAGCTGAAAACTACGTCTGAATTAGAATTCTGCGTAGGATCCAGTGGCGTACTCCATTTTTTTTCGGGAATAGTTTTGATGATTCAATACAAACCTATATTTTTTCATGGAACACCCTGTATATTATTCCTTCGTTGAATTCGTTTTTTTCCTTCAAAATGATGTTTGATATTATGTAGGTAGGATGTTCAGAAACACTAAAACATCAAATAATAATTTTTTTAATGGGCAATGGATTTCCAAAGTTTCAATAAGAGGATTATTACTTTTATTTTCAAAAGCAGTAGGTCATTGATATACAAACATCCTTGGTGTTATTATGGTTACTATGCATTTGGGAGCATTGTTTTATGAAGTAGGCATTGGAGAGAAAAAATCAATCTGATCTACCTGTCAACAAGGTCACCTGATCTGTCTATATTAGACTTTTTTCTTGGGGCTATTTGAAGAATAAAATATACAGTAAAAGAAGTAACAGTCCCGAAGAACTTCGTGCATCTACAGAAGCAGTTTTCCACGATTTACAAAACTTCCCTTTTATGATATTAAATACACTCAGGCGTGTTGAAAAGGTTTGTCAATTATGCATTAGTGAAATAGTATCAAACATCATTTTGAAAGGAGAAAATAACGAATTCAACGAAGTAATAATGTACAGGGTGTTTCATTAAAAAATAAAGGTGTTGAATCTTCGAAACTATTCCCCGAAAGAAAAAATTGGGTACTCCACTGGATTCTACGCAAAATTCTGATTCAGACGTAGTTTTCAGCTCAGCATTATTTCTAATAACTTCGGAAATAAAGGTGGGGTCCAAAAAGTATCAATTTTTAAAATCGCCCTCTTTCTCTTGAACGGAAACAGTTATGCAAAATCTGATTAGATCAACCTGAGTTTCGCGTAAAAGTAGGACAGGAACGTGAAAACCGCAAAGCTCTATCCGAGGCTCTATCTTAAATAACAAGCAGGAAACCTGGCTGTCACACTCAAAATGGGATGCACTCCTACAGGGTTTTTCACTATAATTTGACCCCCCCATTAACTTTGTTTCTGAAAGAGATACAGAAAAATGTTTCATACAAAAATTTGACGAAATCGACTGAGGTTTTACAATATGAATTCACATAATGGAATATATACTGGGTGGCCAACATATTGATGGCCACTTCATTTTTTCAAATGGAACACCCTGTATATTTTTCCATGTTTGGCTAGCTCTTTTTCCCCTGATTTCGAATATGTAACATATGTTGGTCTATCTGTTTTATTCTGAGAACCACAGAGTTTCAAATTTTAAGAACCACCTGGCAAGATCTATAATCATTTTACAAGTGGCAGAGTGCGTTTACTGAAAATGTTCATTTTTGGAGTTATCACAACGTCAATGGGAAGATATACAGGGTGAACAACATTGAATGCAACTATATTATTTCAAATGGAACACCCTGTCCTTAACTTAAAAGTATTATTTTAGAATGAATACTTACCAATTACTTAACCAATGAAAAATAATAAACTATGGTAGTATGGCAAGAATAACATCAACTAAAGAAATTGCTCGAAATGACCACCTTCATTCAATACACATAGTTCATATCGTTGTCTCAAATTGTTCAGACTATTTTTGCTAGTATTATTATGGCTCTGATTCAAGTCAGAAATTAAAGCTTCAAAATTTATTTTAATCATTACAATATAATCATTATTCTTTGTGCGTTGACGGGTTTAGTTCTGAATTATGGGTTTAATATTGGCCACTAAAATATTCACGAACTTCCAAAACGCCAGATGGTTCCTGAAATTTAAAACTCTGTGGTGCTCAGAATAAGAAAAAAGCTATCCAAATATGGAAAAATATACAGGTTATTCCATTTGAAAAAATGAAGTCGCCATCAATGTGTTGGCCACTCTGTATATATTTTAGTTTGTGGAGTCATATCGAAAAACCTCAGTTGATTTCATGAAACTTTTCTACGAAACATTTTTTGTATATCCTTTATAGTAACAAAGTTAAAGGGTGGGTCTAATTATAGTGAAAAACCCGTTGTCGAGTCTTTATGTAATTTTTTCGAGTGTGGCACTGGAAATTCGATATTTGGTGTACATAATTCAAAACATGCCTTACAGGAGTGACGAATCCTGAACAAATCATTAAATTCTGATATACAGGGTTTTCCTTTTGAGTTGGCCTATTAGACGTTTTTGGAGAACTAGTGAATATTTCGTTCTGAAATTTTAGGTGGAGCCTTGAGGGTGAAGGAACTCTTCGCCTAAAATATTTTCAAATCGACAGTGTTGCCACGTCTATCTCAAACACATATTTACTTTCTTATTTCAATTGGAACTACCTATGTTTTCATTTATGTATCGATTCAATACCAAATTCTCAGTATAACATACTAAAAACATTCCTCTACCATGCACTGTTGTCAAGTTATGCACAAATTTTTGAAATTTTTGACATCCGCTTTGCCAGTTTAGAAATGCAATATCTCAATTATTTTCTATGCGAACGGAACCAAACTCAGGAGTCTTATAGTAGAGAAATCATGCATTCGTGTGGTACATTTTGTATTTTGATACGTCGTTAGGTTTTCCGAAGATATTGCTCCGAAAATGTGGAACTTAAAATTGAAATATTTCGGGATTTTCAAATGGCAACCCCATATTTACTCCACAACATTCGATTCTTAATGAAAAATTAATGGGAGTCTACTTTTACACTAATTATTTATTTCGGATAGTTTTCGAATGAGATGAAAAATAAATAAATTGTTCAGTATTTGTAGTCATGAAATGGCTCTATGATTATGAGGTAAATTATTGAATTAGATTTCTATGGTTGAAATCATAAAAAGTGTTCGATGATCATGGATGTCATAGAAAAAAGTTTACCCATGTTATTCAAACACGATTCAGGTTGTTTCACAAATCACGGGGAATGCCAAAAATCATTGAAGGACCTGTAGGACCTTCAACAATCGTTATTCATATTTAGCAAGAATGACTGGAAAGAAATTCCGAAAACTGTTTTGGCTTTCTGTAATCCGGGCCCAATGTTCATAACCTCGACCATAGAAGTCATTCCGATTATTCACATTATAATCACAGAGCATATAATGTCCATAGATCATGACTATAAATACTGAAGAATTTCAGTGTTTTTCATCTAATTCGAAAACTATCCAAAATAAATTATTAGTGTAAGTAGAGACTGCCATTCATTTTTTATTTAGAATGGAATGCTGTGAAATAAATATGGGGTTGCTATTTGAAAATCTCAAAATATTTCAATTTTGAGTTCCACATTTTCGGAGCAATATCTTCGAAAAACTTTACGATGTATCAAAATACTGAGTATACCACATGAATAAATGATTTCTCTACTATGAGACTGCTGATTTTGGTTTCGTTCGCAGAGAAAATAATCGAGATATTGCATTTCCAAACTGGCAATGCAGATGTCAAAAATTTCAAGAATTTGTGCATAACTTGGCAACAGTGCATGGTAGGGAAATTTTTTTTAGTATGTTATACTGAGAATTTGGTATTGAATTGATACATAAATGAAAATATAGGTAGTTCCATTTGAAATAAGAAAGTAGATATGTGTTTGAGATAGACGTGGCAACACTGTCGACTTGAAAATATTTTAGGCGAAGAGTTCCTTTACCCTCAAGTCTCCACCTAAAATTTCAGAACGAAATATTCACTAGTTCTCCAAAAACGTCTTATAGGCCAACTTAAAAGGAAAACCCTGTGTGTACTGTTCTAGAGATACACTATTGCACGGAAAATCATCAAAAAATGTGATATCATTATAATGAGTTATAAAACCATATAAAACTTACGGTCTTATAACTCTGAAATCTTGAGTAGAAAAATCGCCGGTCTCATGATTCCACACGTCTCAAAGTGTTTTTTTTTAATTTCAGGTAGCACACAAATGAGCCATGCATGTAGTATGGATATTCATATTAGGTATTCTAAAATTCTTCAGTACAACCTACACTATCGGAGACGACTACTGCAAATCTACAGAAAAATGCGAGTGCATCAACGTAACATCTTCAGGAAACCTCGAGTTCCAATGTCCTTCTAGTTACGACGAAAACAAAACAATAACTCATGTCTATCGTTCGAGCAAAAAAATCACAATTGACTGTAGCAACATCGAAGATTTACAAGATTCCTTTCTGCCTGTAGCCAACTTGAGCACGATGACCAAATTGGAAATTCTGGAATGCCCATTACCTAAAAATGGATTCACAGAACTAATAAGAAAATTTTTCTTGAAAAATTTGGAGTATTTGAGTTTCACAGATTATATACTAACTAAGCCACTCACCATTGAGGATATGCATGAATTGGAAAACCTAAGAACTTTCTCGTTGAAAAACAATAATATGTCTGTACTCGGCGGTGAAATTTTCAAAAATACCCCAAAACTATCTGATTTGACGATTGGAGATAACAATATTAACCTGAATGAAAATATTTTCGAGAATATCCCGAATTTGCTTCATTTGAGCATCACCAATAACAAAATACACGAAATACCTCATAATGCCTTCAAATTTTTATCCAACCTAAGGACTTTGTCGTTATGGGGTAATAACTTAAGAAGTCTAGAGCATGGAATTTTCGACAATTTAGTTAGTCTCACTATGTTGGAATTATCACTGAATGAAATTGAAAACATAGAAGACCAGACTTTCTACAACTTGACAAATTTAAAACAGATAAACTTAAGAAGAAATAAACTCAAGAAAATCTCAAGAAGAGTATTCGAAAATTGTTTGTCAATAGAACTGATTAAGATGGACGAAAATCCAAATATAAAACTAGTTGACGATGTTTTTTCCTACTTACCTAAACTTAAAATTATAAATCTAGCAAACAACGAATTAGATCACGTTTCAGAAAATTTATTCAAAGGTTCCACGAACCTCATGATAATAGATTTGAGCAAAAATCACCTGAAGAAACTACCGAATAAAATATTTTCGAATATGGATAAACTTGAAAAACTCTACTTACATCATAATGACTTAGATGCTATGGATGAAGGACTACTCGAAAACTTGAAGAACTTGAAGGAAATCGATTTGAGCTACAACAAAATAGTTCGAATGTCTTCGAGTTGCCTCTCAAGAAACAAAAATTTGGAGAAATTTCTGATGAGTCATAACCAATTCGATTTTGACGAATCCACAGAGTTTCCCGGTGATTTGTTTTCCAGTTTTTCCAGTACAAATCTGAAGAGAGTGGATTTGAGCTATAACAATATAACAAGTTATCCATATAATTTGAATGGGATAGCTACAATGGAATCAATTCAGTTGCAACATAACAACATCATAAGCATCACGGTAAGTGTTTTTTCATTTGATTCTTGAGAGTTTTTTTATTTTTACAGGTATAACTTACTTATAGGATATATTCACCTCATCAAAAAAACCTCTGAATTTTCCGTTCATAAAGAAATATCATAAAATGGTCACATACAGGGTGTCCCAAAACCGGGTGAAAAGGCAAGTAATGCTGGTTGACAGAAAAATATAAAAAAAAACTAAGTTACATGATTTTAAAATAATGGGCATTTAAAAAAAACACGCCAAATTCCACACCCTGTGACAGTCTTTTCGCTCCTGTTGCCAAAAATATCAATTTTTTCCAACTTTTTTTTTGCTGTATAACCTTGAATAATGCTTGCCTAAACTGTAATCAAAATTTGGATATCAGCTGCTATAGGTTTCATGAAAATAGGGCTTTCTTCTCAGAAAAAAATTCAAAATAAACAATTGCCTAGTTTCAACTGACTGTATTGAAAAAAATGTACTACGCAAGTTTGGCATGTTTTGTCAGAAGTTGTCGCATTTAGTAAGTATTCCAAAATGGTATAAAACTTGTTAAACTGTAGCTGCCGTAGTTCAAATTTATTTTCGATTGCCTTTGAATACACTTTTTCTTGAACTGCTTCCAGTAAAAAAGTCTAATGGATTCAAGTCCGGTGAACGAGCCAGCCGGCCACCAGATTGTACCAGAACGTCCGATCCATCTTCCGGAAAAAAATGTTAGCAGAAAAAAAAATTTCCAGAGAAAATAATTTTTCCATAAAATTTTTTCCCGGAGAAACTTCTCTGGAAATTGTTTTTTCTGGTAATATTTTTTCCCGGAAGATGGATCGTACGTTCTGATCCAATCTGGTAGCCGGCCCGTTCACCGGACTTGAATCCATTAGAATTTTTTACTGGGAAGCGAAAAAGTGTATTTAAAGGTAATCGAAAATAAATTTGAACTACGACAGCTACTACAGTTTAACGAGTATATACCATTTTGGAATCCTTACTAAATGCGCCAACTTTTGACAAAACATGCCAAACTTGCGTAGTACATTTTTTTTCCAATACAGTCAGTTGAAACTAGGCAATTGTTTATTTTGAATTTTTTTTCTGAGAAGCAAGCCCTATTTTTATGAAACCTAGAGCAAGTGGTATCCAAATTTTGATTACAGTTTAGACAAGCATTATTCAAAGTTACACAGCAAAAAAAAGTTGGAGAAAGTTGATATTTGTGGCAACAGGAGCGAAAAGACTGTCACAGGGTGTGGAATTTTGCTTTTTTTTTTAAATGCCCATTATTTTGAAATCACGCAACTAAGAAGTTTTTTATATTTTATTTAATCATTATGAAAAACAGGCGCTGGCCCATCGAATACCATCGTTTGAGGCCATTTTCGGCTCAAATTTCGAAAATTACCTACATTTAGGCAAAACGATATATGAAGTAGAATTATTGTATAAGGATTCCTTATACAATGGTAGAACGAAGCACTCGTTTATGTTGAAAGAGCGTTCAAAAATAAACCACCTCAACGTAGCGTCGCGCGTCGCTAACGCAACTACATAATGTTTAATGTGTTTAAGTAACGACAAATACGCTTTAAGCTGTTTTTCCACCGACCTAGAAATAAAAAGTGATTTTAATGTGTACGAAATTGAGCATTAATGACCCATTTTAATGCTCAATTCATTTTATATTTTAATATGCAATCCTCATGGCAACTGTACCCAAAGTATTCAGAAGCACTACGAGAAACGTCAAAACTCTACTGGAACATAGAAACATAGAAATTCCATTATGTCAAATGTATGTTCTGTGAAAAATGAGATTGTATTTCAATCAAGAATTTATACACAATCCATGTTGAGATCGTCGGAAAAATCTTGTAATTAACTCGGTTATTAATCGAGCGACAAATGGTCTCGAACTATTTACGTGTTCGCTCCGCTCACGCATTAAAATATCTTGACTATTAGTCGCTGTCTTTAATAACCTGGTTGATTAAATAACTATTATCGTTTCGGACAAAAACGGCGCCCCATATGAAAAAAAGACAGGAGAGTTTTTTTGTCACCTATGCAGTGATTGTTAGTTTGAAATATCTCAGTGGCGTACTATTTTTCCACACCCTAGGGCCCTTCCACGGAAAACTTAGCATTTGCAGACAAAAATTATAGATCATCATTTTTTCATGCAGAATTACCTCCTGAATTTTTTCGCACTTATTCACTAACATCCTGTTTGTTTATAACTGTGTATTAAACAGATAGATACATGATGGTTTTAACGGGATTTTCGTTTAGGTGGATCGACTAACAACAACGACAATGCCTCTAAACATCGATTTGAGTTTCAACAAGATTCGCCAAGTTGATTTTCTGGATGCTAATCCTCTCCAACCTTCTCACGATGCTATGAAGTCAGAAATTCAATTATCAGGCAACCCAATTCATTGCGACTGTCGCGCTTTCAATCTAGCCAGATATGTCCAAGAAAATAACCATCCTGTTAGGGAATACGTAGACCTAAAATACGATGAACTCAAATGTGCTGGACCTCAAAAACTGACCGACCTGTCTCTCAAAGAAGTCCGCATGAACGAGCTCACTTGCACCCTGGACAAAAACTGTACATCTTCTCAATCTTGTGACTGTGTTTATAGGCCTTCGGACAAGACCATGGTCATTGATTGCTCCCGAAGGAACCTAACGGAAGTCCCGGAATTGAGCGATTTGTCGGTTTATCGAAAAAAGTACGACATGAATCAGACTGAAATTAATCTTGAGAAAAATCTGCTGCAAAGATGCCCTGGTGAGTTAGATGGTTACCAGAATACTTCAAGATGGTATTTGAAGGGAAACGCCATAAGAAATATCACGTGGATTCCTCAATCACTCAGGGTAAGTGAATGATCTTTCATAATTATACATATCATAAGGAATAGGCGTCTAAATCATATCGGTAATAGTATAGGGTTATCCATTTTGCGGTTTCAAAAGTAAACGTAAATAAAACACATAAAAAATATTTTTTGTACAACTGTCAAAAAAACTTGACTTTTCTTCATCACTATGGATGCGTAAAATATTACTTTTTTTCACCGTTAAAAAAGTCTTTTTTTCACCGTTAAAAAAAGTCTTTTTTTCACTGCTGATAACTTAAATTAGAACAACTTAAAAATAATGAATATTTTAATTACAACTAATTTCACAAAATTATGATTGTATCTGTACCTTATAAAGTAAATTAGTTTCGTCATCAGCATCTCTGAGAAATTTATTGATATTATCCCTCCATAACACTTTAGATTTCTTTCCTCGGTATCCGACGCTTTTGTTCAATAAGCAGGATCAATTTTGAAAAATTCCTTATATCAATATTTTCCTTGACATTCGATGTTTTTTTTAACATTGAGCTCCATAACTTGGAAGGTTTAAAATTTTTTTTATTTTTCCTCGAAATAGCATGTGAGCACATTTTCAGAAACCTTTCTTACGTTGTTCTTGTTGCGCCATTCTCGAAATTGGTTATATGTTTTCTCATATTATTAGCTTTGATTTGGCTGGTAACATATAAGATACAATTGTATTTGCTTCTTCAACCATATCTGCGGGGGTATCACTACCACTATCATGTTCAACATTCATCTTCTTTAAAATAATTCGAAATTGAAACAACTACGAGCAAATACTGTCAAAGATTCAAACAATTTCAACAAACTGTTTCTATAGTTACGACACAGAAAGATCACTGGATTCATTTAAATATTGTACTGAAAGCATTATCTTCAATGATTATATGTATTTCAGACGATGTAAATTCATATTCACAGTTGTACAAAAAATGTTGTTTGTATTTCGTGCGTGTAAAATTTGTGTTTTCATGGCACATTCGAGTGAATTTTTGGCCTCGACCTGCGGTCTCGGCCAAAATTGACACTCTCATGTGCCATGAAAAAAACACTCATTTTACGCACTTAATACAAAAATAACTATTTTATCATGATATTTCTTTTTTATTATGAAGTTTGAACGTTGACATTTGTGTGAAACACTACATCATTTAAATGACAACCACCCGAATTGTTGCAAGCATCGATTCTTTTGAGGTAATTTTCGACCACTTTTTGAAACATATTGGGCGGTATCTCAGCCATAACTTGACGAATATTGGTTTTTAAATACTCAAGAGTTGAAGGGTTATCTGCATAAACACGGTCTTTCGCGTAGCCCCACAAAAAAAAGTCAGGCAGTGTCATATCGCATGATCTTGGTGGCCAGTTGATATCGCCGTCCACCGCCGGTTGTTCAAGCACCCATTCGACGTATCCACGATGTTGATGTGAATGGTCGGCTGGCTTCAGTTGTTGTGTGAGCTGGATTTTATTTGGGTGTAGGTGTAGATCTTAATGCAGAATACGCCATAATGTGCCGTAAGACAGTCCTAATTCCTGAGAATGACGAGGAATCGACAGATTAGGGTCTTCGGCAACACTTTCACTTTACAGTAGCGATATTTTCAGTGGTACGAGCAAAACGATGATGCACAGGGCTCACAATATCTATAACCAATCCAGTCTCTTCGAATTTCTTCACAATTTTACCAATTGCTTGCGTAGTTGGACGATTATGTAAACCAAAATCTGCTCTTAAAGCTCGATATGTGGCTGTGGCAGAATCGCCATTTTTGTATTAGGTTTTTACAATTTTCATGCGTTATGCGATAGTCAAGCGATCCATTTTCATAAATGTCAGACTTTCAACTAAACAAAAAAATTTTTTTTGAAAACTTCGTTTGACAGATATCGAATTCCAGCCGTATACTTTTGAAACCGCGAAATGGATAACCCGTTATATTATTCGATGAGCGGTAATGCAGGTCAAAACACACGCAGATGTATTTTGTGTAATTCATCAAGTGTGTTTTGAGCATTACCGCGAATTGAATACTATACCTACTTTATCCACGACTTCTTCAGTCAAATTCGAATTAATCTGTATTTAAAAATTTGAACAGTTGTCAAAAGCGTTAACAACATTTTCTGTGTTCACCGAATATTCCTCTGTAGTAGGGCATTCCAACGAACTGTCATTACTTTGTTATTTATTTCTGACTATAACAACTTCAAAAATTTACGTTTCCCAAAAATAAATCTGGAATGAATCGCTAGAACGTTATCTTGATGGCTGAAATAGAGTTCCCGATCGATCCTACTTTTTATTCATTTTTTTTTGTAAGCAATTTCATTTTTCCTAGGTATTTTTATTAGCGGGTGTTATGGGCGGGTGTTATTATAACACTCGCTTTTCGGTTCATAGACATGTCTATGGTTGTGTTATAGCTATTAATACACATAGAAATTAGTTTAATAATTGACATATTACTCTATAGGAGTGGATAAAATTATTTTCTCTTTAGAACATATTATAACGTAACCCGTTTTAAAAGCATACCTAAGCGAGATACAGATTGAAGGTCAATTTTGAACCATAATGTATTCAGTCTGAAAAGATTTTTATATAGTCTATCCAAATTAAACTCACTAGCCGGTTCTATGAGCGTACGCAAAATGCCATATTTTGTTCAATTTAGCACATTAAAGCATAGATTTATAATACTAACTAGATGGCGAACCTGTCAAAAATTTTGAGGCAAACGGCGGCCATTTGCAGTTTGGGGTGAATTTGAGAGTAGTCACTTTTTCTATGAATTGAAATTTTAGAATTACCAATATTCCTATATTTATTTTATTTCAACGAATTAAAATGATAGAATTACCAATATTGTTTAATAACTAATCACAAGAATCGAAAATATTTATTATTATTATATTGTCAAATGTCAAAAAATTACAGTTTCAAACGTGACATCTACCGAAATAGCGGGCTATTCAAAATAACACATCTTATTGGAAAACCCTTTAGAATCGTTCGTTCATATTTTTGGACGAGCTATAACATCCTGAAGTTAGTCGCACTTTTTCACTTATACTCTGTAGAATATTTCTAAAATTCAATAAAACGTTTTTCAGATGTTGGACCTGAGAGAAAATCAGATAGAAACAGTTGAAACAAGTACTTTAAAAGTGTTGAATGGATCTAAACTGAACAATCTCTATCTTGGAAGGAATCCGTGGAACTGCAAATGTGGATTAGAGGATTTCTTGGTATATTTGAGAGGTCACATTAATCAGGTGAGCGATGAAAAATCTTTGAAATAAATCCAATTCGTTATAGTCTAAGAGCCCGTGAACCCCAGACCTTCGTTATTTTATAAAAGCTGAAAACTTGTCTACGCATGCTCCCAACACAGGTAAGAACGATGGACCATTGTGAAGTTTGGGTTACCCTGGCTATGGCAGGTAAACGGTATTAAAGGGGTGTAAAATACTGATCTAATTTCGTCAAATTATAAAGTGTGATTTTTTGATATTACCTTCAGAATATCATTAAAAATCATGTCATTAATTGCCAGACACCTACTATAGTGGCAACCCCTTGCCAGACACTCTGTTCATTAAATTATATGTTATTCTATTTACGTTATAGTATAAAAGCTGATTTTTATATATAATACTTGGGTAATAATTAGATAATGTTTCCTCATTAGCCAGACATTTTTGATAATGCCAACCCTTTGCCAAACAAGCTTGTAGTTTAGCTGCAGGTGCGAGCGCTAGACAGTATACAGGGTGTCCGGGGAATAACTGTACATACTCATACCAGAGATAGAGTTGGACTAGCTGATTACGAATATATTATAAAATATTAATTTCTGGATTTCCCTAGAAATCTACAGGGTGATTTTCGAACTTCATGGAAATACTTACATCATCATAAAATCCAAACTGATTGACGGATATTATTGAAACTTGGGAGATTATTGGCACATGCTAAGGCCGAGTTAGAAAGATATAAATGATTTCATCATTCCAGGGCCGGACTCATTTATCTTCATTTAAAGTGTTCAGGGTTAAAAAAACACTTTGTATTTCGAATTACAAATAATTGATTCGTTTTTCAGAAAGAAGCTAAATTATGCTTCAATTTGTGATATCGCTTGAAGTTGTCACATCAACAGTTATTTTTTTTTGAATTTTTGAATTTGGATAAAGTTCGAAAAATTGAATTTATTTACCTGAACAGGACTTAGCCATCTTGTAGAGGTCGAAAAAAATTATAAATTTTTTAAAAAAAGTCACTTAAGGTGAGAAAGATTATAATAATTTGTTGATATACTGGGTGGCCACCCCAGACGTGGATCTCATAGCGATGGGGTAAATGAAGGTATATTTCGAAAAAAAAAATTGGTGATTTGTATAGGGAATACATAAGCATATTTAAAAATATTTCGTATTTATACCGGGTGTTCATTGGAAGAAGTGTCACTTTGGTCTATATCTTTGTTGTCGAACACCCGGTATACATACGAATTATTTTGAAATATACTTATGTATACTCTATACAAATCAACAATTTTTTTTCGAAAAATACCTTCATTTACTCCATCGCAATGAGATCCGCGTCTGGGGTGGCCACCCAGTATATCAACAAATTTTTATAATCTTTCTCACCTTCAGCGACTTTTTTAAGAAAATTTATAATTTTTTTCAACCTCTACAAGATGGCTAAGTCCTGTTCTGGTAAATAAATTCGATTTTTCGAACTTTATCCAAATTCAAAAATTCATAAAAAATAACTGTTGATGTGACAACTTCAAGCGATATCACAAATTGAAGCATAATTTAGCTTCTTTCTGAGAAACGAATCAATTATTTGTAATTCGAAATACAAAGTGTTTTTTTAACCTTGAACACTTTGAATGAAGATAAATGAGTCCGGCCCTGGAATGATGAAATCATTGATATCTTTCTGACTCGGCCTTAGCATGTGCCAATAATCTCCCAAGTTTCAATAATATCCGTCAATCAGTTTGGATTTTATGATGATGTAAGTATTTCCATGAAGTTCAAAAATCACCCTGTAGATTTCTAGGGAAATCCAGAAATTATTTTTTTATAGTCAATTTGTAATCAGCTAGTCCAACTCTATCTCTGGTATGAGTATGTACAGTTATTCCCCGGACACCCTGTATATGAGTGGGTGCGAGTGAGACGGCATGATCATAATGACTTATGCAAATAAATTTTTTGGTACAGATTTATATAACTAATCATTTAAGTGAATCTCAAAAACATCTGAAGAAAAGACATGATACATCTGAATTAAATTGTTATAATAATAAAATAAATTAAAGTTTTTAACAATTTTATTTAGTTGTAGCATCGAATGTCTTTTCTTCAGATGTTTTTGAGATTCACTTAAATGATTAGTTATATAAATCTGCACCAAAAAATTTATTTGCATGAGTCATTATGATCATGCCGTGTCACTCGCACCCACTCATATATACTGTCTAGCGCTCGCACCTGCAGCTAAACTACAAGCTTGTCTGGCAAAGGGTTGGCATTATCAAAAATGTCTGGCTAATGAGGAAACATTATCCAATTATTACCCAAGTATTATATATAAAAATCAGCTTTTATACTATAAAATAAGTAGAATTACATATAATTTAATGAACATTTAGGGTGTCTGGCAAGGGGTTGCCACTATAGTAAGTGTCTGGCAATTAATGACGTGATTTTTAATGATATTCTGAAGGTAATATCAAAAAATCACACTTTATTATTTGACGAAATTAGATCAGTATTTTACACCCCTTTAATACTGTTTACCTGCCAAAGCCAGGGTAACACAAACTACATAATGGTTCATCGTTCTCACCTGTGTTGGGAGCATGCGTGGACAAGTTTTCAGCTTTTATAAAATAACGAAGGTCTGGGGTTCACGGGCTCTTGCTCTATTACGTTCGAAGACAAAAGTTGCAATCGCATTAAATAGATTTCTACGAAATATGGTTGTCCCATGCCGTACTTAGGTACTATTGCGCATGTGGGCTTGGCAATATATTCGACAGCACCCCATTTTCGAAGATTTTTTATCCATTATATTTTCTTATAAAAGGTTTGTCAATAAGAGGTGTTATTTTGATATTCAAAGAAAAATGCCTTTTTTCAATATAAATGATCAGCTGTTTAATTCATTATAAATAAGAAGCTATGCCGTTAATAGTGGAAAATAACATCAGGCAAATGACCACCACGACCACGTTTAAAGGACCATATCCCTTTATCGAAATTTTCCATAACCAAATCGCGAACTGGCTGGCCTATGTCCTCGATAGCCTCAGGACTTCCATCTTTGAGATCTTGAATCGACGCTGGGCTATTGGCGTAGACCTTCTCTTTCACGTAGCCGTGGAAGAAGTCGCAAAGTGTTAAATCACAAGACCTCGGTGGCCAATTGTGATCACCTCTTTGAGAAATAACTAGGCCCGGAATTTTTTCCCGCAAAAGATCAATGGTTTCGTTGCTTGTGTGGCACGTAGCGCCGTATTGTTGAAAGTAAACGTTATCCAGATCAATACTATCCAATTTCGGCCATAAAAATTCCTAATTCCAAAGAACGACGAGGAATGGACATACCTGGGTTTTCTCCAACACTTTCGGCTACAGCAGCAATATTCTCGGCTGTTCTTGAGCGACGTGCACTGGTTCTATTCTTCACATCACTAACTTGTCCCAACAGCTCGAAGTTTTCCATCAATTTCTTTATTGCGGCCCGACAAGGTGCTGCACAACGACCCAAAAATGTTCGAGTTTTACGAACCGTCTCTGTCATTTTCACCATTTTTGTAGTGAACTAGCGACCCGCTCCGGCTTCGCCGGACATCACATTAGAAACCTCAAAAATAACAGTACTTTTATACTATTTAATGGATGTTATTATACATATAAACCTTCCTCTTGAATCACACTATCTATTAAAAAATGCATCAAAATCCGTTGCGTAGTTTCAAAGATTTAAGCATACAAAGGGACATAGGGACAGAGAAAGCTACTTTGTTTTATACTATGTAGTGATTAATTCTCTACGAACGCCCTATTGACCACTTTTTTTGTATAACCTACTGTTTCGAAAATATATCGAATAAACTTGGGAGGAGATGGAAAATGACATTTTTTCACCTTTTAATGAAAAGGAATCGTTCTCTGATCATCCGATCAGAATGTTTGATACCTCATTTTATAGGTTAATTAATTCTCTAGAAACGCCGTACTGACCACTCTTTTTCTTAACCTATCGTTTTGAAAATAAATAGAATAAACTTGGGAGGAGATGAAAAATGATATTTTTCCATCTATTAATGAAATTAAATCGGTCTCTGTTCATCCGATCCTGTGATCAAATACTAACTTGGAGTCTTAGTAACACTCAGTTAAAAAAACATCAAAATCATTTCAGTAGCCATGGCGTCATGCGCTTCTTGACACGATCACGCTAGATGTCCGCGGGAATCAGGTATTTTCTCGCCGTAAAAAGTAGCCTGTGTCCGTGCCTAGGATCCTATCTTTATATCAACCAAGTCTTATAAAAATCCGTTCAGACGTTAAGGCGTGAATGAGGTAAACTTTCAAAACAAACGATTAAAAATCACTAACTTAATTAGTTTTCTGCCTACTGCCTACGCCTTAAGTACGATAGCATGAATATTAATAGTCCATACCCTTTTCTAGGTTGCTATCTATCACCTAACTAAATTTCATCAAAATCCGTTCAGCCGTTTAGGCATGATAAAGCAAAACTCCCAGCAAAAACCATAAAAAAAAATCACTAACTCTATTCATTTTTCTACCTACTTCCTACCCCCTAAGTACGATGACGTGATCATTTTGATCTTATATCCGTTTTTAGGTAACCATCTATTACCTTTCTAAATTTCATCAAAGTCTGTTCAGCCGTTTAGACGTGAAAGAGCAAAAGTCCCAACAAAAACGACTAAAAATAACTAACAGAAATAATTAAAGGAATTTTAATCAAGATGAAGTGCTACTGCGGAAATCTTTGCACTTATTTGTCAGGAGCAAATTGGTCCAGAAAAAAATTGTTGCCTAACAGTAAAACAAAAAAATGAAATAAAGGAAAAGGACAAGAAACGTTTCGGTGTCTATATCAGACACCTTCT
Organism: Propylea japonica; assembly: GCA_013421045.1. Lineage (NCBI taxonomy): Eukaryota > Metazoa > Arthropoda > Insecta > Coleoptera > Coccinellidae > Propylea > Propylea japonica. Next base: position 62,335,199 of record CM024243.1, on the reverse strand, counting down.
TCAGACAAATCTTCAAATTTGTGTGTTTTTTCATTTGCAGTCCAATTTACATTGTCAAACCTATAAAGTTCTTCAGAAATTCAAAATTTTGTTCATCATTATCTCAAAACGTAACCAATCGAACTGAAATTGTGCGGCACCATGTAAGATGCCCATAATAAGCCTCATGCAAAATTTTGTGGCCATAGTATACAGAACCATGGACAATTCAATTGGAATATTAAAAAAAATAATCAATTCGTTACGTTCGAAGACAAAAGTTGCAATCGCATTCAATAGATTTCCACGAAATAAGGTTTCCTATCTAAGTTGAATTGTTCATTAGCGGTGTCTCGTTTGACGCTTCGAATTTATTCTCGGTACTCAACAATTCGGGGAATTTACTGATGGATGCGATATTTAATGCAACAGCTAATTATAGCTTCTCTGTTCTATAATAATAAAATCAGGCTATTATTTCTCGGGTAAAGAAACTTATGCGTTCGGGAGGAATGATTAGGTTGTATTTCGGTTTGTTATGATAGCTTTCGCTAATCAAATAAAATATTTTGTTTCTTTTATATGTATATTGTTTCGAACTCAGCTCACAATCAAAGTTCAGAAATTCCAAAAAAATATCAGTTATGAATTATTGAATGTGAAGTCTGGAAAGAAATCATTCAAATCAGAATATCCTGGAAGTTATTAGTTTCATTATTATTGATAAATTAAATTTTCCTGTTCAAATTCTAAGCCTCAACTTTAAGATTTTAAATTGTTCCTTCCAGGAGTTTTAGTGTTTATGTCCGGTTTGTGGCCGACCGTGAACACTGTGACTTTCGAAAAGAACAACTTCAAAAGTACAAATTTTCCACAATTTTGCTTTTTTTATTTTTATCACGAATATGAAAACAGAATCGTAAAATATCAAACTGTTTCGTTACTACAGCCATTCAAATGTTTCGTTCAGAAATCTGAAATAATAAAAAAAAATTGTTTGGGTTCTTGGTGTCAAAAACATTAAAATATAGTATTCGTTTTGAAGAGTTTCGAGCTTTTGAGTTACTCAGGAGCACGGAATATCTCAAAACAAATACACTATAAATTATTGGTATGTCAAAACATTCTAGATGAATTTATAAAGAAAATTCAGTGAAACATACTATGAATTACGAACTATCGTTGAAGTAAATTTTACTGAATTTTTATGTTTTAAATTCAACAAGAATGTTTGGACAATAGTTTTGACCCTAAGAACCCAAACAATATTTTTTAATATTTCAGATTTCTGAACGAGATATTTGAATGGCTGTGGTATCGAAACCGCCTGATATGTTACGATTCTGTTTTCATATTCGTGATAGGTATAAAAAAAGTGCAATTGTGACAAATTTCATCCACTTCGGAAGAAATTTTTTATCGCTATCGACATGTAAGAAAAAGTTGTGTTCGATTTATGAAAACAATTTTCCACAGAAATTGTTTGAAAATTGTGTTCATTCAGAAAATAAAATTCCATCTGATAACCGGAAAAAAAATCAGGAACATTCCCAGTTTTCCGCCGTTTTATAAATTTTGTTTCGGAGTTCGTCAACTTTTCCGAATTAAGGTCCCAAAAATACCGAGATTTGACTAAAAATCGTTACTTCGAGTGTTATACATAACTGACCACACTCATATAGATAGGTGATTTGACATTCTGCAATATTGAGTTTTTGTTTGCTTTACTATATGGCGTGAAGCTTGTGCGTGCTTCTTCAGTTTAGGAAAACGATAAATCAAAATTGAATATCCTGCTAGCTAAAGGATTCATTTAATTCATTTAATAATTTAACTTTTCTTTTCGATCTTAAACCACCCTTCGAAATTTCAACTTCTGAAGTTGTTCCTTTCGAGAGTTACAGTGTTCACGGTCGGCTACAGACCGGACGTAAACACGAAAACTTCTGGAAGGGACAACTTCAAATTTTGAAGTTGAGGCTAAGGATTCGAACAGCAAAATTGAATTTATAAATGAAAGGAGTGAAGCTAATAACTTCCAGGATATTCTGATTTGAATTATCGTCAAGTCTGCAAAAATTTCTCATGTGTGAACGAGACTTTTTCCACACTTGTGAAAGAAGGGTCTGGTCACGGTCGACAAATGTTAAAATCTTCAAGAAATTTTTTCAATAGTCGTGGATAAAAATCAATTTCAAGTGGATAACCGATTATCATTTTGGTTAACCAATTGATTTCAAGCGGTTTTGTTAATTTTTGGTTCAAAGTAACGACGTCATGAATGAGTCCTTCGTCTTCGATGCCATTGATTTGAACCGCAAATGACCAGACTCAAGAGCTGGGTTGAACTTCTGGTTATTAGAAAAGTAGGGTTGTACGCGGCAAATTTCAAAAGTTGTTCACAGACAAAGCATACTTGAAAGAGATATTATGTTTTCATGAACTAAGCCACGTTACCATTTATATTGAGAAAACTATTTCAACAATTTCAACTATCGGCTAAGTTTCATCCATTCAGAAATTAAACTTACCTATCTATTGAAATCTTAGTTTCGGAAATTAATGCATCCAAAAGCTTCTGACTTGGTAATATTATTTAAATAGAATTGTCCAAAGTTTTTGAAGATTGCTGATATTGTTTTAGTGAAACAAAAGATTCTTTCTTTACTTGGATAATAGGAAAAGCTTTGTATTACAATTAATAGCTCCCTGCTGTTAAAAAAATATGAATTTGTGTTTAAGTTCCCAAAAATAGTTTTATTAATAGCAAACTTTACTGTGACGTGTGAGACGTAGCCGAATACCACAGCGATATCAAGCATGTGAATTTAAATCTATTGGATAGTGTCCTCCTGTATATTTCATTATCATTGCTGTCAGAATAAAAAAGCTTTTTTTCTGATTGAATGAATATTGAGCAATATCGCCTTAGTTACCATATGTCATAACACTCATAACACACTCATATTTCCCAAGGGAAATATGAAACGTCAAGTCATATTATCCCAAGGCAAATATGAAACGTCAAGTCATATTGCCAAGGCAAATATGAAACGTCAAGTCATATTGTCCCAAGGGAAATATGAAATGTCAAGTAATAATTCACTAAAAATAGTATATTATGCAAATTTTCACCTAATACATCAGAAAAAAGTCATTTGGAGCTTCTATCAAGAATTTCTTGATCTGCTCCCGGGACAACACTGCTGATTTTTTAGGAACGTATCCTTTATTTTTGTTCTTAACAATTTTATTGCTTCCACTTCATCAAATAATTTCACATTCGTTTTTTCCTTCAAATGTAGCATGGACCTTAACATATATATTTTTATTTATTTTGGCCATAACGTGTTTGGTGAATACTCAAGAATCAGACAACATACCAAATCTTCAAAATATGCTAGCAAAATATTTTCGCTGACACCGTCCACCACCGTTACACTTCTGAAAGCCTGCAGACTCTTTACTATAGGCAGCTTTAGATTTGGCCATAATCAAAAATGCACGGGCTTTCACCGCTTGAGTGTCGACGTAGTTCGACATTATTTCAATAATTTTATTTCTGACAAGACGTCAAAATAAAAGCAGTCTACCATGATTCTCACAAGCACGGCCCATAGCAACTTTAAAAATCCAATTAATTTAAAAATTTACAATATAATATTATTTTTTTCATTTTAGGAACGATATTGTTTCAATTTCAAATATTGATTACAACAGGAGAAATATGAATACATTTCCCACGGTTGCCTATATATCCCTCAGGCTTGTCCCCTCGGGATGTTACTAGGTACACTAGGACAACCTCGCAAAATATACTATTCATATTTCTCTAGTTGCAATAATAGCTACTTTTTAAGCTGGACATTCTGAGAATCATGTTCATCGTTACATTGTATCCACGTTTCAAACATTTATATTTTGGGATGCGTGGAGTTGAACTTGAAAAGCGTAATAATTTACATTTACGAATCGAATTTTGTTTTTATTGCATAAAACATAAAACATTTTTAAATATAACATATATTGCCAAATAATCAGAAACCGCATTCAAACGACGAGAGCCAAGGGCCGGTTAATCGTTCTAGGACAAAAGGGGAATAACCAAGGGCCGAACCGATTATAACCGCAGTCATAAGTGGTAATTCGCTTGAAATTGATTAAAACAATAGCTATCATTATACGCTCGTTGCATAATGTACTATTTTGCTAATTTCAGCCAAATAATTATTTCACTGTTATAAAAAACTTATCCATCCAATTTGTTTCAGATCGATATGTCAGATATCCATTGCAATAATACCAAAATCCGTCTGGTGGATCTAAACGACAAAGATCTTTGTCCTGTCGAAAACGACATCCTCGTCTTCACGGTCGTTATGCTCTCCTGTTTATTCTTTATAGCAGCATCATTATCCATCTATTTCCTGTACCAAAAAGAAATTCTCATTTGGCTATACGGCCGTGGATATTGCCTATGGATGGTCAAAGAAGATGAGATGGATAAGGACAAAATTTACGACGCTTTCATCAGTTTTTCCAATAAGGATCACGATTTTGTTGTAGAAAATCTTGTATCGGTGCTGGAATCAGGAAAAGATCCATACAAATTATGCATACACTTCAGAGATTGGATACCGGGAGAATTAATACAAACCCAAATCATTCATTCAGTTAGGGATTCCAGAAGAACTATTGTGGTACTATCGGCGAATTTCCTAGAAAGTATTTGGGGCATAGTAGAGTTCAAAACAGCCCACAATGAGGCCATGAGAGAAAGAAGAGCAAGAGTTATCATAATCATCTGTGGTGATCTCAACATGGACGCCCTCGATGAAGACTTGAAGGCCTACTTGAAAACTAACACTTATATAAAATGGGGCGATCCATGGTTCTGGGATAAACTAAAGTATGCACTACCAAAACGCAGTGGACGGCAGATTTTTTCTAAGAAACATGCGAATATGATGCAATACATCGAGGATAAGTTTATTTTGATGGACAAGCAGCCGACGTATAATGTTTCAACACCTATTATTTTAAGTCCAATTGATCTTGAAGAGAAACCTTTGACATGCATTGCTTGACCACAGTCAATTAGAAAATCGATTGGCGCCACGGTATTATACGAGTTCCTTGATTAGATTTTGTTTCAGTGGGAGGTAGGATTCTGCGGAAAACCATTCCACAAAAAACACTAGCTGTACCTACTCCTTTAAAATTTTTCAAAATGAGTGAAATGATTTACCTATTTAAAATAATTGAAAATTAACATTTTTCAAGTCAAATGGAGATATTCCATACTTTACGAACAGACTATAACTTGAGTAGTTTGTGAAATTTCATTTGATTATCCTCCTTATTGCCGTAGAACCTCTTGTACATAAATCGTGACATTAATAATCAAAATTGATGTCTTGTTTCAATCTGAAATTGGATTTAAGATTTTAAAGTTTCTCGTATAAGTAAGACTAGAAAATAACATCATGATTTGTGAAAAAAATACATCTAATGTATCGATGTCTCCCATATTTTATCGAGAAAAGACACCTCTTGAAATATTATGTAGATCAACGAAAAATTGAAACCGTTTTATTTTATTAATGGATTTAAAAACTTAACTTTTTTATTTCAATCATTTGATTAATTATTCGAAAACCTCATCTATATTCTGAGCAAAAATTTCAACTTGCGTGTCAGTACGAACGATCGTTTTCAAACACGTAATAAGTTACAACGTTACCATTTTATTATTTACCTAAGAGAGGTCAGAGTGAACATTTCATTCTGTGTGTGGATCAAGTAGCAGTCATTAACATTAACATAAAATTATTTCTTAGGAGGATTTGAGAAGACAATTTTTTCGAAACAAAATAATCTATCTAATATAATAAAAGATATTGCTCATTATGTAAAAATAGCTTGTAATTCATGACTTCCTTCATTTTCTCCTTAATATTGGCTCTTATTTTTTCCTCACTTGTTTTTATTCTATTTCATTTAGTTTATAGAAATTAAAATTGTAACTATTCTGAAGGTATATAATGGAGAAATACTGTTAGTTACTTCAGGTGTTAGTACTAATATTTTTGTCGATGATCCTCTGAACTATTTTAAATGTGACTATTGAGCTGTGATATCAAATTATTATGTAGAATAGGATTGAAGGAAATTGAGTTTCTTTCATGAATTCATATTATATATTTTCCTCAGAGCAAAAAGTGAACTTTTCACTCTGAGATATTTTCCATATGAAATAATTTTTATATGAGCAGGTACTCTCCATGAAAAATTAGGCTTTTACAAGCATTTATTGAATATTTTATAATTTCAAAATTCTTTCTGTTTAGATTTATTGTTAAGTTTTCATTTGTTTCTATATTTTTTAGAATTTTATTCGATTTTTTTCTGCGGTGCCATGCACTTATAGATATACATTAAAAAAGATATAAATACATAATAAGTTGTTTCTATTATTTTCCATTTTGCGTGGGTATGAACCGTTCACGAAAGGTTGAGCACATAGTAGGCGTTTCTTTATTTATCTGAAGTTGGCAGTATTTACTGTCATAGAGTAAAATAAAGTCAACGTTGCCGAATGTACTCGGCCTCGTCCGACGAGCTTGCTAGTTATCAGAGAACTATATGCAATATTGATAACATGGCGTATCAATCTGTCAAGAAAATAAAGAACATAACCTAAAATTTTACTATACACAGTGGAATATGCCAAATTTCCATGGCCAACCGACGGCTTAACCTTTCGTGAACGGAGTATATACAGTTCCTTTTAAGTTGGCCTATTAGACGTTTTAGGAGAACTAGTGAATATTTCGTTTTGAAATTTTAGGAGTTGCCTAGAGGGTGAAGGAACTCTTCGCCTAAAATATTTTCAAGTCGACAGTGTTGCCACGTCTATCTTTAACGCATATCTACTTTCTTATTTCAAATGGAACTACCTATATTTTCATTTATGTATCGATTCAATACCAAATTCGCAGTATAACCCACTAAAAAAATTTCTCTGCTATGCACTGTTACCAAGTTATTCAAAAATTCCTGAAACTTTTGGCATTTGCAGTGCCAGTTTGGAAATGCAATATCTCGATTATTTTTTATGCGAACGGAACGAAACTCAGCAGTCTCATAGTAGAGAATCCATGCATTCATGTGGTCTATTCAGTATTTTGATACATCGTAAGGTTTTTCGAAGATATTGCTCCAAAAATGTGAAACTCAAAATTGAAATATTTCGAGATTTTCAAATAACAACCCCATATTTATTTTACAGCATTCGATGCGAAATAAAAAATGAATAGCAGTCTCCTTTTGACTAACTATTTATTTTGGATAGTTTTCGAATGAGATGAAAAATACTGAAATTTTTTCAGTATTTATAGTTCATGATCTATGGTTCTGTTTACGATGAAATGATTCTATGATTATGGCGTGAATTGTTGAAGTAGATTCTATGGTTCAAATCATAAAAAGTATTAGATGATCATGGATGTCATAGAAAAAAGTTTACCCATATTATTCAAACACGATTCGGGTAGTTTCACAATTCACGGGAAATGCCTTTAAAAATCGTTATTCACATTTAGCAAGAATGACTTGAAAGAAATTCCGAAAATTGTTTAGGCTTTCTGTAATCCTAGCCTTATATTCACTAATTATTTATTTTTGACAGTTTTCAAATGAGATGAAAAATACTGAAATTTTTCAATGGACATAATGCTGTGTGATTATGAAGTGAATTATCGGAATGAATCCTATTGTTGAGGTCATGAACATAGAGCCAGGATTACAGAAAGTCTAAACAATTTTTGGAATTTCTTTCCGATCATTCATGCTAAATGTGGATAACGATTGTTAAAGGTCCTACAGGTCCTTTCAATAATTTTTTGGCATTCTCCGTGAATTGTGAAACAACCCGAATCGTGTTTGAATAATATGGGTAAACTTTTTTCTATGACATCCATGATCATCGAATACTTTTTATGATTTCAACCATAGAATCTACTTCAACAATTCACGCCATAATCATAGAACCATTTCATCGTGAACAGCACAATAGATCATGAACTATAAATACTGAAAAATTTCAGTATTTCTCGTCTCATTCGAAAACTATCCAAAATAAATAATTAGTGTAAAAGGAGAATACCATTCATTTTTCATTTCGAATCGAATGCTGTAAAATAAATATGGGGTTGCAATTTGAAAATCTCGAAATATTTCAATTTTGAGTTTCACATTTTCGCAGCCATATCTTCGAAAAACCTTACGATGTAGCAAAATACTGAATAAACCACATAAATGCATGGAGTCTTTACTATGAGACTGCTGATTTTGGTTCCGTTTCTATAAAAAATAATTGAGATATTGCATTTCCAAACCGGCAATGGAAATGCCAAAAGTTTCAGGAATTTGTGAATAACTTGGCAGAGGTTGCTGTGGAATTCTTTTGTCCGTCATTGCCGAGACTTGGTCGCGAGAGAAATGTTGCAGCAAAGTGTGAATGCTTACTGCCTTCTATACTGCTACTGTTATATCCATTTCATATACGGTGTGTCGTTGCATAGCGAATTTTCGAATAAATTTTTGTAATTGGGTAGGTAGTGTACTAGATTCTTGAAACGCCAATTTTTGTCATTAATTATTTCACCGACAGGGGCTGCTTTTCAAGAAATTCTATCATCAATTTTCACAGCAATCACGTGTGGGCTGAAGAAAACCCACACCAAATAGTTAAATAATTATATTCTGTAGACAGCAGCAACAATAATTGTTCTCCTTATGTATGGTTAGGTGAGCTGTTGGCCACCTGTAGGTATATAAATATATTGAATTATTGTTTCAAGATGTCGTTAACCAAACATGATGCTGGCAATGGCATATCAAAACACTTACAAAGTAATGAACTTTTACGCACACGATACATATTCTGATGAATATTCGGATTATTCGAATTTTGAATAATCAAAATAAATAATAATAATAATAAATAATAATAAATCAGCAGAATGAATTGTTCTTAGGATATTCAACTTTATATATCATTTCCGAAATAATGATTAACTTCAGTTGACAATAATTTTTCAATTTTCTCATCACAGTTGAGATTTATTTTACTTTTTTCAATGGTGACATGAGGCGCAAAAAATTGCTAGGCTATTCTGTAAAATTATAGCGACCTTACGCTTTTACCGGATATTCAAATTCTACAGATATTTTTCTAATTAAAACTCCTGAAAATAAAAAGTACTTACAAAAATAATTGAAATAGAACTATAGTCCATTCAAGAATGATTGACATCGAAGTAGAATCCTGAACCTGAACATATCGGCGCAGGTGCCGTATTCTCGAGAAGTGATATTCGAAAACGTATACGTACTTCATTGCGCGAGTCCCTGTTTTACCTGCAAAAATGCACACCGCGCAATGAAGTTCGTATACGTTTTCGAATATCACTTCTCGAGAATACGGGCCCAGCTTCTGTTGGTCCCAAAAATGAAATTTTCGGTTGTTTTTATAAAAAAATCAACGTAAAATGTATTGGAATGCTAATTTCTTGATGGAAACTGGTAACTTGACAATGTTCTAACGATTCCAAGCATTTTAATAGCTCAAAAAAATATTCAACCAGAACTAATCGATTAGTTATCTAATTGTTGAAAATATTATGTTCGATTAAAACCAAACAGCACAATTTATCGAAATTCGAATATTTTTCTGTGAGTGTCAATTTATTTCTAACATCAACCTTAATTCCTCAAATTAAAAATTCAAGAAAAGCCCTTAGCAGGTGTTTTTGACCGCTCGTTCATTGGTGGAGCAATAAGTCTACTACCCCAAAATTTTTGTAAAGGGCTCAAAATTAATACTAGATATACGAATGCAAAATCTCATCACGATCTGAATCAGAATCTGGAAATTATTAAAGAAATGAAATATGTAAAGAATCAATAACTAGAAATATCGAAATTCTATGGTACTGATTCCACAATCCTTTTGAATTTTGTATGATCATTCACTGCCAAATTAATTATTCGAAAAATTACAGACATTGAGCTCTCAAATATGTAAATAGTCGATAACTTAGAAACAGTAAATTCTATTGTGCTGATCTCACAATCCTTTTGAAAATTTGCATTCACTTCGCCAGTTCACATCCTCAAACTTGATTTCATTTCAATCAATAACGAAAGAGTTTTCTATGGTTGGATAAACATTATAGGTATTATAGGTCCATGACACAACAACCACCAATTTTTGCGAACTGCTTCTAACATTTTACTGCGAAATTTCAGATCGATCGAATCGACAAACTCGGAATTCATAATTATTATTTGAAAAAATTTAATTCTACAGTTCTGATGATGCGCATTTTGAAATTTCGTATGAACATTCCCTATGAGAATCTTCAACGTCAAAAAATTTCACTCGAATCGGAAATCTTGTTATGGAGATATAAGATTCTTCTTTTCAATATTTCAATTGAATTTTCTATTATTCTGTTAAATGTATGGCCACTAAAATTTTGCAAAATTTCATTTCGGTTGGTCTCGTTTTGTTTAAGATATTGAAGAAAAAAATTTTGAATGGCCATATTTTATGGAATACCCTTTACGATTTGGCTGGTTAACAAACTTAACTACGGTATTTGGGAAACGAACTAACCATGAAAATGTCAAGTCTCTAGGATAATCCTTTCGAAAGTTATTGTGTTTAAGGAAACAATGCTATTATTCTTCATGCACTTTGAAAATGAAAGAATGCATTCACTCCCTCTTTTGAGGGACTAATAGTCCGGTCTATTTAGACATTCGAAGTTACATAAAGTCCCAACAAGCTGAATTTCTGTAAAGTTGTTCAAAACATAATTATAAACAATGTCTAAAAGTTCCCCATCATTCCCTGTAAGGAAAAAATTTAATTCAAGGTCAAAGGTCAAAGAAATGAGTTTTTCGCGATTTACAGCAAAACGGTAAGTTTTATCATAAAAGTACCTCAGACAAAAATTGTAGATCAAAAAATTATCTATAAAAAATGTATCAATACTTTTTTCCTTACGAGCCACCGTTTCTGAGATATAACGATTCAAAAAGTAATAAAAGTCGTTATCGTCATAATATGCACACGTTTCCACGCCACCTATGAGCTTAGCGCGTAGTTATAACTTTTGAATCGTTATATCTCAGAAACGGTGGCTCGTAAGAAAAAAAGTATTGATACATTTTTTATAGATAACTTTATGATCTACAATTTTTGTCTGAGGTACTTTCATGATAAAACTTACCGTTTTGCTGAAAATCGCGAAAAACTCATTTTTTTGACCTTTGACCTTGAATAAAATTTTTTCCTTACAGGGGAATGATGGGAAACTTTTAGACATTGTTTATAATTATGTTTTGAACAACGGAAATTCAGCTTGTTGGGACTTTATGTAACTTCACTCTCAATTGTTGGTCTATATAGACCGGACTATAATGTGGAACATCGATTAAATGTAGAAAAGTCCTTATTATTTTTCAAATTCGAGGCAAAATCCAATTTTTAACTGTTCATTTAATCAAACTTAGCTAAATAACACATAATCATCTCAAATACTAGATTTAGTTTTTCGTTTTCCTTATACAGGGTGTTTCACAAGTAAACGGACAAATGAAAACCGAAAATAGAGGGCATTGAGCTGAGTTCAAAAACCCCCTATATGGGTGCCTTAGGTACTGCGATTCCTATACACAGGGTTTTACCAAATTTTCGTTTCACTATAACTCCTGAAATTAACGATCGATTTGACTAAAAATCCATACATAGGTGAAAGTTCAGGACCGGACTTAGTGCGGCTTTTTGCAACTTCAAACTCTTTAAAAACACCTTATTGTATGTTATTTTTATCACAATTCCAATATTTTCTTAGTATGCATTTATGATTGTCCCGAAATGAGTGAATCATTGGTGTGTTCCACCTATGGGTCAACTACTGTGAATAATTGTTTTGTAGTCCTGTAAGTGATAAGGCACTGCAAGAAAATGGAGTTTGTAATTCTAAATTACAGGTTTTTCTTCAAGTAATATGCTACTGATTGTATTTCATAATCATATCATATTTGGCTATTCAAAATTGTCATTCAGAATTATAAAATATTTTGTGATTTATATTACACAAATAATATGCAAAGAAGAGCCACGCTATGTTGTAATGACAAATAAAAAATTAAAAGATTTAAAGAATTGGTCAACTTTGAAATTTGAATGTTGTCTAGAGTTGGTGCCGAAAATTATTCTCTCCACTTTTCATGCATTTTTCGTCCTCTTCAGGAGACTCATAAGTAATCGTCTTATGAAATCAGGATTTCTTAGAATTTATTAGAAATTATCCACGGATTGGGCATATCAACGATTCATTGGATTTGAGACAGTCGTACTTGCAGATAACGAAAATATTAAAATTATGATGTAAAATTACATACAGGATGTGTTTCATGTGTTTGAGTTTGTATAAAGGCTCAATAATAAGAAGGTAACACGCTTAACATCGTCATGAATATCAATATAATCAACGCAGAGAATTAAACTAATCGATTGAAATCACCCATTATTATACTCATACTTCGGAGCTAATTCCGTCCTCGTTCAAGACAAAATGCAAGGAAGTGGTACCTATCAGAGCACCTATGGATGGCCATTTCGTCCATATTAGGACTCATCAGCACAGGATAGCTCTGAATGATACAAGGTATTTCTTGGAACTTACAGTGAAATGGCATCTTGTTTGAGGTATTATACAGGGTGTTTCATTAGGAAACGGAAATACTTCACAGGTGCATTGGTGGCACCAAGGCGGTTCTGGAGATACCCCATTTATTGGTCTTACTCTCTTCGTAGTCGAGATACAGGGTGTTTTATGAAGTTTTCCCGTTTCTTTCTAAGGCCATATCTAACGAACCACCTGGTATATTTTCTTCATATTTGGCAAATATGTTCCTAATTGAGAGTCCAAACGTGTCATGCAATAAATAACCCCTTGAAAATCCAGGTCCAGGAAAATTATGAATTGTTTGAATCCTCGAAACAACACCCTGTACATCGGAATTTTGAAAATCTGTTTCAATAATCGAAAACATCACTGAAAACTTAACTAAGACGTATACTTCAAGTTTAACTGCACAAATTTTCAACGTAAAAGTGAAGTTTTTTAGAACTTGGATACCTGAAAGTGGTTTGAAGTGTCTTTCAACAATGAATTATCAACAATATTGAATCCATAATTATTGCAACATTACTTCGTAATTCGTTTTCACATTGGTTTTCCTTTTTTTAGCTGTATACCATTTCAGTTTTTATTTTTGAGTTACTCTCTCGTCGCTTCTCATGACTGCACACATTTTCAACGTAAAACTTGCAGCTTTTAAGAATTTGGTTTGCTGGAAATGATTCAAAAAACTTTTAGTCATGAATCTATGAGCTAGTTATTGAGAGCATAATCATTTTTTGTATGTAACTGTAAATCCCAAACGTAGGGGAAAGGAGGGTAAGATGACGAATAGGGTAAGATGACGAATTCTCGATATTTCCTAAATATATAAGTCTTTCAGCATCAGCTTCTGTCAAACGTGAAAAAATAGTCCTATTCTTCATGCCTTTTATCGGCAGCAAAATACGACGAGAGCTCAGTAAGATACAGGAGTTGATACATGTCGGGTGTTGGTTGAGACAATATATGTGATTCCGAGTAATACTGTTTTTAGTGTTTTCTTCATTTCGTTTTCTGTAAGTCTAATTTTATTTCGAAACTATCATGTTTCAGAAAAATATTGAGTATTGAAAACATTTGTTGGGAGTGATGAATTTCATTTTATGACGTTTACAAATAAAAATGCCAAATGCGGGTAAGATGACGAGTTGTTCGTCATCTTACCCTACATAATTGAAAATATTTATTAGGTAATGTTTTTAACTTCAGGTTTGAATAAATTGGGTAGAATATATCAAAGAAAAACTGACATGCAATCATGGACCATGGTCGAAAGATAATATGAAAAGAGCACTCACTAAAATAAAAAATCAAGAGTTGAGTGTGAATGCAGCTTCGAAAGCATATCAAATTCCAGAAGCTACTCTCAGAAGATATGTTAAGAAATATCCTGATGAGGTAAACTAAACTCGTTTGATCATATGCATACTCAGAGAAGAAGAAAATTACGAGATCAGAAAAAAAATGAGAGATTAGAAAAACGTAGAAAAGCACAGAAAGTAAAACAAAAACCAGTAAAAAGAAAAATAAAATTCAACGATTCTTCTGACTCCTCAATAGATCTACAATATGCTGACTCTGAAAATGATGCAGATGATGAAAGAGCATTATCTGCAGTGAACGTGGAAAAAATGAAATATGGTTTTGCAGTTTGCTGTAGCAAATGTGAAGAGTGCACTGGACTGGACACTAATAAGGCAAAAATGAAAAAAAAAACCTAGAATAAATTTATTTTACCTTGATTTGTAAATTTTTTTATAAAGCTACCTTTATGTTTTTTAGAATACGTATCTCCTGATGTTACTCTCCACAATTCGTCAACTTACCCTCCACGTCGGGTAAGATGACGAAAATGACGTTAGCAGATAAACTTCAAATTTTTCACTCCAAATAGTAACTTGCAAGTGATAAAATTTTTTTATTGAAAACTCAATAATAGTATATGACAGAATAGTTTTTTTTCACACCGTAAAATGATCAAATAATCGTTTTATGAGTTTTTTTAGCTTACTGTCGTCATCTTGCCCCTCCTTCCCCTATCATGCAATAACCACCTTGAAAATCCAGGCCCAGGTTAACAAAAAATTATGAATCGTTTGAATCAAAGTATGGTACGGTGTTTATGATAATAAAATATTAGGACCCTATTTTCTACCTGCACGTTTAACTGTCGAAGTATCCCTGGAATTTCTGGAAAATGTATTATCAGTTTTGCTACATGATGAGAATATAAACACTGCTGACATGTTCCTTAAGCACGATGGTGCATCGCCACATTACAGGCTAATCGTTCGGGGCTTTTTGAATAACAATATCGGTAATTCATGGATTGGTCGGGGAGGTCCTCCTGATTGGCCTTCAAGATCTCCTGATTTGAATCCCGTCGATTATTATGTCTGGGGTCACATGAAATCGTTAGTTATAAAATAGATATTTATACAGGGTGAATCCTGTTGAACTGTACATACTTCACACAGAGATAGGGGACACATTGCTGGTTTCAAAAAGACCCCACATGAAAGGTCTCAAACGATTCGTTTGAATTATACAGGGTGATTTCCAGTTTTGGGTCATATTTTCAAAATGCTCTATTGGACGAACGAATGATCACAAATGAACCAAATTTGGTACGTAGGAGAACTGTATCGATTTCCATACAGCTGAGTTAACAGATTATCAGTTTCCAGGACCGGACTCTTTATTGAAGAGTTTTCAGTGTAGTTTGAACTGTCATGCCAGGTTTATTGACTTTTTCATCTACAGGGTGTTTTTTTTCATAAATTCCGATAATATTAGAGAAATAGAGTCCGGTCCTGGAAACTGATAATCTGTTAACTCAGCTGTATGGAGATTGATTAAGTCCTCCTACGTACCAAATTTGATGAATTTGTGATTATTCGTTCGTCGAATAGAGCATTTTGAAAATATGACCCAAAACTGGAAATCACCCTGTATAATTCAAACGAATCGTTTGAGACCTTTCATGTGGGGTCTTTTTTGAAACCAGCAAAGTGTCCTCTATCTCTGTGTGAAGTATGTACAGTTCAACAGGATTCACCCTGTATATATAAAATGAAGGTCATTTCGTGCAGTTTTTGTATTAATGTTTCTAATTATTTTATTATTATGTTTTTTCGTTCATAGTTGTTTCAAAATATACGCTATCAATTTAATGAAAGTCAATTCTCAATGAATGAAAACCAATGTGAAAATGAATTACAAAGTAATGTTGAGATAATTATGATCTATGGGTTCAATATTGTTGATAATTCATGGTTAAAAGTTACTTCAAACCACTTTCGGGTATCCAAATTCTTAAAAACTACACTTTTACGTTGAAAATTTATGCGCGAAAATTTTAAGTATACGTCTCAGTTTATTTTCAGTGGTGTTTTCGAATATTAAAACAGATTTTCAAATTTCCGATGTACAGGGTGTTGTTTCGAGAATTCAAACGATTCCTAATTTTTTGTTAACCCGGACCTGAATTTTCAAGTAGCGTATTGCATGATACGTTTGTTCTTTACACACAAAATGACTATGTTCTCAATAACTTACTCATAGATTTATCACTAAAATTTACTTTAAATCACTTTTAGCAAACCAAATTCTCAAAACTTCACGTTTACGTTGAAAATTTGTGCAGTAATGGGAAGAAACGAGAGATCAACTCAAAAATGAAAACCGAAATGGTATACAGCTATGAAAAGGAAAACTGGTGTGAAAACAGCCGAATGAGATAGCAGAATTTGACCTTGATACAAACGTCCGCAGCCGCACCGTCGCACGGACAACGATGCAAACAATCAAGCCTGAATAAGAATTCGATGTCAATGGAGAATGATATAACCAAAAACGGCTCATGGAAACCTTTTCAAATTTTCTGATAATATTTAATTTAATTTTTTAAACCGCATATACGCCATTTACTTACACCTCAGGGGGCCAAGAGGGGGGCATTTTTGAATGAAAATTGGGATTTCTCGAAAACTGTTCATAGAAATTTTTTCAAATTTTGTGGTAATATTACGGACCCAAAACAGTCAAAAATTGCACATATGTCATTTACTTACACCTCAAGGGGGCCAGAAGGGGGGCATTTTTGAATGAAAATTGGGATTTCTCGAAAACTGTACATAGGAACTTTTTCAAGTTTTGTGGTAATATTTAGGAGCCATAGCAGCCAAAAATTGCATATATGCCATTTACTTACATCTTAAGGGGGCCAGAAGGGGGGCATTTTTGAATGAAAATTGGGATTTCTCGAAAACTGTACATAGGAACTTTTTCAAGTTTTGTGGTAATATTAAAGAGCCATAGCAGCCAAAAATTGCATATATGTCATTTACTTACACCTCAAGGGGGCCAAGAGGGGGGCATTTTTGAATGAAAATTGCGATTTCTCGAAAACTGTACATGGGAACTTTTTCAAATTTTGTGGTAATATTACGGACCCATAGCAGCCAAAATTGCACATATGTCATTTACTTACACCTCAAGGGGGCCAAGAGGGGGGCATTTTTGAATGAAAATTGCGATTTCTCGAAAACTGTACATGGGAACTTTTTTAAATTTTGTGGTAATATTGAGGAGCCATAGCAGCCAAAAATTGCATATATGCCATTTACTTACACCTCAAGGGGGCCAAGAGGGGGGCATTTTTGAATGAAAATTGGGATTTCTAGAAAACTGTACATAGGAACTTTTTCAAATTTTGTTGTAATATTAAGGCGCCATAGCAGCCAATAATTGCATATATGCCATTTACTTACACCTCAAGGGGGCCAAGAGGGGGGCATTTTTGAATGAAAATTGCGATTTCTCGAAAACTGTACATAGGAACTTTTTCAAATTTTGTGGTAATATTAAGGAGCCTTAGCAGCCAAAAATTGCATATATGCCATTTACTTACACCTTAAGGGGGCCAGAAGGGGGGCAGTTCTGAATGAAAATTGGGATTTCTTGAGAACTGTACATAGGAACTTTTTCGAATTTTGTGGTAATATTACGGACCCATAGCAGCCAAAAATTGCACATATGTCATTTACTTACACCTCAAGGGGGCCAAGAGGGGGGCATTCTTGAATGAAAATTGGGATTTCTCGAAAACTGTACATAGGAATTTTTTCAAATTTTGTGGTTATATTGAAGAGACATAGCAGCCAAAAATTGCATATATGCCATTTACTTACACCTCAAGGGGGCCAGAAGGGGGGCATTTTTGAATGAAAATTGGGATTTCTCGAAAACTGTACATAGGAACTTTTTCAAATTTTGTGGTAATATTAAAGAGCCATAGCAGCCAAAAATTGCATATATGCCATTTACTTACACCTTAAGGGGGTCAAAAAGGGTGGCATTTTTTAATGAAAATTGGGATTTCTCGAAAACTGTACATAGGAACTTTTTCAAATTTTGTGGTAATTTTTAAGAGCCATAGCAGCCAAAAATTGCATATATGCCATTTACTTACACCTCAAAGGGGCCAGAAGGAGGGCATTTTTGAATGAAAATTGGGATTTCTCGAAAACTGTACATAGGAACTTTTTCAAATTTTGTGATAATATTAAAGAGCCATAGCAGCCAAAAATTTCATATATGCCATTTACTTACACCTCAAGGGGGCCAGAAGGGGGGCATTTTTCAATGAAAATTGGGATTTCTCGAAAACTGTACATAGGAACTTTTCCAAATTTTGTGGTAATATTGAAGAGCCATAGCAGCTAAAAATTGCATATATGCCATTTACTTACACCTCAAGGGGGCCAGAAGGGAAGCAGTTTTGAATGAAAATTGCGATTTCTCGAAAACTGTACATAGGAACTTTTTCAAAATTTGTGGTTATATTAAAGAGCCATAGCAGCCAAAATTGCATATATGCCATTTACTTACACCTCAAGGGGGCCAGAAGGGAAGCAGTTTTGAATGAAAATTGCGATTTCTCGAAAACTGTACATAGGAACTTTTTCAAAATTTGCGGTAATATTAAAGAGCCATAGCAGCTAAAAATTGCATATATGCCATTTACTTACACCTCAAGGGGGCCAGAAGGGGGGCATTTTTGAATGAAAATTGGGATTTCTCGAAAACTGTACATTGGATCTCTTTTTCAAATTTTGCTATAATATTAAGGTGCCAGAAAAACTGCATTTATGTTATTTACTCTCAAAGACTCAAAACAAGGGCAACAAGAGGGGAGCCATTCAAAAATTGGATATCTCGACAATTTCACATAGATTCAATGTCAAGTTCTGGGGTACACTTAATTCTCACAATATTGTCCTGGGTATATTTTTGAGAAAATTCTTAAACGTGGGTTGTTGTTATTAAAAGTTTTGAAAATTTTTCGATGAAAATGGAAAACGTGAAAAATTTCAGTTTTAGTTTATCATTTGTTTCCATATTGATAACACAGGTCACAAATATCATTTTTCATGTAATTTTTGTATTGACATCTATCATGTAATATTCTCATACAATCTTTGCATCTCTTAGAACTGTCATTCCGGTTACTCCCGCAGATGAGACAGATATTTTCTACAGATATTGATGCCTTCAAAATCTCAGTCTTGAGTTCGTTTCGCAAATTATCCATACAAGCCCATTCATTCAGAGGCTTATTATTTATAATTTGCTTAAAAAAGTGAATAACATAGACACCGCAATTGTAGGCGTCCTTTTGTTTGATATGTTTTACACTCAGTACTTTCCAATTCCCATAATTTTGAAGTTCTTTTAATTGATCGCTCTTTTTCAAATAAACAATGAATTTTCTCAAATATGAAGCACTTGTGGAAAGTGTTTTCACCGAATGGATCGAGGTAGGTAAATTCTCGCTTCGAGATATTGATATCAATTCCGCACCAATGGTTTCCATTCACTAATAGAGGTATGTAAATTTTATTCTTCTCAATTCTGAGGTTCCCCAGAAAGGAATGGTCTGGCTGCTCGAAAATAAACTGACCGTGTTGTCCGGCATCAACGATTTGATAATCTCCTCCAGTATTGATTAAATTCAAAGCGAAATCAATGACAGCGTCACTCAACCAATTTTTTCCGTTCAGAGTCAAATAATCTACTAGAGGTAATTTCCTTTGTGGGCAATCCAAAATCGAAACCACGTAGCCTCTTCCATTAGAAAATTTCGTGTAATAAGAATGGTCTCTTATCAGTCCATTATCAAAAAACCTATGTTTAGTTTTTTTGTTGGGGCTCATAAGAATTGTTCACCTCAGCATATTTCATGCAATGCTTGCAAATAAATTCTCCTGTGAATGTCCTATCAGGCTCGCATATCTGATGCACCCACA
The DNA here is from genome assembly GCA_013421045.1 of Propylea japonica. NCBI lineage: Eukaryota > Metazoa > Arthropoda > Insecta > Coleoptera > Coccinellidae > Propylea > Propylea japonica. The sequence goes on along the minus strand of CM024243.1, from coordinate 62,315,146 downwards.
TCTCACATGAATCACATTGCACCCAATCAGTTGTGGTTGTATTTAATGAACCTTCGGCACAATACTGGCAAATGGGTGTATTCGTTTCGTTCGTTTCTTGTAGTTTTTTTTTAAGTTGTCCTGTGATTTTAGGAATGTTCTTTAAATGCCGACCTTCGAAATGGCCCTTATAAGAGCTTTTCTTCTTTGCCACATCGCCTTGTCCTGTCTGTGAGTACGTCCTGTCAGATTATTTTTCGGTATTACACAGATGATTTCCTTGTACATTGATAACACTAGTTCTCTAGAAGCTCTGACAAAACGTGAGCATTTCCAATTTCGTTCGCCTCTCAAAACATTATGTTTCAATATATTAAAATAGTTTTCAACAGGGGCATTGCTCACTCGGTCTCTATTGAATGTCTCCAACATAACTGCTGACCATAAGGGCAAGAACGGTATGTATTTATTTAAAATCAGTCCGTAAAGCTCCGGGCAATAAAATTTATTTTTGGTATTATTTGTCGTATCGATTTTGATTCGAGATTGAAGTTTCTCGAAATGTCGGTAAAATAAGCTCTTCTTCATCAAAGAATTACTCGGAAGGTCCTCAGATAAATATATTTCCATTGAATTCCGATTATAGCTGTATTCTCTAGACAGACATTGATCATCTTCAGCGGTCACCATTATCAACAATTTATCGACTGATTCTTGCACCGAAGAGTTGTCACACGGAGTGCATAATATGATAAAAATATTTTTCATCCAATCTTCAATATCTTGAAAATTCTTAAACGTCATGCAGGCTGCTATCAAATCTTTCAACTGATTTTTTATATTCGATTGGGCCACTATATTTTCTATGTCTTTGCAGAACATTTTCACGAAATGAGCACAACATAGGTGAAGGGAAATCATTTTCTCTTCCCGCGTTCCAGCCGAAATGAAGAAGTTTTTGTAACATTCATTGATGTAATCAATAAGTTGCATCTCGCAGAATTCTTGAGATAACGCATTCAAACTAGCTAAGCAAAAATCTGTAACTACACCAGAGAAGGTCGGCCAAGTCGAATGCTCTTGAGCAAAATGTTTGAAATCTGCGAAAAATTTACGTAGATCTCTGGTGTAGTGTGTTCCGGAAATCAATTCCATTACTGGGAAAATTCGCTGGTTACTGGTTTGAATGACCCCGGAATAAAGGTAAGTTCGCTTGCATTCTTCATACGGTTTCCGAACAATCGATCCCGTTGCATCGAAGTGCAATAGGAATTTAGAATCCTTGATTTTTTTTTCATATTTCAGTATTTGCAGCTGTTCCTTACTGAAAAGTTTCACCATAAATGGAATGCTTACTTCTCGAATATATTCTTCATTGCATAGCTGCATTTTACCAATATCATTCCATTACTGCGAAAATTCGCTGGTTACTGGTTTGAATGACCCCGGAATAAAGGTAAGTTCGCTTGCATTCTTCATACGGTTTCCGAACAATCGATCCCGTTGCATCGAAGTGCAATAGGAATTTAGAATCCTTGATTTTTTTTTCATATTTCAGTATTTGCAGCTGTTCCTTACTGAAAAGTTTCACCATAAATGGAATGCTTACTTCTCGAATATATTCTTCATTGCATAGCTGCATTTTACCAATATCATTCCAATCCAGCTTGTCTCTATCAAGGTGTATTTTTGCTTCCGACCTGATTTTTCGTATAGTCGGATCCGATTTTATCTCCTGAAGATTTCCTTCCTGTATCAATTTCAGGTTTGCTTTTTGAAGAGTTTTTTTTTGTATTCAAAAGGCTTCAAAAGAAGTAACTTCTTTTTCGCCTTAGTTCTTTCGTGACCTTTCACATACGTTGTTATTAATTTTTCGTGATAAAAGTCTTTGGAAGAACTATAAACACTTATGAATTCCTTGGACTTCACCCAAATTTTGAATTGTTTACAGTTTCGCCTATTTTGAACGCAATAAGCTAATATGAGTATATCTCCATTTTTCAATTGTTTCCTATCTTTTATTGCCAATGAACAAGTGTTATTCACATATTTGCGGATTCTATTTCTAATATAATAGTTCATGTACCCATTATCAGTAGAGGTTTCGAACAAATATTTCCTATGATGTTCAGGTATTTTGAACATTCCTTCAAAGAAAACGCAGTTTTTATAAGATAATCGTTCTCCAATCCTGCGAATTCGATTTTTACACCCGAGAGGAATTAATTCTTTCACTGGGGGATCCGAAAGATTCAGATAGCTTGACAACTCTAAGCTGTTGGGAGTAACATTCTTATAATCATTTACTTCCTTTTTGATTATATCATATGAGACGGTATTGTCCTCAGCTATCGTTCGAATAGGCGATAGATCTTCTTCTTCTTTTGGTCTCAACGTATCAACGATATCGATAGCTTTCTCTGGAGTTGATGTAATTAACAAAACTCTTGTATCCTCTGAAATAATCTCATTCTCATTTTTCGTTGCAGCGCCTGAATTCAAATTGAGAATAACTTTGTCTTTATTTCTTTTTATATACAGACAAAGTACGCTAGGAAATATTTTCAACTTGAATGACATGGCCTTTATAGCATCACTACTAGGGTCGATCAAATCTTGATAGCTACAATAATCAATTTCAGACTTCAGATATTCCAATATAGCCGATATCACGTTGAACTTTTTATAAACCATTATAACAAGATCCTACTGGATATAAAAACAGCTGTTGAAAAAGGACTGTTAATAAAAGAAACGAATCTGACAACTCTGAAAAAAAATCTTCAGAAAAACGAATTTCCGAATTCTGAAGGACAAAACACCTGTGATGAAAAAAGGTGATATCAGAAAAAGAAACGGCAACAAAAATTAATAAAAAAAACTAAAAATATATTCGAAACGAACGCAAAAATACGAAGAAAATAAAAAAAACAATAAAATGAAATAACTCAATACAAAAGGGTGTAAAAGAAAAAAATGTTACTTCTGACAATATACAACGAACAATTTCGACAGAAATTGAAACGTTATCAACTCAAAACGCAACGAAAACTAAAATGAAAACGAAAAATAACTGATGAAATAATGTAATAAATACTCTAGTATTTTATTACGAAAACGTAAGATCCAAAGTAACCAATATTTAGGAACGTAGTTGCTATGAATAATAATTCAACAGGCGGCAGCGATGAACTAGTCGAGACTCGTCGATTTAACATTGGATTGAATAGCGCGCCCGGGCTTTGGGATATGGGTATCTACTTGTGTTCGTCTCGAAACTATATATCAAAATATCTCAACAATTAGCTCTCTGAGCAAAAAAACCCAAAGAATGAAAGATTCATATTTTGTTGAGATCTTTCGATTGTGGCCAAAAAAGTAAAATAGAACGATGCAAACGAAAAATCGATAAAAACGTATTTTTTTGGCCACAATCGAAAGATCTCAACAAAATATGAATCTTTCATTCTTTGGGTTTTTTTGCTCAGAGAGCTAATTGTTGAGATATTTTGATATATAGTTTCGAGACGAACACAAGTAGATACCCATATCCCAAAGCCCGGGCGCGCTATTCAATCCAATGTTAAATCGACGAGTCTCGACTAGTTCATCGCTGCCGCCTGTTGAATTATTATTCATAGCAACTACGTTCCTAAATATTGGTTACTTTGGATCTTACGTTTTCGTAATAAAATACTAGAGTATTTATTACATTATTTCATCAGTTATTTTTCGTTTTCATTTTAGTTTTCGTTGCGTTTTGAGTTGATAACGTTTCAATTTCTGTCGAAATTGTTCGTTGTATATTGTCAGAAGTAACATTTTTTTTCTTTTACACCCTTTTGTATTGAGTTATTTCATTTTATTGTTTTTTTTATTTTCTTCGTATTTTTGCGTTCGTTTCGAATATATTTTTAGTTTTTTTTATTAATTTTTGTTGCCGTTTCTTTTTCTGATATCACCTTTTTTCATCACAGGTGTTTTGTCCTTCAGAATTCGGAAATTCGTTTTTCTGAAGATTTTTTTTCAGAGTTGTCAGATTCGTTTCTTTTATTAACAGTCCTTTTTCAACAGCTGTTTTTATATCCAGTAGGATCTTGTTATAATGGTTTATAAAAAGTTCAACGTGATATCGGCTATATTGGAATATCTGAAGTCTGAAATTGATTATTGTAGCTATCAAGATTTGATCGACCCTAGTAGTGATGCTATAAAGGCCATGTCATTCAAGTTGAAAATATTTCCTAGCGTACTTTGTCTGTATATAAAAAGAAATAAAGACAAAGTTATTCTCAATTTGAATTCAGGCGCTGCAACGAAAAATGAGAATGAGATTATTTCAGAGGATACAAGAGTTTTGTTAATTACATCAACTCCAGAGAAAGCTATCGATATCGTTGATACGTTGAGACCAAAAGAAGAAGAAGATCTATCGCCTATTCGAACGATAGCTGAGGACAATACCGTCTCATATGATATAATCAAAAAGGAAGTAAATGATTATAAGAATGTTACTCCCAACAGCTTAGAGTTGTCAAGCTATCTGAATCTTTCGGATCCCCCAGTGAAAGAATTAATTCCTCTCGGGTGTAAAAATCGAATTCGCAGGATTGGAGAACGATTATCTTATAAAAACTGCGTTTTCTTTGAAGGAATGTTCAAAATACCTGAACATCATAGGAAATATTTGTTCGAAACCTCTACTGATAATGGGTACATGAACTATTATATGCGAAACAGAATCCGCAAGTATGTGAATAACACGTGTTCTCTAGCAATAAAAGATAGGAAACAATTGAAAAATGGAGATATACTCATATTAGCTTATTGCGTTCAAAATAGGCGAAACTGTAAACAATTCAAAATTTGGGTGAAGTCCAAGGAATTCATAAGTGTTTATAGTTCTTCTATAGACTTTTACCATGAAAAATTGATAACGACCTATGTAAAAGGACACGAAAGATTGAATGCTAAAAAGAAGTTACTCCTTTTGAAGCCATCTGAATATAAAAAAAAAACTCTTCAAAAAGCAAACCTGAAATTGATACAGGAAGGAAATCTTCAGGAGATAAAATCGGATCCGACTATACGAAAAATCAGGTCGGAAGCAAAAATACACCTTGATAGAGACAAGCTGGATTGGAATGATATTGGTAAAATGCAGCTATGCAATGAAGAATATATTCGAGAAGTAAGCATTCCATTTATGGTGAAACTTTTCAGTAAGGAACAGCTGCAAATACTGAAATATGAAAAAAAAATCAAGGATTCTAAATTCCTATTGCACTTCGATGCAACGGGATCGATTGTTCGGAAACCGTATGAAGAATGCAAGCGAACTTACCTTTATTCCGGGGTCATTCAAACCAGTAACCAGCGAATTTTCCCAGTAATGGAATTGATTTCCGGAACACACTACACCAGAGATCTACGTAAATTTTTCGCAGATTTCAAACATTTTGCTCAAGAGCATTCGACTTGGCCGACCTTCTCTGGTGTAGTTACAGATTTTTGCTTAGCTAGTTTGAATGCGTTATCTCAAGAATTCTGCGAGATGCAACTTATTGATTACATCAATGAATGTTACAAAAACTTCTTCATTTCGGCTGGAACGCGGGAAGAGAAAATGATTTCCCTTCACCTATGTTGTGCTCATTTCGTGAAAATGTTCTGCAAAGACATAGAAAATATAGTGGCCCAATCGAATATAAAAAATCAGTTGAAAGATTTGATAGCAGCCTGCATGACGTTTAAGAATTTTCAAGATATTGAAGATTGGATGAAAAATATTTTTATCATATTATGCACTCCGTGTGACAACTCTTCGGTGCAAGAATCAGTCGATAAATTGTTGATAATGGTGACCGCTGAAGATGATCAATGTCTGTCTAGAGAATACAGCTATAATCGGAATTCAATGGAAATATATTTATCTGAGGACCTTCCGAGTAATTCTTTGATGAAGAAGAGCTTATTTTACCGACATTTCGAGAAACTTCAATCTCGAATCAAAATCGATACGACAAATAATACCAAAAATAAATTTTATTGCCCGGAGCTTTACGGACTGATTTTAAATAAATACATACCGTTCTTGCCCTTATGGTCAGCAGTTATGTTGGAGACATTCAATAGAGACCGAGTGAGCAATGCCCCTGTTGAAAACTATTTTAATATATTGAAACATAATGTTTTGAGAGGCGAACGAAATTGGAAATGCTCACGTTTTGTCAGAGCTTCTAGAGAACTAGTGTTATCAATGTACAAGGAAATCATCTGTGTAATACCGAAAAATAATCTGACAGGACGTACTCACAGACAGGACAAGGCGATGTGGCAAAGAAGAAAAGCTCTTTATAAGGGCCATTTCGAAGGTCGGCATTTAAAGAACATTCCTAAAATCACAGGACAACTTAAAAAAAAACTACAAGAAACGAACGAAACGAATACACCCATTTGCCAGTATTGTGCCGAAGGTTCATTAAATACAACCACAACTGATTGGGTGCAATGTGATTCATGTGAGATGTGGGTGCATCAGATATGCGAGCCTGATAGGACATTCACAGGAGAATTTATTTGCAAGCATTGCATGAAATATGCTGAGGTGAACAATTCTTATGAGCCACCAACAAAAAAAACTAAACATAGGTTTTTTGATAATGGACTGATAAGAGACCATTCTTATTACACGAAATTTTCTAATGGAAGAGGCTACGTGGTTTCGATTTTGGATTGCCCACAAAGGAAATTACCTCTAGTAGATTATTTGACTCTGAACGGAAAAAATTGGTTGAGTGACGCTGTCATTGATTTCGCTTTGAATTTAATCAATACTGGAGGAGATTATCAAATCGTTGATGCCGGACAACACGGTCAGTTTATTTTCGAGCAGCCAGACCATTCCTTTCTGGGGAACCTCAGAATTGAGAAGAATAAAATTTACATACCTCTATTAGTGAATGGAAACCATTGGTGCGGAATTGATATCAATATCTCGAAGCGAGAATTTACCTACCTCGATCCATTCGGTGAAACACTTTCCACAAGTGCTTCATATTTGAGAAAATTCATTGTTTATTTGAAAAAGAGCGATCAATTAAAAGAACTTCAAAATTATGGGAATTGGAAAGTACTGAGTGTAAAACATATCAAACAAAAGGACGCCTACAATTGCGGTGTCTATGTTATTCACTTTTTTAAGCAAATTATAAATAATAAGCCTCTGAATGAATGGGCTTGTATGGATAATTTGCGAAACGAACTCAAGACTGAGATTTTGAAGGCATCAATATCTGTAGAAAATATCTGTCTCATCTGCGGGAGTAACCGGAATGACAGTTCTAAGAGATGCAAAGATTGTATGAGAATATTACATGATAGATGTCAATACAAAAATTACATGAAAAATGATATTTGTGACCTGTGTTATCAATATGGAAACAAATGATAAACTAAAACTGAAATTTTTCACGTTTTCCATTTTCATCGAAAAATTTTCTATTATTATGAGATGGAAAACTTTTAATAACAACAACCCACGTTTAAGAATTTTCTCAAAAATATACCCCAGGACAATATTGTGAGAATTAAGTGTACCCCAGAACTTGACATTGAATCTATGTGAAATTGTCGAGATATCCAATTTTTGAATGGCTCCCCTCTTGTTGCCCTTGTTTTGAGTCTTTGAGAGTAAATAAAATAAATGCAGTTTTTCTGGCACCTTAATATTATAGCAAAATTTGAAAAAGAGATCCAATGTACAGTTTTCGAGAAATCCCAATTTTCATTCAAAAATGCCCCCCTTCTGGCCCCCTTGAGGTGTAAGTAAATGGCATATATGCAATTTTTAGCTGCTATGGCTCTTTAATATTACCACAAATTTTGAAAAAGTTCCTATGTACAGTTTTCGAGAAATCGCAATTTCATTCAAAACTGCCCCTTCTGGCCCCCTTGAGGTGTAAGTAAATGGCATATATGCAATTTTTGGCTGCTATGGCTCTTTAATATTACCACAAAATTTGAAAAAGTTCCTATGTACAGTTTTCGAGAAATCGCAATTTTCATTCAAAACTGCCCCCCTTCTGGCCCCCTTGAGGTGTAAGTAAATGGCATATATGCAATTTTTGGCTGCTATGGCTCTTTAATATACCACAAAATTTGAAAAGTTCCTATGTACAGTTTTCGAGAAATCGCAATTTTCATTCAAAAATGCCCCCCTTCTGGCCCCCTTGAGGTGTAAGTAAATGGCATATATGCAATTTTTGGCTGCTATGGCTCTTTAATATTACCACAAAATTTGAAAAAGTTCCTATGTACAGTTTTCGAGAAATCGCAATTTTCATTCAAAACTGCCCCCCTTCTGGCCCCCTTGAGGTGTAAGTAAATGGCATATATGCAATTTTTGGCTGCTATGGCTCTTTAATATTACCACAAAATTTGAAAAAGTTTATGTACAGTTTTCGAGAAATCCCAATTTTCATTCAAAAATGCCCCCCTTCTGGCCCCCTTGAGGTGTAAGAAATGGCATATATGCAATTTTTGGCTGCTATGGCTCTTTAATACTACCACAAAATTTGAAAAAGTTCCTATGTACATTTTCGAGAAATCCCGATTTTCATTCAAAAATGCCCCCCTTCTGGCCCCCTTGAGGTGTAAGTAAATGGCATATATGCAATTTTTGGCTGCTATGGCTCTTTAATATTACCACAAAATTTGAAAAAGTTCCTATGTACATTTTTCGAGAAATCCCAATTTTCATTCAAAAATGCCCCCCTTCTGGCCCCCTTGAGGTTTTTAGTAAATGGCATATATGCAATTTTTGCTGCTATGGCTCCTAAATATTACCACAAAATTTGAAAAAGTTCCTATGTACAGTTTTCGAGAAATCCCAATTTTCATTCAAAAATGCCCCCCTTCTGGCCCCTCGAGGTGTAAGTAAATGACATATGTGCAATTTTTGACTGCTTTATGGGCCCGTAATATTACCACAAAATTTGAAAAAATTTCTATGACAGTTTTCGAGAAATCCCAATTTTCATTCAAAAATGCCCCCCTCTTGGCCCCCTTGAGGTGTAAGTAAATGGCATATATGCAATTTTTGGCTGCTATGGCTCTTTAAAATAACCACAAATTTGAAAAAGTTCCTATGTACAGTTTTCGAGAAATCCCAATTTTCATTCAAAAATGCCCCCCTCTTGGCCCCCTTGAGGTGTAAGTAAATGACATATATGCAATTTTTGGCTGCTATGGCTCCCCAATATTACCACAAAATTTGAAAAAGTTCCTATGTACAGTTTTCGAGAAATCCCAATTTTCATTCAAAAATGCCCCCCTCTTGGCCCCCTTGGGGTGTAAGTAAATGACATATGTGCAATTTTTGGCTGCTATGGGTCCGTAATATTACCACAAAATTTGAAAAAGTTCCTATGTACGGTTTCGAGAAATCGCAATTTTCATTCAAAATGCCCCCCTCTTGGCCCCCTTGAGGTGTAAGTAAATGGCATATATGCAATTTTTGGCTGCTATGGCTCTTTAAAATAACCACAAAATTTGAAAAAGTTCCTATGTACAGTTTTCGAGAAATCCCAAATTTCATTCAAAAATGCCCCCCTTCTGGCCCCTTGAGGTGTAAGTAAATGGCATATATGCAATTTTTGGCTGCTATGGCTCTTTAATATTACCACAAAATTTGAAAAAGTTCTATGTACAGTTTTCGAGAAATCCCAATTTTCATTCAAAAATGCCCCCCTTCTGGCCCCCTTGAGGTGTAAGTAAATGGCATATATGCAATTTTTGGCTGCTATGGCTCCTTAAAATAACCACAAAATTTGAAAAAGTTCCTATGTACAGTTTTCGAGAAATCCCAATTTTCATTCAAAAATGCCCCCCTTTGGCCCCCTTAGGTGTAAGTAAATGGCATATATGCAATTTTTGGCTGCTATGGCTCTTTAATATTACCACAAAATTTGAAAAAGTTCCTATGTACAGTTTTCGAGAAATCCCAATTTTCATTCAAAAATGCCCCCCTTCTGGCCCCCTTGAGGTGTAAGTAAATGGCATATATGCAATTTTTGGCTGCTATGGCTCTTCAATATTACCACAAAATTTGAAAAAGTTCCTATGTACAGTTTTCGAGAAATCCCAATTTCATTCAAAAATGCCCTCCTTCTGGCCCCCTTGAGGTGTAAGTAAATGTCATATATGCAATTTTTGGCTGCTATGGCTCCTTAATATTACCACAAAATTTGAAAAAGTTCCTATGTACAGTTTTCGAGAAATCCCAATTTTCATTCAAAAATGCCCCCCTTCTGGCCCCCTTGAGGTGTAAGTAAATGGCATATATGCAATTTTTGGCTGCTATGGCTCTTTAATATTACCACAAAATTTGAAAAAGTTCCTATGTACAGTTTTCGAGAAATCCCAATTTTCATTCAAAAATGCCCTCCTTCTGGCCCCCTTGAGGTGTAAGTAAATGGCATATATGCAATTTTTGGCTGCTATGGCTCTTTAATATTACCACAAAATTTGAAAAAGTTTCTATGTACAGTTTTCGAGAAATCCCAATTTTCATTCAAAAATGCCCTCCTTCTGGCCCCCTTGAGGTGTAAGTAAATGGCATGTATGCAATTTTTGGCTGCTATGGCTCCTTAATATTACCACAAAATTTGAAAAAGTTCCTATGTACAGTTTTCGAGAAATCCCAATTTTCATTCAAAAATGCCCCCCTCTTGGCCCCCTTGAGGTGTAAGTGAATGACATATATGCAATTTTTGGCTGCTATGGCTCCCCAATATTACCACAAAATTTGAAAAAGTTCCTATGTACAGTTTTCGAGAAATCCCAATTTTCATTCAAAAATGCCCCCCTCTTGGCCCCCTTGGGGTGTAATTAAATGACATATGTGCAATTTTTGGCTGCTATGGGTCCGTAATATCACCACAAAATTTGAAAAAGTTCCTATGTACGGTTTCCGAGAAATCGCAATTTTCATTCAAAAATGCCCCCTTTCTGGCCCCCTTGAGGTGTAAGTAAATGGCATATATGCAATTTTTGGCTGCTATGGCTCTTTAAAATAACCACAAAATTTGAAAAAGTTCCTATGTACAGTTTTCGAGAAATCCCAAATTTCATTCAAAAATGCCCCCCTTCTGGCCCCCTTGAGGTGTAAGTAAATGGCATATATGCAATTTTTGGCTGCTATGGCTCTTTAATATTACCACAAAATTTGAAAAAGTTTCTATGTACAGTTTTCGAGAAATCCCAATTTTCATTCAAAAATGCCCCCCTTCTGGCCCCCTTAAGGTGTAAGTAAATGGCATATATGCAATTTTTGGCTGCTATGGCTCTTCAAAATTACCACAAAATTTGAAAAAGTTCCTATGTACAGTTTTCGAGAAATCCCAATTTTCATTCAAAAATGCCCCCCTTCTGGCCCCCTTAAGGTGTAAGTAAATGGCATATATGCAATTTTTGGCTGCTATGGCTCTTAAATATTACCACAAAATTTGAAAAAGTTCCTATGTACAGTTTTCGAGAAATCCCAATTTTCATTCAAAAATGCCCCCCTTCTGGCCCCCTTGAGGTGTAAGTAAATGGCATGTAGCAATTTTTGGCTGCTATGGCTCTTCAATATTACCACAAAATTTGAAAAAGTTCCTATGTACAGTTTTCGAGAAATCCCAATTTCATTCAAAAATGCCCCCCTTCTGGCCCCCTTGAGGTGTAAGTAAATGGCATATATGCAATTTTTGGCTGCTATGGCTCTTTAATATTACCACAAAATTTGAAAAAGTTTCTATGTACAGTTTTCGAGAAATCCCAATTTTCATTCAAAAATGCCCCCCTTCTGGCCCCCTTGAGGTGTAGGTAAATGGCATATATGCAATTTTTGGCTGCTATGGCTCCTCAAAATTACCACAAAATTTGAAAAAGTTCCTATGTACAGTTTTCGAGAAATCCCAATTTTCATTCAAAAATGCCCCCCTTCTGGCCCCCTTAAGGTGTAAGTAAATGGCATATATGCAATTTTTGGCTGCTATGGCTCTTTAATATTACCACAAAATTTGAAAAAGTTCCTATGTACAGTTTTCGAGAAATCCCAATTTTCATTCAAAAATGCCCCCCTCTTGGCCCCCTTGAGGTGTAAGTAAATGGCATATATGCAATTTTTGGCTGCTATGGCTCCTTAATATTACCACAAAATTTGAAAAAGTTTCTATGTACAGTTTTCGAGAAATCCCAATTTCCATTCAAAAATGCCCCCCTCTTGGCCCCCTTGAGGTGTAAGTGAATGGCATATATGCAATTTTTAGCTGCTATGGCTCTTTAATATTACCACAAATTTGAAAAAGTTCCTATGTACAGTTTTCGAGAAATCCCAATTTTCATTGAAAAATGCCCCCCTTCTGGCCCCCTTGAGGTGTAAGTAAATGGCATATATGAAATTTTCGGCTGCTATGGCTCTTAAAAATTACCACAAAATTTGAAAAAGTTCCTATGTACAGTTTTCGAGAAATCCCAATTTTCATTCAAAAATGCCCCCCTTTTGGCCCCCTTAAGGTGTAAGTAAATGGCATATATGCAATTTTCGGCTGCTATGGCTCTTTAATATTACCACAAAATTTGAAAAAGTTCCTATGTACAGTTTTCGAGAAATCCCAATTTTCATTCAAAAATGCCCCCCTTCTGGCCCCCTTGAGGTGTAAGTAAATGGCATATATGCAATTTTTGGCTGCTATGTCTCTTCAATATTACCACAAAATTTGAAAAAATTTCTATGTACAGTTTTCGAGAAATCCCAATTTTCATTCAAGAATGCCCCCCTCTTGGCCCCCTTGAGGTGTAAGTAAATGACATATGTGCAATTTTTGGCTGCTATGGGTCCGTAATATTACCACAAAATTTGAAAAAGTTCCTATGTACAATTTTCGAGAAATCCCAATTTTCATTCAAAAATGCCCCCCTCTTGGCCCCCTTGAGGTGTAAGTAAATGGCATATATGCAATTGTTGGCTGCTATGGCGCCTTAATATTACCACAAAATTTGAAAAAGTTCCTATGTACAGTTTTCTAGAAATCCCAATTTTCATTCAAAAATGCCTCCCTTCTGGCCTCCTTAAGGTGTAAGTTAATGGCATATATGCAATTTTTAGCTGCTATGGCTCTTTAATATTACCACAAAATTTGAAAATGTTTCTATGTACAGTTTTCGAGAAATCGCAATTTTCATTCAAAAATGCCCCCCTCTTGGCCCCCTTGAGGTGTAAGTAAATGGCATATATGCAATTTTTGGCTGCTATGGCTCCTCAATATTACCACAAAATTTAAAAAAGTTCCTATGTACAGTTTTCGAGAAATCGCAATTTTCATTCAAAAATGCCCCCCTCTTGGCCCCCTTGAGGTGTAGGTAAATGACATATGTGCAATTTTTGGCTGCTATGGGTCCGTAATATTACCACAAAATTTGAAAAAGTTCCCATGTACAGTTTTCGAAAATCCCAATTTTCATTCAAAATGCCCCCCCTCTGGCCCCCTTAAGGTGTAAGTAAATGGCATATATGCAATTTTTGGCTGCTATGGCTGCTTAATATTACCACAAAACTTGAAAAAGTTCCCATGTACAGTTTTCGAGGAATCCCAATTTTCATTCAAAAATGCCCCCCTTCTGGCCCCCTTAAGATGTAAGTAAATGACATATGTGCAATTTTTGGCTGCTATGGGTCCGTAATATTACCACAAAATTTGAAAAAGTTCCTATGTACAGTTTTCGAGAAATCCCAATTTTCATTCAAAAATGCCCCCCTCTTGGCCCCCTTAAGATGTAAGTAAATGGCATATATGCAATTTTTGGCTGCTATGGCTCTTTAATATTACCACAAAACTTGAAAAAGTTCCTATGTACAGTTTTCGAGAAATCCCAATTTTCATTCAAAAATGCCCCCCTTCTGGCCCCCTTAAGGTGTAAGTAAATGGCATATATGCAATTTTTGCTGCTATGGCTCCTTAATATTACCACAAAACTTGAAAAAGTTCCTATGTACAGTTTTCGAGAAATCCCAATTTTCATTCAAAAATGCCCCCCTTCTGGCCCCCTCGAGGTGTAAGTAAATGACATATGTGCAATTTTTGACTGTTTAGGGTCCGTAATATTACCACAAAATTTGAAAAAATTTCTATGATCAGTTTTCGAGAAATCCCAATTTTCATTCAAAAATGCCCCCTCTTGGCCCCCTGGGTGTAAGTAAATGGCGTATATGCGGTTTAAAAAAATTAAATTGAATATTATCAGAAAATTCGGAAAGGTTTTCATGAGCCGTTTTTGGTTATATCATTCTCCATTGACATCGAATTCTTATTCAGGCTTGATTGTTTGCATCGTTGTCCGTGCGACGGTGCGGCTGCGGACGTTTGTATCAAGGTCAAATTCTGCTATCTCATTCGGCTGTTTTCACACCAGTAAAAGGAAAACCAATGTGAAAATGAATTACAAAGTAATCTTGCAATAATTATGGATTCGATATTGTTGATAAATCATAAATCAACTGTCTGCTCGAAAATTTGAAGTATGCGTCTCAGTTTAGTTTTCAGTGATGTTTTCGAATATTGAAACAGATTTTCAAGATTCCGATGTAGAGGGTGTTGTTTCGAGGAATCAAACGATCCGTAATTTTTTGTTAACCCGGACCTGGATTTTCAGGGCGGTTATTGCATGATACGTTTGGGCTATCAATTAGGAACATATTTGCCAAATATGAAGAAAATATACCGGATGGTTCGCAGAGCTGTGCCGAGCACTGAAGAAAAGTGCTTCGAGCACAAAGCACTAAGCCCTATTGAAAAGTTCTTGGGAATCTCGAGCACTAAGCCCTTATTTTTTGAAGAATGCTCGCGATTACTAAGCTCTTTTGGAAAGTAATTCGTTTACACGAGCACCGAGCACTAAGCACTTTTCAAAATCAAACTTAATATTTTCCATCCAAATATCTCTTAGTTTGGAATTTTGATTTTTTTTTTAATGTTATCGTGTTTTGGACTGGACATAATTGAAATTGACAATAGGTTTTTTTTAGTGAGTCGTTTAATAGATATTTAATCAACGAGGTTATTTGGGAGAGCGACTAATGGTCAAGATATTTTGAAGCGTTCGCTCCGCTCACGCATTAATAGTTCGAGACCATTAGTCGCTAGATTAATTGATTAATAACTGGGTTGATTACAAGATTTTTCCGACGACACCAATATGAATTGTATAAAAATTCTTGATTGAAATAAACTCTTATTTTTCACAACACATACATTTGTCAACAAATTTGATGGAAATGTTTCTTATGGTTTTCTGAGCTCTATATAGCATTCATTCAGTTAACAAACTGTAACTAGAATATTCGCTAATAAATTACTTGAAATAATGATAAAAGATACCTGAATCGTACCTATGTTGAAAAAAGGTCGCATTGCCCCATAGAGCTCTCCTGAAAAAATTCCACCATAACATCATAACAATCAGTTTTTCTTGTCGAAATAATGAAAACGTAAAAACCACAAAGTCCATGACATACAGCGAGATTGTTTTCTTAACACCAGTGTTTGTAATGCAAGAAAATATGAACAAATTTTTTATCTATAGAAATGAAACAAAAAAAATATTTCAGTTCTTTGTCTATTTGAAGCACGCGAAAGTCTGCCATTTCCATGTCCCAACAAGTACATGAAGGGCTTAGTGCTTGGTAATCCCTGAAAGTGCTTGGGAGCACTTTTTCGAATTACTAAGCACTAAGCCCTTTCGAAAAATTGGCGAAGCACCAAGCACTAAGCACTGGTTCAATCAAGTGCGAGCATAGTGCTTACGAGCACGAAAGTGCTTCGAGTGCTTTCACGAGCACTAAGCACAAGGCTTCGGCACAGCTCTGGTGGTTCGTTAGATATGGCCTTAGAAAGAAACGGGCAAAATTCATAAAACGTATCTCGGCTACGAAGAGAGTAAGACCCAATAAATGGGGTACTCCAGAACCGCCTTGGTGCACCTGTGAAGTATTTCCGTTTCCCAATGAAACACCCTGTATATACCGAAAACGCCATCTCCTGTTCCATACGGAAACCTCCTTCCATAGCATGAACCTTGAACGAAGTGTACCATTTGTTGCATTGATTGAAGCGTTCTTGCATATTGCAAATTTCAAGTCTTAATTCAGTCCACAACGCGGACTGTGATATGCAAGAACGCTTCAGTCAATGCAACAAATGGTTAACATTTCGCTACTTCGTTTAAGATTCATGCAATGGAAGATGGTTTTCGAATGGAACTGGAGATGGCGTTTTCGGTATATACAGGGTGTCCCAAAACTCTAAGTCAACCCGGAACCGGGTGAAAAGGCAAGTAATGCTGGTTGTCAGAAAGAAATGAAAAAAAGCCAAGTTGCATGACTTTAATATAATAGCCATTTGAAAAAACACAGAAAATTCCATACACTGTGACAGTCTTTTCAGACCTGTCGCCACAAATATCAACTTTTTCCAACTTGTTTTTTGCTGTGTAACCCTGAATAATACTTGTCTAAACTGTAATCAAAATTTTGATACCAGCTGCTCTAGCTTTCATAAAAATAGGGCCAACTTCTCAGAAAAAAAAATCAGAATAAACAATTGCTGCAATACTGTCTGTATTGAAAAAAAAAGTACTACGCAAGTTTGTCATGTTTTGTCAAAAGCTGCCGCATTTAGTAAGGATTATTATAATACTTGGTAATTTGTAGCCACCGTAATTGAAATTCGCCTTTGAATACACTTTTTCTTCAACTGCTTCCTAGTAAAAAAAGTCCAATAGATTCAAGTCCGGTGAACGGACCGGCCACGAGATGGGACCAGAACGTCCGATCCATCTTCCGGGAAAAATGTTTCCAGAAAAAAAATTTCCAGAAAAAAATTTCCCAGCAAAAATTTTTGCGGAGAAATTTCTCTGGAAATTTTTTTTCTGGAAACATTTTTTCCCGGAAGATGGATCGGACGTTCTGGTCCAATCTCGGGTCCGGCCCGTTCACCGGACTTGAATCTATTGGACTTTTTTTTTACTTGGAAGCAGTTAAAGAAAAAGTGTATTCATAGGCAATCGAAAGCGAATTTGAACTACGGCAGCTACAATTCACCAAGTATTATACCATTTTGGAATCCTTACTAAATGCGCCAACTTTTGACAAAACATGAAATACTTGCGTAGTACATTTTTTTTTCAATACAGTCAGTTGAACCTAGGCAATAGTTATTTTGATTTTTTCTGAGAACTTAGCCCTCATTTTTATGAAACCTAGAGCAGCTGGTATTAAAATTTTAATTACAGTTTAGACAGCAAAAATAAAGTTAGAAAAATTTGATATTAGTGGCAACGGGAGTGAAAAGACTGTCACAGGGTGTGGAATTTTGCGTGTTTTCTTAAATGCTTATTATTTAAAAATCATGCAACTTAGATTTTTTTTATATTTTTCTGACAACCAGCATTACTTGCCTTTTCATCCGGTTCCGGGTTGACATCGAGTTTTGGGACACCCTGCAAGGGCGTAGCCAGGAATTAATTTCGGGGGGGATTTGACATTTTGGCAATTGACTTTGTAGGTGCCGGGAATTGTGAGGGTCGCTTTCTGTAGCAAGTATTTGTTGTTTTTAGAAATTCAATAATCCTTTTCCTACTTCGGAAACAATATTCAACATAGATATTCCTGGTTAGGTTAGGTAAACCTAAACCTAAATATGCTTCAGAACTTAATTTTTATTCACTCAAACAAAAACTTAAAAAACAATATTTATTTCCCAAACAATACTTACAGGATGAATCAATATGAAATTAGTGTGGATGTGTGCTTTCATTGAAACTAAATAGAGTTTTTTAATGTTTTACTCCAAAATAGTGACAACAACATATGAATAGGTATTAAAAATGAAACAGTGAGAAAACACAAACAATATTTTTTTATGGTGAATTCCTTCAGTTAAAATCTATCCGTCTTTTTTTCAGCGAATTGGTCAACCACTTCATTTTCATCAATTTTCACACTATAATGAATATTCATAAGCGCCAACCCATTCAATCTTGTTTCGTTAGAAGAATTGCGCAGGTAATTTTTAATTCTCCTCAAGCTGGAAAAACTTCTTTCTGGAGTAGCAGTAGATACTGGAACTCCCAACCCCCGCACTGGCTACGCCCTTGACACCCTATATATACCTTAAAGAAGATGCCATTTCGCTTTGAGTTCCAAGAAATACCTGTATCATTCAGAGCTATCCTGTGCTGATGAGTCCTAATAAGGACGAAATGGTCAGCCATAGGTGCTCTTTTGATATCACTTCCTTGCATTTTGTCTTGAACGAGGACAAAATTATCTCCAAAGAATGATTTCAATAATGGTTGATTTCAATCGATTAATATTATTCTCTGCTTTCACTTTATTAAATCCTCACTGACTCCGGTGCTGATTTTTGTAAAATTTCAATTTCTTTCCATTCAAATAAGTAACTTACACCTAAATATAAATTGTCAGCCGAATCAATCGAAAAAATCAGGAGTTATAGCCAAACGAAAGTTCGAAAAATTTGGTGAAACACCCTGCATATCGAAAATGCAGTACCTAAGGCGCCAATATAGGGTGCTCACCTCAATGCCCTCTATTCACAGTTTTCATTAGTCCGTTTATTCGTGAAACACCCTGTATTTACAGCTATGTTCCCCCACTATTTTTTGCAGACTGAGAACTTGGGGACATTTGGGGGCTATTATAATTTGAACAAAGATCAATTTAATATTAATTTATCTTTTTCAGCAGCACTTGTAAAAATCTGGTCTGCCACAGTGCCTCATTTTTTCTGGGTCAGTTAGTTTTCAACGTAGTATTCTAAAGTACATAAACTACGAACTAAAGTTCTTTCAATCCCTCAACGAAAACTTTTCGCTTCGATATTAAAAGAGACACTTCAGATAGATAGGTTATATGCTCGGTTATATGTAATAATGTAGGTATTATGTTCGTATTATGTACCGGGGTTTTCACTATAATTTGACCCCCCCTTTAACTTTGTTACTAAAGGAGATACGAAAAATGTTTCGTATTAAAGTTTCACGAAATAAACTGAGGTTTTTTTATATGCGTCCAGAAACTGAAATATATACAGGGTGGCCAACATATTGATGGTAACTTAATTTTTTCAAATGGAACACCCTGTATATTTTTCCATGTTTGGCTAGCTCTTTTTACCCTGATTTCGACTATGTAACATATGTTGGTCTATCTCTTTTATTTTTAGAACCACAGAGTTTCAAATTTTAAGAACCACCTGCCAAGATCTGTAATCATTTTACAAGTGGCAGAGTGCGTTAACTGAAAATGCTCATTTGTGGAATTATAATAATGTCAATGGGAAGATATACAGGGTGAACAACATTGAATGCAACTATATTTTTTCAAATGGGACACCTATTCCTGTATATTCTTCCTTTTTTTGATATGCTATTTCCTCCAGATCTCGAATAGAAATGCATATGTGAATGTGTCTCTTCAATTTTCAGAGTTTCAGAGTTTTGAAATGATGACACCGAATAAAAAAATATGTGAAACACCTACGAAATTCTTTATATCCTAACAATCTACCTAACAGTATTATTGTAGAATGAATACTTAACAATTTCTTAACCAATGAAACATAATAAACTATGGTAGTATGGTAAGAATAACATCAACTAAAGAAATTGCTCGAAATGTCCACATTCATTCAATCCTATCGTTGTCTCAAGTTGTTCAGACTATTTTTGTTTGCATAATTATGGCTCTGATTCAAGTTAGAAATTGAAGCTTCAAAATCTGTTTTAATCATTACAATATTATCATTATTCTCTGTGCATTGACGGGATTACTTCCTAATTAAGAGAATTTTTTCCTTCAGGAACAGCTATAAAAAACTTGTCCAACGGTGTTAAATCGGGCATATTTGGTGGCCATAAAATTGGTGCGCCATTACCAATCCAAAGATCAAATTGGCCACTTAAATATTCACGAACTTCCAAGACGCTATGTCTGATGGTTCTTGAAATTTGAATCTCTGTGGTGCTCAGAATAAGAAAGATAGACCAACATATGTTACATATTCGAAATCAGGGGAAAAAGAGCTAACCAAATATGGAAAAATTTACAGGATGTTTCATTTGAAAAAATGAAGTTGCCATAAATATGTTGGCCACCCTGTATATATTTCAGTTTCTGGACTCATATCAAAAAACATTAGTTGATTGCGTGAAACTTTCATACGAAACATTTTTTTGTATCTCTTTCAGTAACAAAGTTAAAGGGGGGGTCAAATTATAGTGAAAAACCCGGTACGTATCTGTACCTGTCGCTACGCCACTCAAATCGATGCTATGCTCCCAATGTTCCCATTATCCCATTCACCTACAAAATTTCTGCCCACACAAAACGTCCGCCACTGTTTTCGAGGTCTCGATATGTAATGTAATTGTTGACTAGTCGTTTCGTCATTGCGCAGATCAGAGCGCTAACAAGTGTTTACTTAGGCATACACGACTCAGCTTGCTTTCCCGACTTTTCTGTTTATATTTTCTATCCAAGTGCGTGTTTTTACGACAACTTCAGAAAAATGTGTAGGAACAACCACGAAACATTTGTGAAGTGACTTATTCCTCGAAATTATAGGAAATAATGAAAAAATTGATGTAGAAGCTTCAGTGACTTGGGATTACAACAAGATTCCTCGAGCTCTTAGTATTCAAGGTAGGTTCTTTCTACTTCTTGATGTCTGATTGGACTATAAATTCGTTCGGCAATTCCCAGAATTTCAAATTTCACCATACTTAAATTGGTACTCGGAATAAGACATATTCGATATTAAACTGGCCTTGTAGAAGTTCAAAGAAAAACCCAATCAAAAATCGATCATTCGAAATTTATCAGGTCCAGAAACCATTTCAAATCCATCACCATAAAATATTTATTTTTAGTCGAACTAGATATACTAAATGGTATCATTCCTCTGTTCTCTTATCTACCTTTATTGATCATCCAAATATCATTTTGTTTATTGTGAAAGTGAAAGCTTCAGATACGATATTGTATAACGCATTGGATATACAGGGTGTTCCTAAATTAAACGTACAAACGAAAAGGGGAGATTCCTTAAGTGAGTTTAAGAAAAAAAAGTACCATAAACATGGAGTCGCAAACGCTTCGTTTTCGAGATACAGGGTGTTAAAGTTTTAATCAAAAACATTGTGTTGATTATACGAGTTTATCGAATCTTTATGAATCATCGCTACAGATCAGGAAAATTGCCATAAAAACTGACACTGAATTCATGGACCACAGCTTACAAAGAGGCCTTCCATCATAATTAGGATTTTCACGAGGATTTCGAGAGAATCGTTCAAAATTTTTTTTCACGAAATCGTTGGTAGATACGACAAAACTACAAGAGATCGGAAAGTTTAGTATAAGAACAAAGCTTCTTTTTACATTTTTTCAAATTTACAGTTGCTCACAAAAAAAAAGTTCTGCAGAAAAACAGGTGACAGTGTTCCAGAAAAAATATCACCCTGTAAATCTTCTATCGAAATTGCCATGTCACGTGGTGAGAACTCCCAAATGTAATATCTATGCCAAATTTCAGTTGAATATCTTGTGAAGTGTAGATACTATGAGAAAAAAACTTGAAAAAAATTCAAACTTCAACACTCTGTATCTCGAAAACGAAACGTTTGCGACCCCATCTTTATGGAACTTTGTTTTCTTAAACTCACTTAAGGAATCTCCCTTTTCGTTTGTACCTTTTACATCCTGAAATCCAAAATGTAATGGAATGGTTTGAAGATTTAATAATTCTATACGATTATCCCATTATCCGTAGTTTTCGGTATAACAATTTTTTGAGCGCTTGTCCCTTGGAGAGCGGCGTGTTATTGTTTTCTAATTTTGAGTGGAGAAATGTTTTGAAACAAGAACTGACTAACTGTTTCAGAATCGGAAATAAAATAAGTCATTCTGTCTAGCCATCCATCCGTAAACACTTCAACTTTCTGGAGGAATGACTCAAAGACTTGAGTAGACGTTTGCTGCTTCCCCCATGTTGAAATGAAGGATTTTTTCATTTGACAGCATTGGGATGCAGTGTTATACAGTGGAACTTTCCTATAACGAAAGCGCTAAATCCGCATAAAAAATTAATTATAAAGAAATTTCGTTATACAGAAAATTTGTTTTTATAGTCGGCAATGTCGCGGTCGACTTCACTGATAAATTTAAGTTTATCATTCTAACTTAAGCACTTCCTTTTGGACATTTTCGCAATACTTTCACACTAGGGTAATGGTAATGGTTAGATTGAAACCAAACAGCCAGGGGTGTATTTAAAACTGTTTCAGAAGGATCTCTCTGCCCGCCGTAATTATTTAGTTTAAGGTCGGGATTTATTACGTACATCCGGAAAAATTTCGAAAAAACCCACCCTTTTACCTTCTTACAAATAACCATTCAAAGTGTGATGTTCTTTGAATATTTCGTTATAGAGAAAATTTGCTCCGTTTTAGAGGGTGTTTTTAACATGAAATTTTGATTCAAGGTGCAATGTCTTGTACGAAATTCGTTATACAGAGAAATTCGTTATACAGACGTTCGTTATAGGGAAGTTCCACTGTATATACTTAGCACGTTCGCTACCAAGGGGGGTCGAAGAAAACACTCTCCCAAAGACCAAGATGATGTATAGTCCGTTCACGAAAGTTTGAGCGCATAGTAGACGTTTGTTTATTTATCTGAAGTTGGCAGTATTGCTGTCATAATGTAAAATAAAGTCAACGTTGCCGAATGTACGCGGGTCTCTCGGAAATATGTGTGACGCGCGGTAACGAACGTGTTAGACAATGGATATGAAAAATGCGATTTCTATACTTGTGAATTCAAACATCGCGCCATGATGACGTACGAGCAAGCTTTATAAGTGATTCAACAATCAACCAATGAAATGAACGCTAACGCGTACGTCACACTCAACTGCCATTTCTAATCGTTTGAATTCGATAACTTATTTCGGTTATTGCCTCGGTTATTTCATCCTGACTACGAAACTAAAAAAGGGTAATCGCTATAATTTTCTGAGGGTCTATTATTTCTGAAATGTTTTTTTCCTGGAAATCTTTGGAAGTGCCCATATGCGACTCCTTCATTGGGGTCTCCGTTTTAAGAATTTTTAGAATTGGTGATCCCTGAACTACTACATTTTAACCCTAAGAGATAGAGGAAAATGAATGGCACATTGCTTTCATCTTTTTTCGAGAAACTCATTTTGCCGTCAACCGCGTTGCTCTAGCTCTATCGTCTTTTGCTTTTGAGTTAAAAACCAAAATTAAAATTTTGGCAATTTCTACTTTCGTCATTATCTCCGTACCTATTTGTGTTATAAAATTCAAACAGAAACATTATACAGGGTCTCTTTAAATGATTATAGCAGCACAGTTGGCGTTGGACTATTATAAATATTCATATTTTGATCTAAACAATTTACGCAAACTATACCATGAGTTTGGGCTGCTAATTCCAAAATAAATTGAATAATGTGACTGGAATTATAAAGTTGTAGAGAATTTGTAAGAAAAGATGAGATAAAAAATTTCCAAAGGAACCTGCGATGTTACAATCAGGCCCCGTATTAACATTTACATATTTACATATTTGATAGGAATCCAGTGGCTCAATCTAGTTTTTGCTGAAGGGTTTCCTTCCTGATTCATTACATTAACTTTTGTTTTTCCCTAATGGAAACGATACTTTATTTATATTTAAAAAAATCACCGTTTTTCTCTCGTTTGAAATAGTATATTATTCAATGAGCGGTAATGCAGGTCAAAACACACGCAGATGGATTTTGTAATTCATGTAAGTGTGTTTTGAGCACTACCGCGAATTGAATACTATAATACTTTATCCACGACTTCTTCAGTAAATTCGAATTAATCTGCATTTAAAAAAATTTCAACAGTTGTCAAAAGCGTTGACAACATTTCGTCCAACCGTCAAACCTCTGTACTCTCTGGTCGAGAATCAAATCAGAGTCTCTAACTAATCAAATCAAGTACGATTTCCAAAAATAAATCTGGAATGAATCGCTAGAACGTTATCTTGATGGCTGAAATAGATTTCCGGATCGATCCTATTTTTTATTCATTTTTTTTGTAAGCAATTTCATTTTCCTAGGTATTTCAATTAGCTGGTGTTATGGGCAGGTGTTATTACAACATTCGCTTTTCGGTTCATAGACATGCTACGGTTGTGTTATAGCTACTATTACACATAGAAATTAGTTTAATAATTGACAAATTATCTTCAAGAAACATCCAACACAAACTCTTTTGAAAATGTTAAATTCTAATTAAGTAATAGTACAATATAAAATGTATACATTAGAAATTATATAAAAAAAATATTATTCAAAAGGCTGAAGGATCCTTGGTCGATAGCCATTTGTATTGCTGCAATAAAACACAGTTACTACTTACTACTGACAAATTACTCTATAGGAGTGGATAAAATATATTACATGTTATATGTCGCCCTTAGATCAGTAGCGACCAAATTTTTTTTGGTTAAGGTTTGTCTAGGATTTTCATTGGAGGTAGTGATGAATGAAAAAGCATGATTAGCATAGGCTATAAGAATTTAGGGGGGGCTGGCAAAACCCTGTCCCTCTTGGATAAAAATAAATTATTGTTTATGTAATAAATCAGCCCCCCCCCCCCAGAAAGAGGCTGAGCCACTGGATTCCTTTAAAAAAATGCCTGTATAATGTTTTGTTTCTAAGTTCATAGCATAAACAGGAACAGAGATAATGACCAATGTTTAAATTGCCCAAATGTCGATTTTGGTTTATAATTCAAAAACGAAAGACGATAGAGCAACGCGGTTGACGGCATAATGAGTATCTCGAGATCACCCTGTATATTCGAATATACAACTTGAAGCGCGGATTTCTAATTTTGAAACGATTCCGGATTCAGTAATACAATATTTAGAGACACTGCAACTTATCGAAAAAATTCTCTTGGTAGTTGAATATTTATGACTGAACGAACGATTAAGCAAAATTTCTCTTGACCTAGGACATTTTTGGTAAACGGCAGCATGCTGTCTTGTTAGGTTAGTGCAGAAGCGCGGAAACCATTGTATATAATACTTAATTGTATATGTAAACAACAGAATATCAAAACAACGTCGGGGGAATAGTTATTTTTAGCTTTTCGTCAGTATTTTGATCGAATTGCCGAGTCTATCCAAATAATTTTAATCCCCGTGGAATTTTCAGGTTTTGATATGTTTTCTTAAATTTACCCATTATTGTTTAGTATTCAAGTTCATTCAATTTCATGATTTTAATCAAGCCGTACACATGCCAATTATCAATATCAAGTTTTTTGTACTATTTTTAATGATGAACTTACTCCATTCAATTCAGTTAATCAGTTTGGCCAAAAAAGCTTGATATTTCATTAATAACAATGTTTAAACAATGCTTATAATAATAAGATGTGAGGTTAGAGTCTTTTGAGTGCTCGTTCTACTTAAACGAATGCTATATCGGTTTGTCCAAAACAACATATGATGTCTGTAATTTTCAAATTTTGAGCCGAAAATGGTCCCAAACGAGAAGGCGACTCACTGATGACGAATTCGTGGTAAAATTCAATTCTTTCCATGCCGTCCATTAGCACGATAACTTTCAAAAGGATTGTCCTAGAGACTTGAAATTTTCAGGGTGAGTTCGGTTCCCAAATGGCTCGGCTGAGTTCGTTAACCAGCCAAATAGTACAGGGTGGTACATAAAATATATCCATTCAAAATTTTTGTTCCCTAAAATCTCGGGCAAAATGGAACCAATCGGAATGAAATTTTGCTGCCAGATGCAAGATGCAAAGTTTTGTTGACATAGTGTAAACAGAACCATAAAAAATTCAATTGGAATATTCAAAAGAATAATCCTTATATTTCCATGAAAAGATATCCGATTCAAGTGAAATTCATTTTGTGAATGATGATTGATATACTGAATGTTCATGCAAAATTTCAAAAAGATGGCATCATCTGAACCATAGAAAATTCAATTGGAATATTGAAAAATGAATTTCTATATTTCCATAACAAGATATCCGCTTCGAGCGAAATTCATTTTGTGTATGAAGATTGATAAACTGAATGTTGATGCAAAATTTCAAGAGGATCGCATCGTCAGAACCAATTCAATTTTTTAATTGTCAAGTTCTTACATATTTTAGTTTTTGAACAATTTCCAGAATATTATTACGATCGTGCTGAGATTTTGCATTTTCATATTCAGTATCAATCTATACAATCCTATACAAATTTGAGTTTATAGCCTTATTGCTCAACCAATGAAGAAACGCTCAAAAGCACCTGCTCAGGGCTTTTTTATAGTTATTTATGTATCAAGGGAGTTATGAGGGTTTTAACCACAGAGGGCAACAGATTTCAATCCCGAGGGACGTAAGTCCCGAGGGATTGTTGCGTTGCCCGAGGTGGTTAAAATCCAATAACTCACAAGATAGATAATTAATTTTATTTCATAGTGCATGAAATATAAAAAATTCGAATTATCTTTATTAAGAATTAAGTAGGCATGGTTGCCATGGAAATGTCACTGACAACATTGTAGATATTTGTCATATCGTGTTTCTCATCATATTCATATTTGTGAAAATGAATGCAAACTCAGAGAGAATGGAGATTTCAAGAGATTTGTTGGAAAAGGCTGAAAAAGCTCGTTCCGTACTACTACCGACAAAGTCGGAACTTAAGTACAAAAAGGAATATGACAAATTTCTGCAGTGTATGGAAGTTAACCGTATGGATAGTAAAAACACGAGTGAAACTGTAATGTTTGCGTATTTTCAAGAGATGGTATCTACTTATTTATTCTTTTAGTCTAATATGTGAATTGGTTTATTTTTCTTACAGTCTGAATTGTATAGTCCTAACTCGCTGTGGACTAAGTGGTCAATGCTAAAATTGATGATGAGAATACATGATGACATAGATGAAAGTAAATTTCACGAATTGGAAGCGTTTCTTAAACGCAAAAGTAAGGCTATGAGCCAAAAAAGTCTCAAGCGTTTAGTCGGGAAGATATTGTCGAATTTTTGAAGAATGCGTCTGATCAAGAATACTTACTTCATAAGACATGTAATGCAAACTGTAACAATTGCACATTTATTGTTCTGTTTCACAGGTACCTAGTTTTGATTATGGGTTATTTCGGGGGCTGTAGATGTCAAGAATTTTTTAATATTAAAATTAATCACATCGAAGATAGGGGCTCTGTTATGGTGGTTGACATTCCGGAAAGTAAAACAGATATTCGTAAGAGATTTACTATTGTGGAAGAAAACGAGTTCTCTGCATTGAGTCTAGTGAGGAAGTAAGAGAAAAAATTTTGTGTTATTTTGTTTTGTATGAGGTTTTCCAAATAAACATCTATCTATCTATATGCTTCTACGTCCATCTGGCCCGGAAAGATTTTTTCTAACTTATCGCGGAAAACGTTGCTCAGTTCAACCGGTTGGAAAAAGTACATTCGGGAAAATTCAAAACAAAATTGCTAGTTTTTTGGAATTGCCGAATCCAGAAACATTCACAGGACATTGTCTGCGAAGGACTTCTGCGACTGCCTTGGTCAATACAGAAGCAAATATGACAACATTGAAGAGACATGGTGGATGGCGAAGTTCAACGGTGGCAGAAGGGTATTTGGCCGACAGCTGGCATGTCAGATGAAAGAAGGGAAACAACTTCATGTTTGAATACAGTCATTAACAGTGACAACCGTTTAATAGAAAATCCTTGCAATTGGGTAACAACTTTAGTGGTAAATTCGACAACTGTCGGTTTGTTTTTGTGAACACTTTAGAGGGAGTTAAAGATCTATAACTGCCCTGTTTAACTCCCAAGGGAGTTATGACAATGTTTATAGTTACGGTAACTAAGCATTTATTCCTTTGTAATGTATCAGTATGAAATAAACTTTTTTTATTGTCAGATCACGTCAGCAGAGTTTCTCATAGTGGGTACTTACTACGCATTCTTACAAAATTAATTTATTTTCGAAAATTGATTGGACTATAATTCAATTATGTGTATGAAATAAATCTTAAAAGAAGAAAACTTGATTTCTTTGGTTTCATCGTTGAAAATTATTGTACTTTTATAAATCTACCAATGGGAGTTAACTAATAGACGCGCTTTTTTCACTTTTTTCTCACTGTAGAAACAGGTATCTAAATCTAATTTCTAATAATATAAGTATTTACTCTGTAGTTTGCCTCTGTTTGATCCGAACTATCATCGATTTAATTTTTGATATGATGGATATCGAGTGTATTCCTACCTGGCTACCTAATTTTATCGTTATAGATTAATTTTTTTAAATAGTATACTCAACTTTTGATTGATTTCGATTATATTTCAGTAGGTCTAATCGAACTAAAAATCTAGATACAAAATTCAGCAAAATTATTGCAACGATTCCCGAGTATTTTTACGAAATTTGAAGACGGCTTAGGCATAAAATGTTCCTTGCACTGTTATTAATTTTTTATAATTCCGATATATTATCTTTTAACTATTGTTTCTTGTTCTTGTTCATTTTTTCTTGGAAACAAGCTAGAATGTTTGTTTTGTCAAAATTTCAGCAATTTCTTTGATATCAAATAGTATGAATATAATATCGGAATGATTCATTCTAGGGGAATTCACGAAATTTTGAACAAGTCTTTATTTGCATCGTAACTAAGTATAGCTAGCAGATTATGAAAATTTCATCGAAAAATTTAATTTCAAATATTTTTGATTCGAGGTCATGTGACTTATTTGATTCATAAACAAATTTAGCCGACACATCATTTTGTTTTTTGTCTCAAAGCTGATGTTAAAGATTTTTCATTTCAGGGGCTCACATTAAAGTCTGCACGACTTTTCGTAACGTTATGGGGCAACGGAGTACGAAATTTGAACTCAATTGGCTTTCTAGCTTTTTAGATATTCGAAAAAAGAAACGAATATTTCAAACTTTTTAACTGTTCTAGTTTATTCCGCTCTAACAATACAGGCTTTCCAAGACGAGTAAAATAATATCAGAATTTTTCTTCTTACAATTTTTAAGTACCTGTATCTCTTGAATTAATCACTTTAGACTCCATATGTGCTACTTAGTTGGAATTGTTTTGTCGGGAAGATCATAGAAAGGCACAAATATACAGATTGTCCCATTAATAATTTTGAATGCGACGTCACGTGACCAAAAACAAATACCTCATTGGATAACACAATAACAAGAAGAGATGCAACATTTCCTTTTATTTGAGCCGCCAAAATTACAATTATCTACTTCAGTAATGTATGGTTAACCCGAACGGAAAATTGCCAGGACCCGTTCGGTATAATAAATTATTCTTATTTTAGAAATCATATTGAATGATATGCATAATCCGAACACGTTCGGATTATAGATCTATCTCTAGAGAGATCAAATACATTTTTCCGTCGACCATAGAACAAAAGCTCATTTTAAAGCACTCCAGTTCATCCATTAATGACCTGTTTTAATGCATGATTTCTTATGTTTATGCATGATTGTCATGGGCAACCGAACAAAGAAGTATTTAGAAGTTGACAACATAATATAAATGTATTGAAATGCAAAGAGAACTTCGATTTTGTCAGATTTGTCAATCATATAATGGCAAATATTTTTCTAAAAATTGAGGACTCCTTACGCACGTAGGTACGCGTCGCAAAAAAACAAATTGGTTAGGTACGTTCGGATTGCAGAGATCAGGCTGTTCGAATTATAAGGGGAGTTCCTATAAGTGGTGTTATTTTGATATTCAAAGAAAACTGCCATTTATCAATATAAATGATGGGATATTTATTTCATTATAAAGAAGAAGCTATGCC
This sequence comes from Propylea japonica, assembly GCA_013421045.1. Lineage (NCBI taxonomy): Eukaryota > Metazoa > Arthropoda > Insecta > Coleoptera > Coccinellidae > Propylea > Propylea japonica. Next base: position 62,285,163 of record CM024243.1, on the reverse strand, counting down.
GTTAATAGTGGAAAATATCATCAGGCAAATGACCACCAACACCACGCTTACAGGACCATATCCTTTTAATGAAATTTTTCATAAGCAAATCGCAAAGTGACTGCCCTATGTCCTCGATAATCTCACGAATTCCATCTTTGAGGTCTTAAATCTACGTTGGGTTATTAGCGTAGACCTTCTCTTTCACGTGGCCCCAAAGAAAAAAGTCGCAAGGTGTTAAATCACAAGATCTCAGTGGCCAATTGTGATCATCTCTTCGAGAGATAACACGGTCCGGAAACTTTTCCCGCAAAAGATCAATGATTTCGTTGCTTGTGTGGCACGTAGAGCCGTCTTGTTGAAAGTAAACGTTGTCCAGGTCATAATACGATGAAAGGACGTTTGTGGAATGCCTAATTCCGAAGAACGACGAGGAATGGACAAACCTGGGTTTTCTTCAACACTTTCGGATACAGCAGCAATATTCTCGGCTGTTCTTCACATCCCTAATTTGTCCGAACAGCTCGAATTTTTCCACCAATTTATTTTTTTGCGGTCCGACAAAGTGCTTCACGACGACCCAAAAATGTTCGAGATTTACAAACCGTCTTTGCCAATTTTTCACCATTTTTATAGTGAATTTTAATAATTTCAATGAGTTCTTGAAACTTGTATCGTTCCATTTTTATAAGTGGCGTAGTTTCTACTTGTGAAATGCCAAAAAATGACAGCTTGAAACGTGACATCTACCGAAATAGCGGGCTATTCAAAATAACACCTCTTATTGGAAAACCCTTTACATATCATTTTACCAATTGAGGCCGTTCGGATTATCCAGGTTCGGACTATCTATACATTGCTATACTGCCCAATGCCGATATATTAGGTACTTGTCTTAATCGTCGTGGGACAGCCTGTATTATGTGCATGGACGGAACACAATGATTTGACCTCGAGTTTTTCACCAGTTATTCAAACCGAGTCGTTCAAGAGCACTGCAGGAACAAAATTCGAAACCTATACAGACAGATATTTGGGCAAAACTATTGAGTTCAAAAATACCCTTTTGTGAAATGTGCAAAAATATTGATTCAGATTGCTCGTGTGACCATATAAGGAAGTTGTGAGTTAAAATCCAACCACAATTTTGACATCCTGATAACCCGGATATTTCAATCATCTACGTGCATTAGATACATGAGAACACAATCAAGATACACCATGTAATGACTCACCAATAGAGTCACAATTACTGAATTCTAGCAGCCAACTGAAAATTGTGGCTCCTAGGAATTAAATCAATCAATTCAGTGACGGAGGTAGAAATGTTTAGCGGTTTGCAAATTTTGGAACAACTTAATAATTCAAAAAGAGCAGTGAAGAATGAAGATAATGACATGTTAAAGTTAAAGGTTTTTCTTTCTATTTTTTGAGGGCTCGTTCTACTCAACCGAGTGCTATATCGTTTTACCCAAATAAATGTAATTTTCGAATTTTGAGCCGAAAATACGATAGGGTTCGACTCTCTGATGACGAATCCGTGGCCAAATTCAATTCTGTCCGTAGAACCGTCATTAAGCACGATAACTTTCAATTCAATATATTCATGCTGTTACAAATATACATTTGTTTGCACACGTCATTATAGTCATTACTACAATTCATTCAATATCACAGTTGCTGTAGTTTAACATATACACATTGTCATAAAATTACAGAAATATACTATATAACTTAACATAAACAAATAAAATTTGACAAGACATGATAATACTAACAATCTTGACCCTCAGTCACAACCACATGAAACGCCCTCTTTAGGTATGAGTTTATGCTAGAAAATGCGTTTTTAAGTAGGTAGCATTTAATTGTTCTAAGAAATGTTTTGCTGTCTAGAAGCTGCACACCACTAGGCAAGACATTATAAAATAAGGGTCCGTAATAGTTTACTCCGTATCGACTATGATTCAGTCTTAATTTTTGCATGTTTATATGTAAATTTTGCCTAGTGTTATGATTATGTATATCATTATTTTTTTTATATGAACCAAGGTTCTCCCTTACATATTTTAAGCATGTATATATATACAAGGATGGAATTGTGAATAAATTATTTTCGATATATACGGTCGTGACATCTTCCCTACAATCCATTCCAAAAATGACACGCAGAACCTTTCTCTGTAACCCAAATATCCTGTTGGAATGTGGGGAGTGACCCCATGCAAGAATTCCATATTTACAATTGGACAGAAATATTGAGTGGTATGCTGTTAATAATGACTGCCTTGGTAATTCGTTTCGCAAGGACCTTATTACGAAAATGCTCCTTGAAAGTTTTTGCAGCTATAAAGGCAACATGACTCTCCCACGACAAGACTGGATCGAAGGGATTGTCCTAGAGGCGACTCACTAATGACCAATTCGTGGTAAAAGTTAATTCTTTCAGTAGGGTCGGCCTTCCGTTAGCACAATAACTTTCGAAGGATTGTCCTAGATTTGAAATTTTCAGGGTGAGTTCGGTTCCCTAATGCCGCGGTTAAGTTCCTTAACCAGCCAAATCGTACAGGTGTTCCATAAAATATGGCCATTCAAAATTTTTGTTCGTCAGTATCTCAGTCAAAACGAAATCAATCGAAATGAAATGTTGCGGCCAAATGCAAGATGCTCATAATAAGCCTAATGCAAAATTTTGTGGCGATAGTGTGAACAGAACCATAGAAAATTCAATTTGAATATTGAAAATTTTGTGGGCAAAGTATTAATAACAGAAAAATATAAAAATCAATTCTTATATTGAAAAGAAGAATCTTTATATTTCCATTTCAAGATATCCGATTTGAGTGGAATTTGATTTAAGTATTGATTTTTTACATTTTTCATTTTTTGAATTAGTTCCAGAATTTTTAACTCCGATCGTGCAGATTTTGGATTCATATACTTAGCATGAATGTCAAGTCCTATACAAAATTTTTAGGTAATATGCACAGGAAGGTGAAACTACATATATCGGTTCAGAATAGAAAATAATTACATTAAAATCTCCTCTTGGGAACGTGCATTTGGTTTGCATCGCATGTTTAATCGAAAGAGCCCAGCCTATACTGTATAATATATCCGCTTCTTCAGAGTACAGTTATTTCAGAATGTGGTCAAATAGATGCTATTAGGTTTATGGTATTACGTCATCAGTTTTATTCATGTAAGGTGCTATTCCCTAAATGTAATCTGTATATGAAAACCCATGGAGAATTAGATAATATTGTTGACCAACAGTCATAATTGGGGATGGTCTCGACACTTGAGTATCGTCCAAAGAAGCTTTGAAGACGTTATGTCAATCCACGGACAGTCATAACGACCTTTCTATTTAGTCTTTCTTTACTTTTTCGGGTTTACAAATGTCTTTAATTTTATAATTTTGAGCCGAAAATGGTCTCAAACAATAGGGTTCTGCTCCCTGATGACGAATTCGTGGTCGAATTCAATTCTGTACGAAAACACGACTCCCTGATGATGAATCTGCGCAGGAATCCAATTCTGCCCGTGGGGCCGTCCTGCCGTTAGTACGATAACTTTCGAGGGAGTTGTCCTAGAACAATCGGAATGAAATTTCGCGGCCACATGCAAGACGCTCATAATAAGCCTCACGCAGAAATTTGTGGCCATAGTGTAAACAGAACCATAGAAAATTCAATTGGAATATTGAATAGAAGAATGCCTATATTTCCATAACAAGATATCCGATTGGAGTGAAACAAACGATAGAGTTCGACTCCCTGATGAAGAATTCGTGGTCAAACTCAATTCTGTTCGTAGAAACCGGCCGTCCGTCCGTTAGCAAGATAACTTTCGAAGGATTGTCCCAAAGAATTGAAATTTTCAGGGTGAGTTTGTTCTCCAAATGCCTCGGTTAAGTTCGTTAATCAGCCGAATCGTACAGAGTGCTCCATAAAATATGGCCCTTTAAAATTCTTGTTCCTCAATATCTTAGACAGAACGTAACCAATCGAAATGAAGTGTTGCGGCCAAATGCAAGATGCTCATAATAAGCCTCATGCAGAATTTTGTGGCCATAGTGTGAACAGAATCATAGATTAATTCAATTGACATATTGAAAAGAAAAATCTTTTCATTTCCATAACAGGATATCCGAACTGAAATTTCTTTTGTGGATGAAAACTGATATACTGAATCTTCCTGCAAAATTTCAGTAGTATCGCATCATCAGAACCATATAATTAAATTTTTCAATTAAATTTTTTTACATATTTCAATTAATAAATCAATTCTAAATAATTTCCAGAATATAATTTCGATGGTGCTGAGATTCTGCTTTTATATATTTGGTATCAATCTCAAGTCCCATATAAAATTTTGAGGTGAAAGTCTTATTGCCCAACCAATGAACGAGCGCTCAAAAGCTCCTGCTCAGGGCTTTTCTTAAATACATTTTAGCAATTTCGTGCTGCAAAGTTCACTTTTTCACTGTTGATAGGAAAATTTATTCTAACAGTAAGTGCAATAATAAAAACAATATTCTGAACACACGCTTAAAAAACTTAAATAAAACTCGATTAGAAAATCGAATAATTTACGGATCTTGTTATGAAATTCAAAATTTGATTTCACAAAAAAACCTTTACATTTGAAATAAAAAACATTCACAATGTTTTATTGATAGTATTAGAAATAGATACCAACAGAGACAAGAAGAGACGGATATCTCCTTCACTAAATTTGTCCGAATTTAAAGCTATTTTTTATCCTTCTCTGTACCATGAAAATCGTATAAGCCTGTCCTTGTTACAGATTTTGTCAGGCACGGCTAGAGGCGCTGCTAACCGTTATTTCTGATGTTGCCAAGCGTTATTAAAAGCAATGAGCTCCCAGGATAAAAGAAAACAACTGTCCCTTTCTCTATGCTGAAATTTCACATCTGTTATCTCTCTTGTGGCTTATGTCTTTTCCATTTTGATGTCATCGTGGCAACATTCTAATTTCATTGCACGTGTTTCACGGAGTTTGTTTACATCGTTTGTCAAAGGAAATTCTTTTCCAAATATGGTTTCCAAGTGTTTAATTTGTGGTGCTTCAGAGGATGAAGTTTCAAAATTGCATTATTTTCCACGCAATGTACAAAAGTAAGTTGAAAAATCAAATTAATTTATGGGCATTAAATACTAATAATTACTATTTCTGTAGATCAAAACTTTGGCAGGAGTCCTTAGGTATGAAACCTATTGACAAGTGTTTGAGGAATTATAGGATTTGCTCGAATCATTTCTCCACGGACATGTATATAAACACGGTGGATTACAAGTTGAGAGTTGACGCAATTCCGACTCGTTTTTTCAATATCGCACTTGACACACTTTACTCAACCTCCACAATTCATGCAGAATTAGAAGAAAGCAAATCAAGTTCCTTCAACTTCCACAACTGATGTAGAATTGGAAGATAGCAATCAAGTTCCAATGGACCTTGACATTCATCATGATGCTGAAGGTATAGTTATAGAAATCACTCATAGCGTTCTTCATTGCGAGAACTCAAGCGCATTGTTGTGTTCCATCAGTTCTACCAATGGAAAACGCTTTCGTTTGAAAAATGAAATACACTCTTTGCTACACTTATACATGTATAAGTAAGACTTAAAAATTCATAATTTTTATATCATTTTCAGATGTTGAATCTGTAACAAAAAATACTGAACTGGAGCAGCCTAAAACACCCAAACGAAAAGGAAGAATATTCCGAAATATACCCAACTTCTCCCTTACTACATCTTCCCCAGAAAAAAAATTTAGTGAGAATTTTATATCAACGGGAAGACCAATTGAGAAAAATAAAAGGCAGTGTCGGGAAAAATCTAGTACGCTTAAAGCTATTTTAGAGATGGCTGATACCCCAGAAGTCAAAGATCTCACAAAAGATATATAACCCCATCTTTTGAAGAGAACATATTCTCTATTCAGGAAGTATGATGTTGTAATAAATGTTCAAATAGGAGAAACTCAAACTACCATGGAGGCCAAATTCTCAGATGTAGTTCGGGCCTACGAACATGACAAGGCAAGCATTTATCCCACCAGGTCTCTGTTTGAACTAAAGGATCATTCATTCAACCCAATCATGAATTATGCCATGAAGGTCCATATTCCTGCCCAAGTCCTGAGCTACACCACATCAGCCTATTTATATTCCTTGATCCGAGAGGGTAAGTTTCATTTAATTTCTCATATTTTATCATTTTTCCATAAAACAGCTCTTCATTGTTTTTTAATTTATCAATTCATGTGGTAATATCTGTTCATTCTTCCAAATTTTTTAGCCTTAAATCTTGTGAGTAATCTGTATTATTCAATGGGTTTCAGTAACATTATGATTTCATTACTTATTACTTTGACACTCATTGATACATCTAACAAGAATAATTGTTGAATTTGAAGTTCGAAATTAGTTCTCACAGCATAACTACTTCTCTGAACTGTTGATAAAAATGAAATGTGAAAATCTTTTATTTAACTCTTACAATCATTTTGTTATATGATTGCAGCTTCATTTTCTACATACTGTGAACGCTAATAAATTAATGTTTGTTTATAGGAACCATGGATCAAGGCGCAATTGGTACAGCTGAATTTGTGCTTAATGTTGACGAGTTGTTCGATAGCTTCAATGGAATTTCCGACCAATCTGGCAAGGAGCTGAGGTATTATATTTCGAAGGACTCTCAACATCGCGCATATTGGCCGAAGGCATTTCAGATGGTAAAGGGCTGGAAATTCAAAAGGATGTTGAAAAATGGCCAGATGAAAACAACAAAACCTCCTTCTCAATTAGGCTGGTTAACATCTCTGAATGCAATACTAGAAATATACCCTTGCATGCCTCTGAACTCATCAAGAATACAATCGATTTTTCATGGCTTGATTGTGAACTTCATATTGAAGAAGTGAAGACAATTACAGCCATGTCGATATTCAATATTGGTATTGGCTGGTGGGTTCAGAGGGAAAACAGAAAATTTGAAGAAGAAAAAACTGAAATAAACCGATCAAAAAAACTCAAAAAAATTAGAAACATGTAATTAAGGGATGCAAAGGTATATACCTAACTGATGGTTCTGATTTTTAAAATATTCATTAATTCAAAAAATATCCTTTACATAAGTGTCTAAGAAAGAGAAAATATGTTTTTATCAAATTCAATCTTTTATATTTTCCTCATAATTTTTTATTTATTTGTCATAAACAAACAACACTATATAAAACCGAAAATTCAGAGATCTAACAACTTGAAATAATTTCTGATCTGAGAGAGAGATAGAAATTTATTGTATTAAAATTACAAAGGGCCATCGTCTGAACTCTTTCAGCTATAGTTACAAAAAATGTCTTTACATTCTACCGAAATTTCCATAGGTATGTACAGTATTAAAATGGTATAATACAGTAATGTTCTTTGTTTATATTATTTCTCACTAATTCAGACACTTAACAACTGGAAATAAATTCTGATCTGAAGACCATGTATATATTATTATTGTTATTCCATTTATTTATTGTGATACTTCTTCAGTTTATATATCATTTATTAATTATATTCACGAAAAGCACAATCAATTATTGCTTGTGAAAAATTTGTTATGTTGGCGAGTGTAAATCTGAAAATATTAGCATAAATAAACATTATTATTATTATTATATGCACCTTTTCATATTTTTCCTCTGTTTAAATCGAAATTACTATATATCAATAAATCAAGTTTTTCGATTAAAATGTCATTTCATCTAAAAGCTACTTATTGTCATCCCTTGGAGAACCCCCAATACTTGAGGAATCCTTTTCCATTGTCTTTACAAAGGATGGGGATTCCTCGGGTTGAGGGGGCTCTTCAAGGGATGACAATAAGTACTAAATTTGAAATATGTATAATTTGAAATTCCCGCGCAGGTTCAAAAATTTCCGACGGTAGCGCCCTCGGACGCTGCCTTACCGATCTGACGACAAAGATCGGAAGAAATTTAGTAGGCAGACACCCCTCTCTCTTCTCTCTGATACCAACTTGTATTCGGGAATATCTGATGTTTATTACCAACAATAAAACCATTTGATATTTTACATCTGGGGGTCGATTCTTGAATAATGTCGTGTTCGCGAATCGACGAATGTCGACCAACTTAGCAGGGAAGTTGGTCGACAATTATCGAATCGCGAACACGACATTATTCAAGAATCACCCCCCTGATGTGCAGTTTTGAACTATGTCAATTCATTATATTATTTAAATCATCGATGAGTCTGATCTGAGGTAGGATGAATTATTTGACAGCTACATTTCTGGTTAAAACCCGAGAAATTATTTACAGGGTTGGGATAAAGTTTGGAACCAAATTAATATCTTTTCTGTCGACCTAAAAATAAAATGTGATTTTAATGTGTACGAAATTGAACATTAATGACTCATTTTAATGCTCAATTTATGCCATTTTTCCGCTGACCTCGAAATAAAAGGTGATTTTAATGTTTACGAAATTGAGCATTAAAATGAGTCATTAATGATCATTAGTGACCCATTTTAATGCTCAATTTTTTGGCTATTTTAATGTGCAATCCCCATGGCAACCGTTCACAAATTATTCAGAAGCACTACGAGAAATGTCAAAACTCCACTGGAACATAGATACATATAAAATTTCTTATGTCATATGAAAGTCTTGTGCAAAATGGGAATGTATTTCAATCAAGAATTCATACACAAATCATATTGAGATCGTCGGAAAAATCTTGTAATCAACTCGGTTATTAATCGAGCGACTAATGGTCTCAAACTATTAACGCGTTCGCTCCGCTCACGCATTAAAATATCTCGACCATTAGTCGCTGTCTTTAATAACCTAGTTGATTAAATAACTATAAATGTGCAATTCTCATGGTAACCGCACACAAAGTATTCAGAAGCACTACGAGAAATGTCCAAACTATACTGGAACATAGAAACATAGAAATTTTATTATGTCAAAGATATGTCTTGTGCGAAATGAGAATATATTTCAATCAAGAATTTATAAACAATCCATATTGAAGTCGTCGGAAAAAACTTATGGTGCCGAACTATTAATGCGTGAGCGGAGCGAACGCATTAAATATCTTGACCATTAGTCGCTGTCTTCAATAACCTAGTTATTAAATAACTATTTCAACGAAAAGAACAATGTTTATGGAATTTTCTATCAGGTAAGCGCAATAAGTATCTGATGTATCATTGCAGGAAACACCCTGAACTTTTCCAATTTTCATGGGACCTCCTGTATATCTTCCCAGATGTTTAAAGAGCTTGAGATTTTGAATTCGTACATACTGGGTTCAGTTTGAAAAATCTGTATACACGAGGAATAATCGTACATTAATCAACTTTTTTTGAGTTTTTTTACATTACCTTTTACCGTACAAAAACGTTCAGATGAACTAATGGATGGATTGGCCGTAGAGGATTCATAAAGTGACCTGCTCGTATTCAGTATCTAAGCCTGTTAGATTTTTTTATCTAAGAACACGTATTTACCTACCTACTTAAGACGACAGACGACCAACATGCTTCCAAGACAGGAGTTAAGACGAAGAATTATGATGAATGTGAACTAATACGTGGACCTGACGAAGTCTTTTAAAGAGTACCTCAATTATTTGAAAATAAGATGGCACATTGTCAGGAGGTGAACGGCCGGCATTTTAAACATATTATTCCATTTTGTTTGAAACATTGTTCACATTAGTCTGCAAGGAATAAATTCAGCTATTCTAGAAATAGCAGTATGTACTACTTTACCTGAACCCTGTATATAATATAGAGCACTCTTCCACTGTGTTCATTCTGAAATTAAACAAATATCAACAGAAGTGAAGTGAAATATTATACATATAAATGACTCAACAGAAAAGAATTATTGATATTAATTAGATCAGAGTCGTGAAACCGAAAATTTATATAAAACATATTATCTATTTCGAGTGGTCTACGAAGTTGATAAATTGTTTCACTGACAAATTTAAGAGATTTTAGAATAACTCGAAATTATTTGAACGCTTTGAAATTGTTTCACGTAAAGGAGTTTGACACTGAAATTTATGTAGATATTGTTAATTCTATAAATCAGGATATCGACTGTTCGGTTTGGGGCCCGTTATATGGACCAAGGAAAGAGAAAATATTTTCAATGTGTTCAACTTTTTAATCAATTGACAACAACAACTGCCAAAACATTTCATACAACTAGATGAAAAATATATATAAAATGTAGTAACTATGAACACGAAAAATCTAGATTGTAGATCCAACAGATATAAAGCTGAAAGTTAAGTTCACCAATTCAAAATGATATTCCAGATTAGACTTACAATTTTATGAAATTGTATCGATCAAATCGATATTAGCTATCTAGATGAATGAACAATAAAATTCATATATCTATTGATGTTCCTTCAAATAGGTTTTTGAAAAAGTATTAGGAATTGTTCGGGAAAGTAACATTTTTATGATGGCTCTATATATTTTTAGCTTGAATAAACTGATGAAATTATAAAAAGTGCATTTCTTGCTATGTTTCGAATAATATTCACGTTGTTCAGAAATTATCTGTCATAATCCTTCACTGAGTTTATACCAGAAATCATCTGCATGGAATGAAGTACAATTAACGTACAGGATGTCCCAAATTCGATGATCACTAGGAGCATTTCGAGAACCATGAGGGTTAAAGAAAAAATGTTCAAGGACTCCCAATCACTTTTCACAAAATAATCAATTGCCAGCAAACAGATCCCATACATCTGACTTGGTTCTCGAGTTACAGGGCGTTTCTGAAAAATTGCAGTTTCAAATATTTCGCTATATCTCGTTTTCTGTTGGAAATATCACGAAAATTCCGAAACGTTTTCTTTGTAATTTCTATTGCCTATATGCTGCTTCCATCTGATCCAAAAAAATATTCGCTGTTTAAGTGTCAGAGAGAATAGTTGGTGTTTTTCGAATGGGACACCCTATATTTGTCACCATTGGTTCTTAGCCGCAAATTTACCGAGTATCATCCTGTATCCGATTTTTCGAAAATCTGATCCGTTTCAAAGATATTGAGTTTTTCGTCTTAACTTGAATTGGGACAGCCTGTATATAAAGATTTTTCTTTAATTCTGAGATATTCTATTTTTATTCATTGTCTAGTTTGTATTTTTCAAATAAACGGATTTTGTTAATATAAAAGATATCATAAAAGAATACGATATTATCTGAAAATTCCGATTCTATGAAAAACTAACATTAATCGAATACAAACTTCAATACAAATTAATTCTGAGAAAAACTACAATGAATGTTCGAATTGTTTGCCTCCATGATTTAAACCATGCACTTCCGACAACGCCAAATGACACCTCTAGATATGGCGAAATATTTGAAACAGCCAATATTCAGTAACACCCTGTAACTCGAGGACCAATTCAGATATCTGAGATCTGTTTGCTGTTAATTGATTATTTTGAAAAAAGAGATCGGGAGTCCTTGAACATTTTTTCTCTAACCCTTATGGTTCTCGAGATGCTCTCAGTGATCATCAAAGGGTATAGCCGGGTTTCAATGGTAAATCTGCCCCCGCTGCCTTTTCGATTCATATTAAGGGGATCGATTAGACATTGAATGAAAATAATTCAGCCAACTTTTCAGCTTTTTATCTCTAGCCATTTTGAGATTTCTGTGAAAAACGCTTTTTTCGTTTTTATTTTTTTTCTCTTGTGATATCCAAAATTTTCGAATGGTGATTTTTTCTGTTGATTCTTTGCTATTGAAGGAATAGACGTATAATTTTTTCATGAATTTCAGCTCAAAAATCTATTTTTAGAAAAAAAAATAAAGTTATTGTCATTTGTTTTTCGGTGTTCTTAAAAAGTGTCCACCGCCATTTTTTGACATGAAATGTCTTCTTTGGTCCTCTATACCCTGGAATTTTTTCACATTTTTAAAATTGGTGGAACATTTTGAAAAAAAATTAAAACTGTTTTAATTTTAGGATTCAACAGATATCCATCAAATTTTGGTGCCGTTGTATTCATATTGGCTCCCTGAACAATATTAGTGAAAAAAACAATTGGCGATCTGTTTTAATTTGGGAGTTATGGGTCCCCAAAGTCTGAAAAATATTTCACCTCAAAGTCACTTTTCTCAGTACAGAAACACTGAATTATCGCTTTATTGAGTTTAAAACCTCTCTGAACATTTTAACATTAAGATTTGATTCATTTTATTTCAGATATATTCAATAATTGTTGCAAAACATCGAAAAAATTCGAGGTAAAGTCCTCCGTTTCTTATGGTAAGTTTGGCACTACCGCGAATTATTCTGCGCGAATATGACACGATACATACCGATAATTCCGGCTATCATTTCCTTATGGCACTCGCTGAAAGACGCGGTAGTGCCAAACTTACCATAAGAAACGGCGGGCTTTCCCTCGAATTTTTTCGATGTTTTTGCAATAATTATTGAATATATCTGAAATAAAATGAATCAAATCTGAATGTTAAAATGTTCAGAGAGGTTTTAAACTCAATAAAGCGATAATTCAGTGTTTCTGTATTGAGAAAAGTGACTTTAAGGTGAAATATGTTTCAGCCTTTGGGGGCCCATAACTCCCAAACTAAAACAGATCGCCAATTGTTTTTTTCACTAATATTGTTCAGGGAGCCAATATTGATACAACGACACCAAAATTTGATGGATATCTGTTGAATCCTAAAATTAAAACAGTCTTAATTTTTTTTCAAAATGTTCCACCAATTTTAAAAATGTGAAAAAATTCCAGTGTATAAAGGGCCAAAGAAGACATTTCATGTCAAAAAATGGCGGTGGACACTTTTTAAGAACACCGAAAAACAAATGACAATAACTTTATTTTTTTTCTGAAAAGAGATTTTTTAGCTGAAATTCGTGAAAAAATTATACGTCTATTCCTTCAATAGCAAAGAATCAACAGAAAAAATCACCATTCGAAAATTTTGGATATCACAAGAGAAAAAAATAAAAACGAAAAAAGCGTTTTTCACAGAAATCTCAAAAATGGCTAGAGATAAAAAGCTGAAAAGTTGGCTGAATTATTTTCATTCAATGTCTAATCGATCCCCTCAATATGAATCGAAACGGCCGCGGGGGCAGATTTACCATTGAAACCCGGCTATACCCTTTGGGAAACATTTCGTTTGCCGCCACTGTACTTCAATTGAATGTTAGAAGTTACAAAAAAATGGATTTAAAACAATAAGAATTAAATATTCAATTAAAATTTTTCTGAAAGCTCATAAACGAGTGAATTTAAGAAAGCCCTGAGCAGGTGCTTTTGAGCGCTCGTTCATTGGTGGAGCAATGAGGCTATTACCTCAAAATTTTGTATTGGACTTGACATCAATAATAAATATAAATGCAAAATCTACCGAGTCGGAATAATATACTGGAAATTATGTAAAAAATATGTAAAAGCTTGAAAATTTAAAAAATCGAATCTATGGATCTGTTGATGCGATCCTCTTGAAATTTTTCATGAACATTTAGTGTATCTCTTAGAAACTTTATAGGTTTTCACTCCCAGTCTCTGAAACATAAATAATTAAAAATGTTTGATTAAGGTGAAGTGCTCCTGCGAAAATCTTTGCAGATTACAAATGAGAAAATACACAATTCTGAAGAATTTGAGAGTTTGTCTGAAGAAGGTGTCTGATATAGCCACCGAAACGTTACAATATCCTTTTAATTTGTTTTATTTTCCAGTTTTACTGTTAGGCAACAATTTTTTTCAAGACCAATTTGCTCCTGACAAATAAGTGCAAAGATTTTCGCAGGAGCACTTCACCTTAATCAAACATTTTTAATTATTTATGTTTCAGAGACTGGGAGTGAAACCTATAAAGTTTCTAAGAAATGCAGAATCCTTCCAGAATATATTTCAATCGATAACATTTAGTGTAGCAAATCTTCATTTACAAAATGAATGAAATCAGATAAGTATCTTCTTATGGAAATATGGACATCCTTCTTTTCAATATTTGATTTTTTTTATGGTGTTTAAATTATAACCACAAAATTTTGCATTATAGGGTTTTAATGGGCATCTTTCATTCTTCTTCTTGAAGTGCCTATCCTCTATGGATGTTGGCTATCACATTGGTCCAAATAACTTTATTCACTGCCGCTCTGAATAGAGCTGTCGATGTCATTCCAGTCCATGTTCTTACGTTTCTCAGCCAGGATATTCGTCTTCGCCCTGCTGACCTTCGGCCCTCTATTTTTCCCTGCAGGATGAGCTGAACGGCAATATTTTATGGAACACCCTGTGTAATTTGGCTGGTTAACGAACTCAACCGAGGCGTTTGAGAACCAAACTCACTCGGAAAATTTCAATTCTTAAGGACAATACCTTTGAAAGTTATCGTGCTAACGGACGAACGGCCGGAAGGCCCACGGACAGAATTGAATTTGACCTCGAATTCTTCATCAGGGAATCGAACCCTATCTTTTGAGACCAATCCTCGGTTCAGAATTCGAAAATAACAGACATTTGGGCGAAACGATAGAAGTAGAACGAGCGCTCAAAAGAGCCAAATATGCCTATATAATTTATTGTTTCAAGGATATTCAACAGATAGATTTTCGAATAACCAATGCTGGGAAACGAAAGGACGGCCGTACAGATTTATTTTTGTCGGCGGATTCTACAACAGTGAGTTCAACGGAGTCGTGTAGAACCACTTCTGGTTCAAAATTCAAAATAGACCTATTGAGAATTTCACGAAAAGTAATGAAGTATCGATGATCATTTATGGTCCTCAAGTTAAATATTCAATAGCTTCAATATTTCAAACTACTAATTATACACACTCAACATACAGTAGTAGCTGATATTCATCTCATTATAATTTCATAAACGTCATTTTAAATTGCATCGCTATATCGTAGATCACTTTTGAAATTCATCTTTTGAATACATCTCACATTACCAACTATCACAACCAAATAAGTACTTTCTACAATTTATCTCAAGCTCAAATTTGTTTATAATGATCTTGTTCTACGTGAAATATTGCCCACTTATACCTTTCTTCTTGAAATATAGTGAATATTGTCAGCGTCAGTAATAGAAAATATAAAATGTGAGTAAATCCAATAATTAACTTACTTTGAATCAAATGAAGTGTATAATTATTGTAGGATAACACTTGCAGTGTTAGTCTTCGGACTGTTTGTACTATTATACAGAGTGTTACGCATTAGGTACGAGACCACATTTCCAAATTTTACCAAATCAGAATTATCATTCAAGTTTCAATAAAAACCCTGAATAGAACAGAAAAATATTTCAATGTTTGTAATTTTCCATATACCTACATGGTTTAAGTCGTTTTGTAACTCGTCCAAATTTTTTTTTCGCAAGTCTTAATTGGTGAGTGTTTTTCCACCAACGTACTCCAGGTGATGGGCTCTAAAGTCGAACATTTCCGAGAAAAATCAGCTTTCATGTTAATAAACATGGTTAATTTTTCATTTTTAATAATACATAATTTCAAAAAATTGAAACGGATGACATTACAGCGTATGATCAGGAATACCTTTCTGTGAAGAAAAAATTAGCGGTTTGAATGGGCTACTCAAAACACGTACTTTTTCCATTAACGTTGAAGTTGTTAGAATATCCTCGCTTACTCTTGAAAATCTTCATGAATCTACACCAATTGAGACTTGAAACAATTAAAGAAAAGCCCCGAGCAGGAGCTTTTGAGCGCTCGTTCTTTGATGGAGCAATAAGACTATTACCACAAAATTTTATGTGAGATTTGAGATTGATACCAAATATATAAATGCAGAATCTCAGCACAATCGAAATTCAATTATGGAAATTATTCAAAAAATGAAATATATAACAAATGAATAATTAAAAAAAAATTCAATTCTAAGGTTCTGATTATGCGATCATCCTCTCGAAATTTTGCATGAACATTCAGTATATCAGTCTTGATTCACAAAATAAATTTCACCTAAATCGGTTATCCTGTTATGGAAATTCAGAGATTCTTCTTTTCAACATTCCAATCGAATTTTCTATGGTTCTGTTAACACTATGGCCTCAAAATTCTGCATGAGCATTCAGTGTATCAATCTTTATTTATAAAATAAATTTAATTCGAATCCGATTTTTTTATGGAAATATGAAGTTTCTTCTTTTCAATATTCCAATAGAATTTTCTATGGTTCTGTTTACACAATGGATAAAAAATTTTGCATGAGGCTGGTTAACGAACTTAACTGAGCCATTTGGGAACCGAACTCACCCTGAAAATTTCAAGTCTCTAGGAAAATTCCTTCGAAAGTTATTGTGCTAACGGCCGGACGGACGGCCTACGGACAGAATTGAATTTGACCACGAATTTGTCATCAGGGAGTAGAACCCTATCGTTTGAGACCATTTTCGGCTCAAAAGTAGAAAATTACAGACATTCTGGCAAAACGATATAGCACTCGTTTAAGGAGAACGAGCGCTCAAAAAGAAATTCCGCAAGAAACATAGTTTATCATTATTAGAAAATGTTCACGAAAGCTGTTCTCTGTACGATAAAAATTTCCGGAAATATTCTCAAAAACGTTCTTTTCTCATCAGCGTAGAAATTGGCAGAAAATCCTCACTCAATCTTCAAAACTTCACCAATCTTCACTAATGGATATCTAAAAAAGAAAATTCCGCAAAAACATAGTTAAAGCATCTATTTCGAAAACGATGCATTCAAGAGGGCAAGTCAATAAAATCTTTTTCCGCAAATCGCCAGGAAATTTTGACATTCCTGTCAAAATTTCTTGAAGAAAAAGTCAGGACTTCCTTACTGTAAGGAAATGATATATATACATATTTCCGTATGTGTTCTACATAAATGATAGAAAAGTAATTTGTTCTTCATGGTAATTTGAGAGTTTCTGGAACAAATATTTTTATCAATAAACGTAATAGAACTATTCAAAAAGGATATTCGTACCTTGTTTCATTCGAATCTGTTGGGTTTCCTTCATAAAATTGCAAATATCCTAGAGGTTTTTTTGACCTGTAAACTCGCTTGACAAATGTCACTTACTCCAATCTTATTCCATTCATAATTTCAATTTAATCGTTTCTGAAAAAAAACCTTTAGTAATAAACGTTATAAAAGGATTAAAAAATGATATTCATACCTTGTTTCATTTGGATCTGGCCTATTTCGTTCACAATGAACCAAAATTCTCAGGCACTTCCCTCACGTAAACACATCTGACAGTTCTCATTCATTTTCCGATGAGAATGACATCGAAAAATGATGCAATTTAAGAAATGTCAAAAATTCGGGAATTTTTTTAAAATGTTCAATATCTGTCGAATTTTAAACCATTTGCGGAAAAATAGTATGTTTACCTCGTAAGAAAAGCCACATTCCTGGACTCTGTGTCTGTGTCTGTCTTCACAGTCGTCCAGGAATGTTAAGCTTTTCCTACCCGGTAAACAATGTACTATTTTTCATATTTTGGACGACCTAAAATATCCTGAAGTTTGTACTTGCCGCACATATAAACTAACACCCTGTGCTATTCTGTTAGGTACTTCACACTGCAATTTCCCTTATTATTATATATATATATATATATTATTAATCTTTAAACAGCAATATTTCGAATTTTCCCATCACCTATAGCCTTATTGACATTCGTTTTTTTCAATTCCAGAATCTCAGATGATTTCAGCAAGTTCAAGAGGCAAATGGACCTTAGCATTCGTTTTTTTCATCCTTCTTGATACGACATCAAATGCAGTCGACGAATTTTGCATCAAGTCGGACCATTGCCAGTGCCTCAACAACTCAGATCACTACGAATATCAGTGCGTCGGTATTAAACAAGATGAAGAAATTATACTGCATGTATATCCCAATTCCTTCATTCAAATTGATTGCAGTAATATAGAAACACTGAACGCTCAAAAATTACCGAAAGTAAAATTCAAAAACGTCAATAAACTGAGAATAAACTATTGTCCCCTACCAGAAAATGGAATTGAAGAGATAACAAATCAATTTGGACTGGAAAATCTTAACACTTTAACCTTCGAGTATGGCATCATCAAAAATTACAGTATACCAACAGGTTTATTCGAAGGACTTCAGAACATCACAGTACTCAAACTACGAGCTAATGATGTGAATCATTTAGATAGTGATTTATTCACCAATTTTCCTGACTTGGTCTCTCTCGAATTGGACAGGAATAACTTGAAACTCCATGAAAATTCTTTGTCACCTTTATCAAAACTGAAATTCTTCAGTATATCAGACAATCACCTGGACAATCTCCCCAAAAATCTGTTCCAAAATTTAACGAATTTAGAAAAATTGTATCTTTGGAAGAACGATTTACAAACCATAAACAGACACACTTTTAATGGCCTTGAAAATCTTAAACTGCTAGAACTGGCGTTCAACCGCATAGAAGAAATAGAAGAAGGTGCTTTTGATTCTATCCCAAACCTAGTAAACGTCAGTTTCAGATACAATTCGCTCAAAAACCTTAGCAGAAGTACCTTCAGGTCCAATAATCTGTTAGAGCAGGTTGTAGCAAGTGGCAACCCTGGTTTGAACCTGGACGATGGCGTCTTCTCTAATTTCAAATTCTTGAGGAACGTGGATTTAGAAGGATCAAAATTATCGACTTTACCAGAAGATTTGTTCAAGAACTCAACTTCTCTAGTACAAATTTCATTAGGAAGAAACGAAATTGAAACTATCCCAGAAGGATTATTCAAGGGCCTCTCCAACCTGAAACAACTTACGTTATCAAACAACAAAATAATAAATTTAGATGATGAAACATTTTCATCCCTAGGAAATCTGGAAACTCTAGACCTAGACAGTAATGGACTTCAAGAAATAAACAGCAATCTTTTCAAATCGCTAACAAAATTGAAAGAATTGAACTTGAAATCCAACAAGATCAAAAATATTCATTTGGATGCTTTTGGGAGAAATAAAAGATTGCAGAAAATTATCCTTAGTCATAATTCGTATAAATATGAGGACAATGGAGTTTTTTCTATTAGCCCTTTCAACAAATGTACAGATCTTGAGGAGATTGATTTGAGTTACAATGAGGTGGTGGACTTCCCAGAAGATTTGATGCTGATTGCGTCCATGAAATCCATCAACATCAGTTATAATAAAATTAGTTCTTTGCGGGTAAGTTTGCAATTAAATATAATCAAATCAATTCCAGATATGGTAATTATTTGAAACTAAAAGAATCGTGTTGGAGATGTGAAAAAAATTGTACTAACCAAGTTTGGGTCCCAGATTACGAAAATGATAACGAGAGGTCTGCAATCCTCTTAGTTTTTTCTAAAAAAATTCCAAAGTTTCAGTCAGGTAGGTGAGGTTATACATAGTTCTAACTTCTAGTCAATTTTCCTCTATTTTCTCAATCAATACTCATTGGAAATACTTTATTTATAAATTTCTGATAATATCCTGCAAAATGAAGCCTTCATTTGTTCGAAATATATACAGGGTGTCCCGTAAATACCACGCGAAAGTGACACTGGAGATAGATTGGCATTAGGACTATCAGATAGCATAAACATGACCTCAGTAAAAGTCCGCTGGTTTTCGAGATATCACCACTTTTGCAAACAAAAATGAAAGAGAAAGTGAAATAAAAGAGAAAGAAGAGCAAAAATAATGGTTGTTTGAAACGGTAGCGAGGAAAGAATATCAAGCAACATGTAATTTGGCAACAGGTGATACTTGTGCATTTTTCCTAATTTTTAATTATTTCGGCATAAACACATCTCTCGCGACAAAATTAATATCTAAGGTTTTGACATAAAAAATTGGTAGTGTTGTATCATTTTGAAAAGTGCTGGAAATGGACCAGTTTTTACGATTATTTGTCAATTCAGTCTAATTTTTTTTCGCATCAGTCAGTCAAACTTAAGTTAACGTTTTAACTTCGTCATAAAATACAACAAGTTAGACATTTTTTTAAAGGATTTTGTTCTAGTTCTCGGTGAAGTTATTACTTCATTGTTTAAAGCAACTATTCAGGGTAGCCTAGGTAAAAAAAAACATGAGTTTGAAGACCGAAAATTGGAGATTTCCAAAAAAAACACAAAAGTGGTTATATCTCGAAAACCAGCGGACTTTTACTGAGGCCATGTTGATGCTATCTGAAAGACCTAATGTCAATCTATCTCCAGTGTCACTTTCGCGTGGTATTTACGGGACAACCTATATAATATTCTATCTCTATGTTCGAAATCGACTATTTTATTCTTTGTTTATATTCGTTACGGCAGACATGATAATTTGCCCTTCGGCTGTCAACCGTCCCGAATTGTGCAACGTTGCCAATGTTTCAAACTTGTAGATAAATTTAGGGTGACTAGTTCGAATATTATTTCGAAATGACGTATTGAGAGTGTTATCATTTGAAATGATTCGTCCCCTTCTTTTGGTGAAGCACTTGGCAAGAATGAATTTGCTACCTATACGAACCCTAGGGAGAATATTTCAATTTGAGCACCGGCAAATTAATATTTCCCGAAGAAAATACTCTCAGGAATTGAAAAATAAAACATTTCCAATGAGTATTGATAGAGAAAACAGGCTAGAACTATGTACCTATAACCTCACCTACCTGACTGAAACTTTGGAATTTTTTTGAAAAAACTAAGAGGAACGCAAACTTCTCGTTATCATTATCGTAATCTGGGACGCAAACTCAGTGGGAACAATTTTTTCATTCCTGCAGCACGATTCTTTCATTTCCAAAAAATTACCCCAGATATTCAGTGAATACCTACCTCCTGAAAATACGTTAAAGTCTAACGAAAAAAGGTTTAACTTCATTGTCATTTTTCTGGAAAAAGGTTAATGTTTTTATTTGTTTCTCATTTGTAAACGTCAGTTTCCAAAAACACAATATTAATCAAGGAAGTTTATTTTTTCAAGTCACTTACTTGTAAAATTGACAGTTAACTTGTAAAACTTTTACAAGTTAGTAGTATTATTTACATTGAAAGTTGTCAAGTACTTGCTTCTAATTTAATTTATTCTTCTAATCTCAGAGTTCCTGGAACAAGTGTATTTCACAATAAACGTTCTCAAACTATTCAAAAACGATATTCGTACCTTGTTATATTCGTATCTATTCGCTTTCCTTTTCACGTACTTGCTTCTAATTTCATTTATCCTTCTAATTTCATCGTTCCTGGAACAAATATTTTTAGTAATAAATGTTATAAAAGTATTAAAAAACGATATGCATACCTTGTTTCATTTGGATCTGGCCTTTTTCGTCAGAAATTAGCAAATATTCTCGAAGGACTTCCCTCTCGTAAAGCCACTTACAGTTGTCATAATTTTCCGATGTCATAAATAATCATAAATAGCTTACGACATTTGCGACGAATTATTGAGATTTTTTTTGGATTTATCTCACCTTTTTACAAACGAGAAACAAATGAATATAAAACAATACACGCAAGGTAACGGGTTTTACTGGCTCAAGGAGGTAACTGACTCGCCTGCGGCTCGTCAATTATATCCTCCATTCGCCAGTAAAAACCCTCTTACCTTGCTAGTAATGTTATATACTATATACAAATATTCTTGCTGTAATCCCTTTATTTCATGATTTTCATGACCTGCATTGGCGGATTATCCTTAAGACAAAAAAGGCACGTGCCTAGGGGCGAGAAGCTACAGGGAGGTGCCGGGGGGGACGCATAAAAAATAAAAATTTAATTTGCCAGTAAATTACTTAGTATGAGAGTGCTTTCTGAGATGAAAAATAAAAAGCAATTTCAACTAGCAGATTTACGATTTTTTTATTACTTTCAAAATCGTCAAGACACAGAATAAAGCAGCTCGGTCCCTTTTTCTTTTTTTTTTGGACTGAGGATAATCCAGCACTAATTTTTTGGTCATGTATGGATTGTAATAATTCGTGACTAAAGGTGGCCAATTGTGATTCCCTCTTCGAGAGATAATATAGTCCGGAAACTTTTTCCGCAAAAGATCAATGGTTTCCTTGCTTGTGTGGCCCGTAGCGCCATCTTGTTGTAAGTAAACGTTGTTTAGATCAATACTTTCCATTTTCGGCCATGAAAAAATCATTAATCATCTTTCGATAGCGCAATCCATTCACCGTAACTGTTTCTCCAGCCTCATTTTCGGAAAAGTAAGGTCCAATGATTCCGCCGGACCATAAACTGCACCAACAGTCGGACGTTGAGGATAGAGAGGGTTTTCAACGATAACTCTTGGGTTTTCCGAGTCCCAGATGCGACAATTTTGCTTGTTGACGAAGCCACCGAGGTGGAAATAGGCCTCATCACTCAAGATGATTTTTCGATGGAATTCTGGATCATTTTCATGCATTTCAACGACCCAATCAGCAATAACACTACGTTGTTGATGATCGGCCGGCTTGAGTTCTTGTGTTAACTGAACTTTATAAGCCTTAAGACCCAAATCTTTATCCAAAAGACGGTGTTATGTCGTTTGTTGGAATGCCTAATTCCAAAGAACGACGAGGGATGGACAAACCTGGGTTTACTTCAACACTTTCGACTACAGCAGCAATATTCTCGGCTATTCTTGAGTACACGTTTTATTCTTCACATCACTAACTTGTCCGAACAGCTCGAAATTTTCAATCAATTTCTTTATTGCGGTCCGACAAGGTGCTTCACGACGACTCAAAAATGTGCTAGTTTTACGAACCCTCTCTACCAAATTTTCACCATTTTTATGGTGAATTTTAGAAATTTCAATTCGTTCTTGAAAAGTGTATCGTTCCATTTTCTTTAATGGCGTAATTTCTACTTGTCAAATGTCAAAAAATGACAGCTTCAAACGCAACATCTACCGAAATAGCAGGCTATTCAAAATAACATCTCTTATTGGAAAACCCTTCATTTGTTTGGGCCTTTCTTCCTTCCCAGTCAGTCCATCCCAGTCATATCCCCGCTTTTCGGATTAAAGTTCACCAATTTTGCTTTAGGTCATTCTAATCAGTTTCTCTAATCTTTTGTGAATTATCCTCTCACAAAAAAAATTAAACCTGAAAGGACTATGCAACCTTGAACCATGTCAAGGTGATTTTGCAAGTACCTTAAAAAAATTCTGAATTCCTTCAGATGAGAATGCATTTTCCATCTCAGAGGTAATGGACTCAAGATACTATTCTCACTGTGAATTTTGTGGACAGAAGTCTATTCGGACGCCACTGGTGAAAATTAAAGATAGTTTTGAAATGAGAAAAATTTGTTTTAATGCGTACTCAAAATCTTCTGAGAAGCTGAAAACACCGTATACGTTGTCGAAAATATTTTCAAAAACCAATGTTTAATCCGCCCCTGATGACCTTCTATAAAGAAAATTCATCTCGAAAAACACCCTGTAAAACGCTATTTTTAACAACCTTCAAAGTAATTTTCGAGGACCTATAGTCGGGTAGTACCATAAGGAGACGGTTGCATTCCTAAAATTCAAGGGACATAGAGCTACTAGAGCTAATTTTGGTGCCGTTGTATTCCTATTGGCACCCTGAACAATATTAGTGGAAAAAAACAATTGGCGATCTGTCTCAGTTAGGAAGATATGGGCTCTAAAGTCCGAAAAATATTTCAACTGAAAGTCACTTTCTCACTACAGACACTGAATTACCGCTTTATTAAGTTCGAAGCCTCTCCGAACATTTTAACAAGAAGATTTGATACATTTCATTTCAAATAAATTAAACAATTATAGCAAAAACATCGAAAAAAATCGAGGGAAAGCCCGCCGTTTCTTATGGTAAGTTTGGCACTACCGCGAATTATTTCGCGCGAATATGACACGATGCAAACCACAGATCCCGCTATCATTCCTATGTCACTTGCCGAAAGATTGTGCGGTAATGCCAAACTTACCATAAAGAACGGCGGGCGTTCCCTCGAATTTTTTAGATGTTTTTGCTATAATTATTCAATACATTTGAAATAAAATTAATCAAATCTTCATGTTAAAATGTTCAGAGAGGTCTAAACTTGATAAAGCGGTAATTCAGTGTTTTTGTGGTGAGAAAAGTGACTTTCAAGTGTGACTTTGGGAGTCCATATCTTCTGAACTAAGACAAATCGTTAATTTTTTAACTTATATTATTCATGGAGCCAATATGAATACAACGTCCCGATAATTTGATGAATATCTGCTGAATCCCAAAATTCAAACAGTTTTAATTTTTTTCAAAATGTTCCACCAATTTTAAAAAATGTGAAAAAATTCCAGGGTATATTGAAACAAAGAGGACATTTTATGTCAAAAAATGGCGGTGGACACTTTTGAAGAACACCGAAAAAATATTTATTTTCTTTCTAAAAATCGATTTTTCACCTAAAATTCATAAGAAATTTTATGTCTATTCTTTTAATAGCAAAGAATCAGAAAAAATCACCATCCGAAATTTTCAAATGTCACAAGAGAAAAAAAATAAAATCGAAAAAGTGTTTTTTAACAGAAATCTCAGAAATGGCTACAGATAAAAAGCTGAAAAGTTGGCTGAATTATCATCATTCGATGCCTAATCGATCCCCTCAATATGAATCGAAAAGGCCGCGGGGGAAGAGATTTGCCATTGAAACCCTTCAGTGTATTTTTTCTCTCATGTCTTCGTTATACTTCGCTTCATGCAGATTGCGACAAAATAGAACGTGAGAAAAAATCTAAAGGGTATAGCCGGTTTCAATGGTAAATCTGCCCCCGTGGCATTTTCGAAAAAAAAAATTTCATATCATTTCAAGAACATAGAATAAATATGTAGATTGTTTATTTCTTGAGAAACCTGGAGGGGTCAAAACTTTTAACGATTTGTTTATATCATCACTGATTTCCGTGAATCTCGACTTCATCATTGATAGACTACAGGCCCGTATTGAAAAAATTATGGGGCATTTGAACCACCAGGTGACCTATCACGAACGATATGAGAGCATAAAATAATAAGATTCAGCACTATGCCGTCACTTGTAAGCTGTCCAACTGAGTGCAGGTGAGAATTCGAAAGTACAGGTAAAGTGGGTACATTTTGGTCACATATTTTTGTACGGCATTCTTACCATCGATAGATCCGTGAAAAATAATAAAAAACGCGTAGCGCCGTAAAAAAATGTGGAGCCACAAAGTCGAATTTTTTTTTTATTTTCCGACAATTATCAGGGTAAATTTGGTCATTTGGTTTTGTACGGCATCTGTGTCATACTATTTCAATACTGCTTCTAATCCAATATTCCGCAACGCCGTACAAAAATCATGCGATAAGGGAGAAAATATCTGGGGTTGCAATCCCCTCTCTTTCCGTAGTCCAGGGGGTGATTTGACACAACATGAAATAAATTTATTTTGAAAGTATTTGATTCGAAAATAATATTTTTCATCTGCCGTACATTTTCGTTGGTTCAAATGGGAAAAAAAGAAAAACTCCATTTATTTGTACTAATTTTTATAGTATTTTCTTGATTCTAGGTTCCTAGTTAGAAACTATGTTGAATATGGGTTTGTATTCTATCCATTCATACCAAAATATAGACATATTGTCACTGATAATTCCAAATACACATATTTTTGAGAAGTACTCATGACACTGAAGTTGGCAGTAAAAAATCATACGACAAGAGAGTCTGCTAACTTCAGTGTCGTGAGTACTTCTCAAAATATGTTGTATTTTTGAGAAGTACTCATGACACTGAAGTTGGCAGTAAAAATCATGCGACAAGAGAGTCTGATAACTTCAGTGTCGTGAGTACTTCTCAAAAATATGTTGTATTTTGGAATTATCAGCGACAATATGTCTATATTTTGGTATAAATGGATAGAATACAAACCCATATTCAACATAGTTTCTAACTAGGAACCTAGAATCAAGAAAATACTATAAAAAATTAGTACAAATAAATGGAGTTTTTCTTTTTTTCCCATTTGAACCAACGAAAATGTACGGCATATGAAAAAATATTATTTTCGAATCAAATACTTTCAAAATAAATTTATTTCATGTTGTGTAAAATCACCCCCTGGACTACGGAAACAGAGGGGATTGCAACCCCAGATATTTTCCCCTTGTCGCATTATTTTTGTACGGCGTTGCGAAATAATGGATTAGAAGCAGTATTGAAATAGTATGACAGAGATGCCGTACAAAATCAAATGACCAAATTTACCCTGGTAATTGTCGGAAAATAAGAAAAAAATTTCGACTTTGTGGCTCCACATTTTTTTACGGGGCTACGCGTTTTTTTATTATTTTTCACGGATCTATCGATGGTAAGAATGCCGTACAAAAAATGTGACCAAAATGTACCCACTCTACCTGTACTTTCGAATTCTCACCTGCGCTTAGTTGGAAAGCTTACAAGTGACGGCATAGTGCTGAATCTTATGCTCTTATTTCGTTCTAGATAGGTCACCTGGTGGTTCAAATGACCCATAAATTTTTCAACACGGGCCTGCAGTCTATGAACAGTTTGGACTATGTTTGATACTGAAATTTTAATTAATGATTGTCAAAGAAAACACTTCCAATTTTGAATATTTTCACGACTTCAATCTTGTTTAATTGCAGGTAAATGGGTTGTGGAAAGTGACCCTAAGCGAGCTAACAATTGACTTGGAACACAACAACATATCTCGTCTCAACTTCGCTAACGTTGAAGCAACAGCCCTTGGAACTGCCCTTGATGCCTATCACAACGTCATGTCAGCCTCTGTCATAAGAATATCTCAAAACCCAATCGTATGCGATTGTTACGCCATAGATTTCGTCAAATATATCCGCAACGAAATGTATCCAGGTGTCAAGACAGCAATCTTTTTCCTGTACGATGATCTAGCTTGTGTTTCACCGGAAATTTTCCAAGGAATTCCCATTGAAAATATTTCTTCCGCCATGTTGACTTGTCCAATAGAAGATGTTGTGAGATACTTTAGGTGTACAGATTTCGAGCAATGCAGCTGTGACTGGAGGCCTTTCGATTACAGTCTTGTGATAAATTGCGATGATAAAAATTTGACTACAGTTCCTAAAATAAATCTACCAGAAAGGCTTATTTTCAATCAAACCGAGTTGCATTTGGAAAATAATCTATTGGTAGAAGGACCTTCGTCGGAAGACATCAGTAATTGGAATATTTCTAAATTGTATTTGGGAAACAACAATATAAGTTCGTTATCTTGGATTCCTCCGAAACTTGAGGTGAGAGTTTACAAAAATTTTCATTATATTCAATAAATTTTCATAGAATAATAACATTCGAAAAATAATCAAACAGGTTGGAATAAAGTATGGAACTAAATGAATATACAGGATGTCCCGTAATTAGACCGACAAACTTCTAGTGGACATGATAGATCGTATTTTAGACATATTCGACCCAAATCATATAATGCCAAATTGCTTCGTTGAGGAGCTAGTGCCCTTTGAAGATGAGGTCCTGTCCACACTTTTTGCCACATATTCTCAAAACGGAGTCACATAAAGTGCTGAAAATTTACACATTGGCTAATATCAGAAATACGCATCGATTAGATTGAGTGGATTTCTTTCATGTCAAGCACAATCGTATCATTTAAGGGGGGAGGCGAAGGGTATTTTTAGTTGAATCTTTTTGAACTTTCATCTTTTTGCGAGATTTACATCATATTCATAAACTCTGATGTTTTTTCTTGAAAAAATATGCTCTTGTATAATAACGCCCAGATGCACCATTTCTGAAAAAAATTGATTTGAAATTTTCTCTCTTTTCACTAAGTACTCAATGTACACTTTAGTTTTGAATTTATTTTCACTTGATAATGCTTAGACATCTTTTTTCAAGAAAAAACATCAGAGTTAATGAATATGATGTATATCTTGCGAAATAAGGAAAGTTAAAAGTTTCAACTAAAAATACCCTTCGCCACCCTCCCCCCCCCCCCCAAATGATACGATTGAGCTTGACATGAAAGAAATGCACTCAATCTAATCGATGCGTATTTTTGATATTAGCCAATGTGTAAACTTTCAGCAATTTATGTGACTCTGTTTTGCGAATATGTGGCAAAAAGTGTGGACAAGACGTCATTTTCAAAGGGCACCACCTCCTTAACGAAGCAATTATGCATTATATGATTTGGGTCGAATATGTCTAAAATATCATCTATAATGTCCACTAGAAGTTTGTCGGTCTAATTACGGGACAACCTGTATTTTGAACAAAATGGCAATATTATAAAATTTCGCATGTGAGTGCAATCGAGCAAAATGCATCTCATTTACAATTTCTTGATGATAATTTACTTCCGGTTGAACAGGAAATACCCTCAACTCTTTAATTTATATGGGTCCTTCTGTATGTATTTGCAGATGTTAAAAGAGCTTAGGATTTCAATTTCAAATGTGCTATTTGGGCATAAAAACAAGAAAAAAATCAGTGTTACTTCTATTACAACTACACTGCGCGAAAAAATTAACGCACATTATGGAAATCTCAAATTTATTCTACAACTGAAGGTGTTCTCAATGATAATTATTTTTATCAGAATTATGCATACATATGTTATCCACTTTCAACGTTTTTCTTCAATACAGATGTTTTTTTCCTAGCAGGAATAAAAAAGATGAGATTATCAGATTTGAATGTATTAGCTCCATTCTGAAATCAGTTGTTATCGATCAATTCTAGTGGTCAATAGTTTTTCTTTCGTTTGATTTTTCTTCACTCGATCGCTGTGCAACGCGAGGAATGTGCCCTAGCGGTAATTTTGCTAGAAGAAGGGTGGACATACACAAGAATTGCAGAAAGGTTTGGAGTTTCTCATACAAGTGTGTCCAGATTCCAGAATGTTGCAGTGATTCAGGCAGACAGGTATGAATGTCCGAAGACCAGGACAGGGTAGACCAGGGTAACAACTGCCATTCAAGATCGTTACTTGAGAGTTTCTTCGTTGAGACAAACGGTTTTCAACCGCTCGCCACCTTCAAAATCAGCTTGAGCAAACTCATGGAGTGCAAATTAGCACTCAAACAATGAGAAATATGGTTAAAGGTCTCGTGTCGCGGCAAGAGGCCCAGCTCATCGAAGGGCCCGTTTGGATTTTGCTAGAGAGCATATCCATTGGGAAGAAGTTCTCTTCACAGATGAGTCTAGATTCTGCCTCTACCATTGTGATCGACGTTCTCTTGTATACAGACGAATGAAAGATATGCTCATTGCAATTTTCTGAATACTACTGATTTCGGGGGAGGATCGATTATGATTATCGTATGGGGTGGAACATCATTGACTGCTCGCACAGACCTAGTGGTCGTTGATAATGAAGCTATGAATGCTGGTAGGTACTTATATAAGGAACGTTTCATTTTTATGGACGATAATGACCCCATCGTGCGCGCATCGTTCAGGAGTACCTTGAAGAGGGTGAAGTCTCTCGAATGGAATGGCCAGCAAGAAGTCCAGATCTCAATTCGATTAAGCAGGTTTGGGATAACCTCAATAGAAGGCTAAGAAGTTCAGAAAATCATCCAGCTACTCTTAATGACTTGGAAATCCAACTCAGAGAAATCTGGGAAGGATTATATCAGAACATTTTAAGATCACTCAAGGGGTGGAAATACCAAGTATTAAATCACAGCATTCCAGTATTTTGAAAATTGTTTATTTCTCTTCTTTTACATAAGATCGGTGAAATCCTGAATTTTTCTTCCATTTAATGTGTCTTGTTTCGTTCAAACTTCTCCGAGAGAACATGAAAAATAAGTTTTAAAGTCAATGTTGGTTAAGTTTCATTGAAATTGAGATTTTCAGAATGTGCGTTAATTTTTTGCGCAGTGAAAATTTATTTATTGCGGACTAATGAGAATAATAAATAGAGGTTTAACGCTTAACATCACCATGAATTCATAAATAATGTAGGCAGAGAATAATATTGATCGATTAAATTCAATCAATATTAAACTCGTACTTCGGAGCTAATCGCGTCCTCGTTCTATACAAATGCAAAGAAGTGGTATCAAACAGAGCATCCAAAGATGGCCATTTTCGTCCTTATTAGGAGTAACTCATCAGCACGGAATAGCTCTGTATGATACAAGGTATTCTTGGATCTTAAAACTAAATAGCACCTTCTTTCAGGTATTATACACCGAAGACGCCATCTCTGGAGATCATCTCCATACGAACAACTTTCTTCCATAGCATAAACCTTGAACGGAGTAGCGAGATGTTTACCTTCTGTTGTGTTGACCGAAGCGTACTTGCAGTTCGCAAATTTTACATCTTCAATCAACGACGTGGAAAGATTCGTTCAAGGTTCATGCTATTGAAGAAGGTTGTTCGTATGGATCTCCAGAGATGGCGTCTTCGGTATATAATTCCTGAAAGAAGGTACTAATTCGTTTTAAGGTCCAAGAATAACTCGTATCATACAGAGCTATTTCATGCTGATGGGTCCTAATAAGGAAGAAATGGACATCCATGAACGCTCTGTTTGATACCACTTCCCTGCATTTTGCTTTGAACGAGGACGAGATTAGCTCCGAAGTATGAGTTTAATATTGGTTGATTTTAATCGATTAATATTGTTCTTTGTTTACATTACAATTCTCAAAACGCTCTCCAAGACCTCTTCACGTATTGATTCACATTCATCAATAATTCTTAGTCTCAATTCCTGTGTCTATCATAGTACATCTTGTTGAAACCAAACTTTTAGGGTAATTACCCATAAACAAATCATCAAACATATGACACACTTTGTCATGAATTCTCTCACGATCACTATAACCGATCATCGTAATATTTTGATTCGATCTCTTTCGCTTAAATAGACCACTCTTCATTGTACGATTGGATTCAATGTTAATTCGAATTTGGCACTTGGACAACAGTTACC
Organism: Propylea japonica; assembly: GCA_013421045.1. Lineage (NCBI taxonomy): Eukaryota > Metazoa > Arthropoda > Insecta > Coleoptera > Coccinellidae > Propylea > Propylea japonica. The sequence continues at coordinate 62,254,163 of CM024243.1, read as the reverse complement.
GATAAATCATATGCATTTAGGTAATGAAGGGTGTATTTTTAGAGGTATGGAACTTCAAATTGCAATAAAAACAACGATGATTATTCGATTGAAATGAATTTTATTTATCTGAAAGATATTCTTGTGGCACTACATTTTAAATATGATTTTTGGCATATGACGCCACGGCTGGCACGGATGTAGTCCAATCTGCACGTCCATTTTCGATGACTTTTTCCAACATTTGTGGCCGTATATCGGCAATAACACGGCGAATGTTGTCTTCCAAATGGTCAGCGTTTGTGGCTTATCCGCATAGACCAATGACATTACATAGCCCCACAGAAAGTATTCTAGCGGTGTTAAATCACAAGATCTTGGAAACTGATTCACAGGTACAAAACGTGAAATTAGGCGATCACCAAACGTGTCTTTCAATAAATCGATTGTGGCACGAGCTGTGTGACATGTTGTGCCGTCTTGTTAGAACCACACCTCCTGTACATCATGGCTGTTCAATTCAGGAATGAAAAAGTTAGTAATCAGGCTCTATACCGATCACCATTGACTGTTACGTTCTGGTCATCATCGTTTTTGATTAATTACGGACCAATGATTTCACCAGCCCATAAAGCGCACCAAACAGTCAGTTTTTTCTGGATTCGCTTATGAAAATTGGGAACAACGGCAATCTACTCCTTGCTTGGTCGTTTGGCTTCATTCTTGCAGGATTTGTATTTTGTAAGCACGCAAACCAAGATCCTTCCGTAAAATCCATAAAGTGGATGAACACAGATCTAATACCTGTGCTCGATGGCGGATGGATTCATTCGGGTCTTCCTCGATGCTACGCCCTACAGTAGCAATAGCTTCTTCTGTACGCACCGTACGACGTCCTGGGGATGCGAGTTGTCAATAAGGGTAAACGTGGTGCGAAAACGTTCCATGGTTAATCGAATTAACTGCTCTGATGAACCATTTTGTGGACGATAAAATGGACGTAGTTCGCGATAGGTTTTCCCACACAGAACCATTATTTTCCAAATAGAGTTGCACTATTTGGTAGCGTTGTTCAGGCGTGAGTCTATTCATGATGAATTGCCAAAACCGAACTGAGAATAAATCACTTGACAGCTGTTAAATCTGTCGCCAGCTTGAACAGTTATGCCAACTTAAAGTTACCTCGAAAAAACACCCGTTACTTACAATGCATATAACCTTAGACAAAGGAAGACTTCCTTTGTCTAAGCATATAACATAGTCCGTCACGAAAGTTTGAGCGCATAGTAGGCGTTTGCTTATTTATCTCAAGTTGGCAGTATTTTCTGTCATAACGTAAAATAAAGTCAACGTTGCCGAATGTACCCGGCCTCGTCCGACGAGCTTGCGAATTATCAGAGAACTCTTTGCAATATTGACAACATTGCGTATCTATCTGACAAAAAACAACATAACCTAAAATTTTAATTAATATATACACAGTGGAATATGCCAAATTTCCATTGCCAACCGAAGGCTCAACTTTTCGTGAACGGACTATACACGCATCATTTCGTTTATATCTGAATCTTCTTTTACGGTTATAATAATAATTCCTCGTTTTTATAGATTTTCTACGATTAACTGAGTACAATAGAAATAGTTGGGGGTATGGGCATTTCCTGTTGAACCAGAATTATATGTATTATTAACAAAAAATTGTATATCAGATGCATTTTGTGCCATTGCACTTACTATCAAAGTTCCATAAATATATTTGTCTGTTTCGTTCAAATATATTTAATTGGTTCCATACTTCATTCCAACCCTGTTTAATTGTATAAATAAATAAATAAGTATTCAAAAATTCATAAAGAAAAATTTTTCACGGCAGGTCCTCGATCTACATAGTAATAGAATTGATAATATCGATTATGCACTTTTGGATCTGATGAATTCAACGTTACTGAGGAAAATATTATTGCATGGAAATCCATGGAAATGTGATTGTTCAGCAGCTAACCTAACCAACTACTTGAGGCAGCATGTTCATCAGGTAAAGAAAAAAATGAATTTATTGGCTTAAAATTTCTAATCAAAGAAATTTTGAATATGCCCCTAATTTTCAGTTTTCCTAATTAATTCTCGACAAGTATTAGTCAGCAGTTCACAGATATTTGAGATTAGATTGAGCTCTGTCGGCACAATAGCTAACTTTCAGCATTTATACCCATTAAAGCGTTTTAGTGCTTGTTCTACTCGAACGAATGCTATATCATTTTGCCGAAATTTCTGTAATTTTCAAATTTTGAGCCGAAACTGGTCTCAAACGATAGGGTTCGATTCCCTGGTAACGAATTCGTGGTCAAATTGAATTCTGTCCGTGGGGCCGTCCGGCCGACCTTTAGCACGATAACTTTCGAATGGATTGTCCTAGAGACTTGAGATTTTCAGAGTGAAGGCGGTTCCCAAATACCCAGGTTAAGTTTGTTTACCAACCAAATCGTACAGGTTGTTCCATGAAATATGGACATCAAAAATGCCACAGATGGGTCCACTTCTTGAAAAAGGAGTCAATGTTCAATTTTTTCCTAGTTCATTTAATTTGTTCAGAAAATTTCACACCATCTCTGCACTGATGATGTTAGAGCTCAGGACCTTAATAGCAGCTTGACTGTCTATATTCATGACTGTATCGCGTTCGAGGAAATCTCTCACAAATTGAACTGAGCACATCTCCCAATCGTCTGTATTTCCACTTGAAATGCTCTAGTATACACACCCATCTGACGTTATCCCGAGCGTTCCGCGTCGTTGAATGAAGATGTAAAATTTGCGAACTGCAACTATGCTTTAGTCAATATGACAAAGGTAAACATCTCGCTACTTCGTTCAAGGTTCATGTAATGGGAGGAGGTTGTTCGTATGGATCTCCAGAGATGGCGTCTTCGGTGCCATTTCGTTTTAAGGTCCAAGAATACCTTGTCGTACAGAGCTATTCCATGCTGATGAGTCCTAACAAGGACTAAATGGCCATCCCTAGATGCTCTGTTTGATACCACTTCCTTGCATTTTGTTTTGAACGAGGAAGAGATTAGCTCCGAAGTATGAGTTTAATATGGGCTGATTTTAATCGATTAATATTATTCTGTTTTCATTATTTTATTCAAAGTTTAATGGCGTAGATACTTCATTGTTGATACACTTCGTTAATCGAGTCTGGAAATGTCGGACAACTTTGCACAATATTCGATAGCTATGTTGGCGATAGCCAAACGAATAGTGCTCTTCAATTGCGCCAGAGTCCTGAAATAATCATTATGAAAATGTAATTTTAAATATCCTCGAACGGAGGTTGAATAAGAGGATCTGCTGGCAACTGCATATAACACCTTAAAGAAATTAGCCGTTCGGGAAAATGTTTTCGTAAACGACGCTGGAGTTGTATGCCATGGAACCACACGAGTTATCAGATGCAATATTGACAACATTGCGTATCAATCTGACAAGAAAATAAAGAACATAACCTAAAATTTTAATAAACATAGTGGAATATGCCAAATTACCATGGCCTACCGACGGCTCAACCTTTCGTGAACGAAGTATAGAATGGTTCTTCACTTATACACGTATGTCACATAGACGTTCCCAAGATTTTGATATTATAAGTTGGGTTAACTCTATGTCTATGGTTAACTCAAAGAATGTGAACATATTTCTATAATTAAATGTTAGAATTACGGACTACCATAAGCTCAACGTAAACGTCAAAATTACAGAGCCTATTGTGAACAGTTCCATATGATTTGCATTGGTTCAACTTTGCGGTTTTCGTTTACGTTTAGGGAGTTTTATGGTTACGTCCATTGTGAATCCAGAATAACGAAACTATTAAGCAAAATTATAGAATTTATTCAATCTTACTTTTCAGATTGACACCAGCCACATATTCTGTGAAGGATCAAACACTCTACTCATCAATCTCAACGAGAAAGATCTGTGTCCAACAAACCCTATATTTTTGGCTTCAGCAGCCGTTCTCATCCTCTGCCTATGTTTTGCAACCTCATTGGCAGCATTTTACTACAAATTCCAACAAGAAATCAAAGTTTGGATGTACGCCCACAACATCTGTCTTTTCCTCATCGAGGAAGAAGAATTGGACAAGGACAAAATATACGATGCCTTCGTCAGCTATTCGCATAAGGATGAGGATTTCGTTATAGAAAATCTAATTTCTGTCTTAGAAGGCGGTCCAAAACCTTACAAATTGTGCTTGCACTTCAGGAACTGGATACCTGGGGAGTTTATTGCTAAACAAGTAACGACTTCTGTTAATGATTCTAGAAGAACTCTAGTTGTTCTTTCTCCGAATTTCCTGGATAGCGTTTGGGGTAAAATGGAGTTCAGAACAGCTCATACCGAGGCAATGAGAGAAGGTAGAGCTAGAGTCATCATAGTTCTTCTCGGGGACATCGATATGGAATCGCTGGATGATGAACTGAAGGCCTACATGAAAACTAACACTTATATAAAGTGGGGAGATCCATGGTTTTGGGATAAGCTCAAGTACGCTTTACCTCATTCGAGAATTAAAGGTATCAATAGCAAGTCACAAAAACACGCCAATATGATGAAATATATCGAGGATAAATTTGCACTGGTTGATGATAAAAGTGGCTCAAAAACGGAAAGTGAAGGCAGTGTGACTCTTCCGGAAGAAAAAATCAGGAAAAAAGATGTTGAACTGGGATTTGAGGAAGAGGTCATATTGAAAAACGAGATAGTTTGATCGCAAATTGCGAAGGGAGCCTGCTTAAGATTTGAATGTCCAACTGTGATAAACTTGGTGCATCTAACTCTCAATATCTTCGAAAAATGAGCTCAAAATGATCAGTGATTAGAATATTGCAGCTAAAGAAATTCGAAGTTAACAAGGAAAAGTCGAAACGTGAGTGATAATGCACATTACATTTGTCCATAGACAGTTCCTAAAGTTCATAAAAATCTTGGAAAGAGAATGAAAATTATACTGAATTTTTTTCATTTCTTGGTAACTGCTGAAATATTGATCGGATGGTGGGTTTCATGGTGAAGAATTGGCTACCTTTGTTGTCATGAAGTGCCATATAAAGAATAAATTAATGAATTAAATACTTAATGTACATGCTCCGGCATTGAATGACAAAAGAAGACAAGATGCAAGAGGCTCGTCATTAGTTCACCTTTTTACTGATTTGAATGCAGAATTCTCGTTGGCCATAATTTCAGTATCGTTCCTGAAGACATTCATTTTCTCTTCGTTGCACTCCGGAAACCTGTCCACTAATAGCTGTTACTTCTTACTTTTCTAATACGTCTTCTAGGACAAAACTTTTCATCTTTATCGAGCCAGATTAAGGTGCATGTTCTGTGACCACTGGATGAAGTTTTAGAACCATAGATTTATAATACTAACTAGATGGCGAACCAGCAAAAATTTTGAGGCAAACGGAGGCCATTTGCAGTTTGGGGTGAATTTGAGAGGTGTCGCTTTTTCTATGGATTGAATTATTGGAATTACCAATATTCCTTTATTTATTTTATTTCAATGAATTAAAATGATAGGATTACCAATATTGTTTAATAACTAATCACAAGAATCGAAAATATTTATAATTTTAATAGACCGAAATGTCAGAGTTCACAGAACACTAATATATAGAGTTCGTTTTTCATCACTTCTTTCAAAGGAACGTCTATGTTTCAATCAAAATTCGAGCATGGACCTATTATCTATGAATTCGAGCACAGATGGCATAAAACATTAAAAGCAAATGGCGGCCATTTGCCTCACTTTTTTCTACATGACAGTAAGGGAGTTCGACGTCCAGTTAGTATTATAGATCCATGATTACAAGTAGCCAAAACTATCAGATGCCTGCAAATTACATTAAAGTTTAGTGTACTTTTTTAGTATTTTTAGAATTGGAACAAATTTTTGTTGATTTCATGAGCTGATTTTGAAAAATTCTGAAATTCCAGAACACCTCTTCTTCTCATTTACTCAGCTATATCAGATTTAATAAAGAAAAATGCATCTGAGATCATGTTACATTTTATTGTTCAACTGTATTCTTCTGTAAAATGATTTTATGACAACACTTTACACTTAAATGCTTTCGAAAGAAATATTGAAATACGTCCAAAAAAAACACATATTTTTTTAAGTTCACAATGCAGCCATTAATATTTAAGAATTTCAGATTATTATATTTATATTTTTGTTATGTATAAAAAAATGAGAATTTAATAATAAAAGAATATGAAATATGAATGGAATTTATTCAATATCAATTCTCATTGTTAATGAAACACTCATTTTTTGAGCGCTCCTATCATTTTGCTTCAATGTCTGTAATTTTCGAATATTGTGCCGAAAATGATGTCGAATCCGTGGTTTATGAAATTCTGTCCGAGGGGCCGTCCGTCCGTAAACACTATACCTCTCGATAGGATTGTCCTAGAGACTTGAAATTTTCTGGATAGGTTGGGTCCTAAATGCTGCGGTTGACCAGTAAAAACGTACGATTTCCATAAAATTGACAATTCAAAATCTTTGGCCTCAATATCTCAGGCATATCAAAAACGATCGGAATGGAATTTTGAGGCCACAAATCAAGATACTCTAAAGAAGACTCATACCATTATAATTACAGTACTATAGAAAATTCAATCTGAATATTGAAAAAAAATTCTCATAATTCCATGAAAATTATCCCATTCGAGTGAAATTTATTTTGAGAGTCCACTGGAGACGGTCCAGGCCCGTATTCTCGACAAGTGATCTTTCAATTCGTATACGAACTTCATTGCGTGAGTTCGTATATCTACACATTAGGGGCGTTCGGCATCGACATCGGACGTGTCGGATCGATCTGAACCGTTCGTTTCTTACATCCGGATTGAGGGGAGTACACATCTGCAGCGTTCGTCATAAAATCTGAGCAATCGGACGTCGATCTTTTCGCTCGGTCTATTTCGACGGAGCAAAGCGATTTTATCCATAGAGTTTTATGTTTTTTATATATTTTTTTGTTTTATGTTGAGTTTCCTGATCTGACAACCGATAGATTGAAAAATTCTAACACTTTTATTCTTCTGTTTTCATTTATTCATTAAAATTTTTCGATATAGCTATCGTAGTTATGAATGGGCAGGAGGAGATATTCCTTTCTCGTTTCTTTTTCGTGTAATTAATTAATTAATTAATTAGGATCTTTCGGTACAACTATCGCCGTATTGATCGACCAGAAGGGGATATTGCATTCCTCGTTTCCTTTGCATTCAGTGCCTTTGCACCTAATTATTTAATTGAGATTTTACTGAAGAGCTACGAAAAGGGTGAAAGTATCGTTAAAAGATGAGCATATTTCCCAAAATAGCGATCTTTGAAATCTCATAATCTATAAAGTAGAACAGAGCAGTATGTTCTGTGGCAGATGCTCTGTACCGTTCGTTTTATTCCCAGATATTACAGATGAATCTGTACGATCTGTCGTCACGTGACTAAAAAATCCGTCTGCTCGCGGAGGTCAATGCCGAACGGGCTTACTGAAAGATCACTTGTCTAGAATACGGGGCCTAGTCGCCTGGTGCCGTAGGTATTCTGGACAAGTGAACTTTCAAAGCGTATACGGACTTCATTGCCCGAGTGTCTCTTTTACCTGCAAAAATGCGCACCGCGCAATGAAGTATACGCATTGAAAGAGCACTTGTCGAGAATACGGGCCTGGACCGTCTCCAGTGGACTCTCAAAATAAATTTCACTCGAATGGGATAATTTTTATGGAATTATGAGAATTTTTTTTCAATATTTAGATTGAATTTTCTATAGTACTGTAATTGCCTGGGGCCAATTGCACCAAAAAAAAAATTTGCACTTTGCATTCTGACAAATTTCAAAAGGGAAAATTAATCATATTGCACAATATTTCTACCAATATTTATTTAATCTCTGCGAAGTGATTCTTGTTAGGTAAGCAAACCTATATTTTATGTATTAAGTGTGCCGGGATGTCACAATTATTAAGTTGTTGACAGATGAAATTTAAAAAAGTGAATGTTGAATAAAAAGTTGTAAAAAGATAAATTTCTTAATCTTTACAATTCTCACTTTGCACATGACTTTACACACTGCACTTCTCAATTATGAATGCGTTTCGTGCAATGTAATTCATTCGAAAAGTGCAAAGTGAAAAGTTGCAAAGTATTTGGTACAATAGGCCTCTGGTCGCATCGGAGTGGGGCGCATTACTCTCTCTCTCTTTACTAGTCCAATAAAACTCCGACATATTCCGGTTGCCTGCGAATATGCACGACAACTAACGAATGTGCTATGGAGAAGGAGGAGCTAAAGTTTTACTCACTTCATACTTCGGTGTAATGAAGTATAGGTTAATTATCGTCAGTCGACAAACATCTGTATCAATCATAATTATACAATTGAGGAAGGCAAAGTTTATGATACTTAGCTTCCGTGGCAATTGAAACACCTCTTGTTTCATTCAAGCAAATAATTCTCAGCTCTCCCGAAGCAGATGCACATAATTTAACTTTCTCAGTTACCAAGTACTACAGAGCCACATAACAAATAATGTATACAACTACAAAATTGCGAGAAAAACTTTCAAGTTATTTTCCTGCATTAGTGTCATTAGGTCTTACACCCCTATTAATTACACTCAGCTCACTTTCACGGCAGGGAGCAGGGAAGTGGGCAGCACGAGTATGTAATCACTACACTTCCCTGCTCCCTACCGCTCCTTCTGTTGTCTTATGCTCCCTACATTGGAGCTTTTACGTACGGAATTCTAAGGACCAAGTGTGTGATTAACTATGTTGCTGTAGAATTTCTTTATCCGTTATTGACGACAATTGGTCGCGAGAGAAATGTTGCAGCAAAATTTGAATACTCACTGCCTTCGATACTGCCGCAGAAGTATTTCGGGAATTATTACCGGTATAACGAGAGGCAGTGACAGGGGCTGAGAGTTTAATTGAATCACCGAAGTTAAATAGCAACTGTGCAGATCTATGCAAAGAGACAAAGATGAGTATGGAATTGGCATATTCAATCTAAAAAAATATTCACCAGGGCAGCATAGATTTAAAAACAACTTTGGAATATTTTGGATTTCTCTGCGTACCCAAGGAGGAGGGGTTCAATACAAATAAATGGTTTTATTCAAACTCATAGAACTGGCAACAGTCATGATTGATTTTCATTTCGAGGGAGGTTTCAACCCCTCTAACTCCCCAAATCTCCGACCCCCGTAAAAACAAAAATCGACCAAAAGTCAGCCATTTCCTGAAAATGGCGGCTTTTATAGACTTTCTGTATCTACATTATATTTCTGACTCTTCCATCGGATTCCTCGGGTTGAACCAATGCGAAATTGACACCTAGATCTCGTCTCTAAGCTACACTCATTTTTTTAAATTTACCAGTAATTCACCCTTTGCCCCCCCTGAAATCTACCCACACGGAAAATGTCAAGTGTACTATACGAAGTGGCACCTTGGTATCAAAAAAATAAAAAATGCAGTATTTTTCAAGAATTGCCGTTTAGTTCAGCAGGTTTTTCCTTACATTTGTACACCAGATTTATAAAACTTTTTTCGAGTAATTTTGAAAGCTTTAATCAAGATTTTATGAGGAAAACAAATGCAGCTAATTATGACCCTGTATACGAATAACTCGGGTTATCAGAAATTTTAGTGAATACTTTTATGCAAGGAATGGGGACAAACGCTTTAGCTTAAAAAAATAATCATTTTCTACAAACGTCAAAAAATGACAAGGTTCGCGCATTGGCAAGAATATGCGAAGTGACCCTTTTTTTCATTTTCCTTTGTTACTATGACATCGTGCGCGAAGTAGTGTGCGAAATACTTACTTCGCACACTGCATGTAAACTATATGGGATTTTTATATTTTAACTTGGTAAATTTCTTGAAATCCACGTTTTCTTTAACATTGAGTGTTGCTTTCAACATAGAATATATTGCCCATAGTTATAATACCTAATTACTTGATTTGGAAAAACAGTTCAAACCAGTTCGATATTTTTTTCATATTAAGCTAAGCGTTTGTAGAAAAATTTTGTTTGCATCTCATACGCGAAATACTTTGGTGATCTCGACTATTTTTTTAACTCGTCTGCGCCTCGTTAAAAAAATCAGTTCTCAATCACCAAAGTAGTATTTCGCGCACTAGATACAAAAATAACTATTGCATGTTTAGTCAAGTAATTTTCACAAAATTAATTATTTTCGAAAACGAAGCAGAAAAGTTGAAAAATCGCCATCATATCTCCGTAACCATAGATTTTCGGACCATGCTTCACTAGACGCATTTTGCTGCAAATGACGTCTAGTATATCTTCTTGAAGGATCACGTCTAATTACCAAACACTCTGTGAAATGAAAGAATAAAAATATTTCATTTCTTAATGTTGTTTCAAAACCCCCTCAAATTCTATTCCATCCTGGGTGCCTCCTTGGTTCCAGTCTATACAGGCTGCGCCATCCATAACTTTCCACCATGAATTTTGAGCTTTGGGACGGAATAACGAAAAAACGCTCGGTTATGTCAAATTTTGTTGAAAGGGGGAAAAATATGGGTGTTCAAATGAGTTTGATATCACTATCCCTCTAGTTGCAATCCCTAACAGTTCTCATTTGTGAATAGGGAAATGGGTCGAGCAGCATCTTGTTGGAAAGGCAATTCAATTTCCTTCATAAGTGTATGTTTTGTTCATCGCTTTTTTTTAAAAGTGACTCAGTTTTCCATCAATAACTTTCACAAGCCGTATTTGGATCTTTGAGATGGGAAAACACTCGAACAAGTCAAATTTTATTGTGAGGAGGACATGTTAGTGCGTTGAAATGAGTTTGATATCACTAACCTTCTAGCCACTACCCTAACAGCAAATACACTCATGCAGGGAATTGAATTGCCTTTCCAACAAGGTGCTGCTCGAGCCCTTATCCCAATTTAAAAATTAGAGCTGTTAGGGGTTGCGGCTAGAAGGGTAGTTATATCAAAACTCATTGGAACACCCTTATTTGTTTCCCCTCTCAACAAAATTTGACCTGTCCAAGCGTTTTTTCGTTAGTCCATCCCAAAGCTCAAAATTCGGGGTGGAAAGTTATGGATGGCTCACCCTGTATATTCAACTATTACATGTAGACATAACATAACCATATTCTCAGAATGAGGTGGCAGGCATAGACAATCTATGGTGGCAGGATGCGTAATCAAATTCTTGCTGAAACGTATTGCCAAAGAGCTCGAGATCTTTTAGGAAAATTATCTCAACAATGATAAACCTACAGACATTCTCCTTTATATCAATATGAGTGCTTGATAAGATCACTCAAAATTTTGTTGTTATGATCCCCAGGGGGCAATTGATAACAAAATCGTAAATAATATTAGGAAATCGTTAAAGGAATGTTATTTACTCATACAAACTGTGAAAATTAACCAAGTTAACGCGAGAAATACAGGGTCTTTATAAAATATGATTGTAACAGCGCAGTTGGCTTTGGATTACAGACTACCAATCTCTAACCAATCAGAGCATAGCATGATCACAGAATTCTGTGGTTTTGCATAATCCAAAGCCAACTGCGCTGTTACAATCATTTATAGAGACCCTGTATAAACTATTATTGTTTCCAACAAATTGTTTCGAGTTGAGTGAAAGTAAAAAATGGATGGTTGGTTACTGAGTTTTCATAGGCTTTTGCTCGACTTTTCAAATATCAATGCAGAATTTTAAACTTAGGTATGCAATTCGGAAAATTGAATGGTTTAAATGGTATTTCTCTATTCTAAGTACCTTTGAATTTTGAGCCGAAAATGGTCTCGACTCCCTGATGACGAACCAGCCCAATCGTACAGGGTTCCAAATATCTCAGACAAAACAAAACGAATCGAATTTAACATGTGAGATGCTCAATCCAAAGTATTTTTACAAGCTTCATGCAGAATTTTGTGACCATGCTGTCAACAGAATCATTGAAAATTCAGTTGGAACATTGAAAAGAAGAATCTTTATACATATTGCCATATTTGGTTGAAGCTTTATTAGGATATCCTGGTCTTAGGAAATGTGAAACACTTTTATTTCAATCCAAGCTTTCGGTAAATTTTATTACCTTTTTAAGGATCTATAAAAATAATTTACATCATTATTATATAAGGCTAAATAACAATTTACTTACAAATATTGTGATTAAATTCCTTAATATAGTTATAATTTTAAAGGACATGCAATTAAAATAGTTATTACACTCCAGAAGTGATTTTTCTAAAAATATTCTACATACATCAAATTTGACAATAAACTTCAGTTCACAAATTTTCAAATTTCTATTCTTCATCAATAGAGAAATCGCGAAAAGATGAATATGATTTTTTTGATATTTCAATTAAATAAGAATATATATTATTAAGGTTGCTTGTATCTTGTTTGGTGTTCATGGTGTTATCAGAGATGGATATTTATTCTAATACGAAATTGCTGTTTAAAGAACCTCATTATAACAAAAGACTGTTCCTTGAAATGTTGGCAATATCCATCTCTGATAACACCATGAACACCAAACAAGATACAAGCAACCTTAATAATATATATTCTTATTTAATTGAAATATCAAAAAAATCATATTCATCTCTTCGCGATTTCTCTATTGATGAAGAATAGAAATTTGAAAATTTGTGAACTGAAGTTTATTGTCAAATTTGATGTATGTAGAATATTTTTAGAAAAATCACTTCTGGAGTGTAATAACTATTTTTATTGCATGTCCTTTAAATTATAACTATATTAAGGAATTTAATCACAATATTTGTAAGTAAATTGTTATTTAGCCTTATATAATAATGATGTAAATTATTTTCATAGATCCTTGAAAAAGGTAATAAAATTTACCGAAGGCTTGGATTGAAATAAAAGTGTTTCACATTTCCTAAGACCAGGATATCCTAATAAAGCTTCAACCAAATATTCATTCACGGTCAAGAAATACCTCACTCATATTCCCATAGTAAGATATTCGATTCGAGTGAAATTCATTTTGTAGATGAAGATTGATATACTGAATGTTCATGCAAAATTTCAAGAGGATTGCATCATCTGAACCATATAATTTATTTTTTTTCATCCTGAATGTTGCTTCAATAAAAAAATTAGCTTCCTGAAATTACTGCTAGTAACCCAAAAAATGCTTGAAATCTAGAAGTTAAGTTTTCAGTAGGATGTACTCAAACATTCATTTTCGATTCAGAATAGAAAAAAGGTGTTTTCTAGCTTTTGAAGTGAATAGTAATTTTCAGTATTATGTGACTTGTATTTACTATCCCAAAACATGTAATTTCACAACTAATAATTACGATGAATGTTAATATTTTCCATCAGTGGTGAGACCAAAATTATTGTATAAATTACACGAGCTACAGTTGTTTCACAGGAATTTTAACTAAAATCAATTTAAAATCCCATTTTTCAGTTTAATTTACCATAACAATGAAAAAAAGAAGAAAAAATTATCGAGTTTCAATTATTTACAGCCTATCCGCCTTCCAAGGCTGATTACAACACAAAAATGTCCGATTAAGCACCTTTTTTCCTATGACATTTTTGTGTACTATCCATTTTTTTATGATTCACAATTTGATCAAGCCGAATTTTACAGTAAAATATTCAATACTCATTCAAAACAGTACGCAAAAATTTGCGTTAAAACGGCTATAGAAAAGTTTATCATGATATAGAAAAAAATTGTAATATTGCCATGAAAAAACTTCTGATTAAAATGACATCGAATTTGAGGATGTAGATTCGCGAAGTGAATGATCATGCAGATTTGCAAAAGGATTGTGAGATCGGAACCATAGTTTCAGTTAATTGTTTTTTTAAATATTTCATTTTTTGAATAATTTCCAGAATATGATTCCGATCGTGCTGAGACCTTGCATTCATATATTCAGTATCAATGTCAAGTTCTATACAAAATTCAGATGTAATAGTCTTATTGCTCCACAAATGAACGATCTCTCAAAAGAATATGCTAGCTGTTTTCACACTGATTTTCATTCAAAATTTGAATGTGCCTAAAGAGAAAATCATTACCTTCATCAATCTTCATAAATAAACAACCATTCAACAATCATATATTAAATTTATTCACTTATTTAAACGAGTATTCTTCACATTTCATTCCAACATTTAACAAATCCCACAATCAATGATCTTCATCAGATTTTAAGAATTCCTTATATTGATCTTCAGTCATAAGATTTTTGAGCTCTCCTTCATCTGATAATTCCACTTTGAACAACCAGCCTTTATCGTAGCAAGAGCTATTGATTAGGGACGGAGTGTCCTCCACTTCAGTATTTTTAGCCACAATTTTACCAGATACTGGACTAAATATTTCACTAGCTGCTTTTACACTTTCTAGTGCTCCACACTCGTCTTTTTGCTTAACAACCACATTAATATCGGGTAATTGGGCGTACACAACATCTCCGAGTGATTCTTGAGCATATTTTGATATTCCAATTGTTCCTACCTTTCCATCAACCTCAACCCACTCGTGCTTATCAGTAAATCTTCGCTCACCAAGTAAAACTGCATTTGTATGTAACAATTTTCTTCTATTTCTGTCGATTTTGTTAAACACTCGAGTCTTACTCAATAAGTTTGAGGATTTTGCGAATACTCGTGTCACCAACATGTTCTTAATGAATGAAACTATGTTCTATTTTCTTATCGTGTTGTAATCATGAACCGGAGAACTTTATTTTGAATATCCTTATCAAAAACATTACAAAATTTTGTGTCGTAGTAGAAAAGAGTGAGGCAGTTCGATTGTGTAATTTGTTATTTGTTTGAGGTTATTCAATACAGTCATAGATTCTCAATTCGTTTCCACAGAATCTGAGGGACTTCAATTATTTCTTGGGAAGCTGAACAATGATCTTACATTTCATATGATTTATGAAAACTGAAATTTGCATGGAAATTTGAATATTATTTGACGAAAGTTCTGTTCTTTACAATGGTGGAAATGGCCTACTACAGATAAGATGATTAGATGACGCATTTACTGGGGCAACCTCAGATCATAAAATTTATGGCAACTAAACATACATCGTTTTTAGAATACTTTTCGTATTTTTAGCCTATTCGTTTTGAGATATTTCGTGCTCCTGAGTAACTCAAAAGCTCGAAATACTGCTTCCCATTGGCTGGGCACAAGCACTGGTACAGCTCAGGAGCTCGAAATACCGCAAAACGAATACAGTATTTGTTGTGATTGAAGCCGGGTTCTCAGAGCTTCGACGTGTAGCTCGCGACACTTATTCCAACCAATCAAGAATATAAACACTGTGTTTATATTCTCTGATTGGTTGGAATAAGTGTCGCGAGCTACACGTCGAAGCTCTGAGAACCCGGCTTAACTTGAAATTTTCATCAAATCAGTCTCAAATTCAAATAACTTCTTTTTACTTTTCAAGCATCACTGACCTGTTCAAATTAATTCATCAAAAATTCAAGAAAAGCCCTGAGCAGGAGCTCTTGAGCGCTCGTGGAGAGAGTAGTGACCCTCAAATTTTATATGGGACTGGAGATTCGTACCAAAGATATATATTCTATTTTGATGATGCGATCTTTTCGAAATTTTGCATGAACATTCAATATAACATGTATTCATTCACAAAATTTTGTATGAGGCTTAATATAAGAGCATCTTGCATGTGGCCGCAACATTTCATTTTGATAGGTTTCGTTTTGTCCAAGATATTGGGGAACAAAAATTTTGACAGGCCATGTTTTATATAACACCCTGTATGATTTGTCTGGTTAACGATTTTAACCGAGGCATTTGGGAACCGAACTCACCCTGAAAATCTCAAGTCTCTAGGACAATTCCTTCGAAAGTTATCGTGCTAACGCCGACGGACGGTCCCACGGACAGAATTGAATTTGACCACGGATTCTTCATCGGGTAGTCGAACCCTATCGTTTGAGACCATTTTCAGTAAAAAATTCGATAATTACAGAGATTTGAACAAAACGAATATTACTCGTTCAAGAAGAACGAGTGCTAAAAAGGTAGAAGTTTCTGACACATCATTTTTGGGGTCGAAACAAAGCTAGGAAACTCTTTTAACAATACAGATATCATTGGTATATTTGAGAAACGCTCATAGATGGCGCTAGATATCTAAAATTGAATAAATCCACATCCAGGACAACTTTACTATTCGTGATACATGATATTTCGTTATTTGAAGAAAACCACATTATTTGATATTTTTATTGTATCATTTTTATTCCCGATTCTTATCTGATATGAAATGTGATCATAAGCGTTTCATATTGCGGAATAAAGCAGTAAGTAAATGTGAATATAAGCTAAAATTGGAACTATTGATTCCATTTTATTTAACCCAAGACAATTAATTTGTACAGATTATTCTAATACACATTATGACCATACAAAATTGAATATTTTGTAAGAGATATCTTCAATTTACTGCTACCCATTGTGTGAACAATGCTTTCTCCATCATTCTTCAGGAGTACCTATACCTACCAGCTTAAACCTTAAATAGGTATACCTATATATTTTTTTTATATCAAAAGTCAAATAATCATACTTGCAATCTATGAGATCAGCTATAACTAGCACTAGACGTTCAGAATAATTTGAATTATGTTATTCAGTTTACGTCGTAAAACATGAGAAAAAGTTCACTCTACTTTAGATTCAAAGAAACAGTTAACAAAGATCTCCAGTTATATCTAACGGAAATAAAAACGCAGTAGAGTATGTGTATTGATTAATGCCAAGAGTTTTATATTAATTGAATTTACTCAGCTGTGATTAACTGCTGAGTAGTAGCATTGAGTTTAAATATAATATTACCGCCGACCTCGAAATAAAAGGCGATTTTAATGTGTAATAAATTGATCATTAATGACCCATTTTAATGCTAAATTTTTTGGCTATTTTAATGTGCAATCCTCATGACAACCGTTTCTTCTTCTTCTCTGTGCGGTGCCTTACCGGCCGAACTGAGGCCTAGTGGCCCATTGTTCACTCGCATTGTTCCATAGAGACCCAGCTCCTCAGACACGAAGACCGAAAAGTCGCGAGCCTGCCAGGAGTGGTCCCTCTTACCATAGGAATAGAAGGTGTTGGATTTCCTAGGTGTGTTGACCTTAACTCAGTTAGGTTTCCACAGTTGAACAAAATATGCTCAACCGTTTCATCAGTACTCCTGCACCACCGGCATAGGGAGCAGCTCGTCAATCCCATTCTCTTCAAATGCTTGTTAAACAGGTGACCAGTCAATGCACCAGTCACCAGACCGAGTTGTTTCCTCTCCAGCAACAGAAGCCTATTGACCTCAGATCGCGAGGACGGTCTCTCAATGAGAATCCTCGACCACCTCAGGCCCACCCCTGCTCTCCATTCCGAGGAAAATTCCCTGTTCAGCCAGTTCCTGAAGAAACTTCTGACAGATGTGCGACAGATTGGCAGCGAAGGCTTCGGACCAACAAATGCTAATCCGGCTCCCCGCCTAGCCAACTCATCTGCCTTAACGTTACCAGGTATATCCGCATGAGCCGGACACCAGATTACTTTCAAAAAGTTATCAGAGCCCAGCCCACGCAGAGCTTTCCTGCATTCTTCTACCAAAAGAGAATCAACTCTAACATTGGATAGAGATTTCAGAGTTCCCTGGCTGTCGCAACATATATAAATGTGCTGGCCAGAGTATCCTCTGCGAATGACAACCGACAAAGTATTCAGAAGCACTACGAGAAATGTCAAAACTCTACTGGAACATAGATATTTTATTATGACAAATGTATGTCTTGTGCAGAATGAAAATGTATTTCAATCAAGAATTCATACACAATTCATATTGAGATCGTCGGAAAAATCTTGTAATCAACTCGGTTACCTATTAATCGAGCGACTAATGGTCTCGAACTATTAAATAAGCGTTCGCTCCGCTTTAAAATATCTTGACCATTAGCTCGTAGCTGTCTTTAATAACCTAGTTGATTAAATAACTATTATTTAGCTCTTTTAAGTAGATCTAGCGCTCAAAAATAATCTGAGGATTGAGATCCCGAATTTACGGAATCTTATTCTGAAACACCCTGTATAATGTTTTCAAGTAAAAATATCACAGAACATTCTGTGATAATATCTTTGAAGCTACTGAAAATATTATAATTTCTAAAAAACTTTATAGGTTTTCACTTCGTCTCTAAAACAGAAATAATTTATAGTTATTTAATCAACTAGGTTATTAAAGACAGCGACTAATGGTCGAGATATTTTAATGTACGAGCTAATAGTTTGAAGGTTATTTTCATATTTTTTATTATCACCACAATATTTCAGTAAAACTACTTTTTTTTCGATTTTCTCCGGCTGTTTTAATAACAAATCATTTTCTGACTTTTCTTCAAATGATCTTATCGATCATAAATCAACATTAGAAGATATAATAAATTTGTGTGTTCTGATTATCAACAATGTTAAACTGAAGAAAACCAATAAATTAAAAATTTTCTTTATTTACAACACAAATATAAATTCTAATCAAAATATTTCAATATGAATGACTCTATTCTTGTCAATCTTTAGAATTATTAATTGTCTGGTAAGTTACCTATATGGGTTTCAAAATAATGGTAATAGACAAATCAAGAATCACTTCTATAAAAATATGTTTATTATGATATTTACAGATAATACTTGTAAATATTTGATAGTCATAGGAAATAAAATACAAAGATTTCTTGTTTATCAAAGAAAACACCGAAAACTGTGTTTTTTGATAGAATGAAAAAAGCAGTGTTGAATCTATTACAGAATTTAACGAATCTAATGATTTCACTTCTGATAAAACCCAAATTCTAAACAATTCAGGCAATTTGTACTTAATAAATTTCCAAAAGAAGAGTTGACTAGATATTAGGAAGAGTTCTAGTATTAAGAAAGGAATGCCCGAACCGTTGCTTGAATTCCTTTTCGACACACTGCACATTCTTTCAAAGCCGATGCACAATCGATGCAAGCGACCATATGTCCACAAGGCAAGAACACAACACCTAATTCGTTCTTGAAACAAATTTTGCATAACGTCGTGCTTTCATCAGATTTCCTCTCTTCTTCGTTATTTGCACTATGACAGCTCGGAGTTTCTTTGGTGTCACTATTACTAGAGCTACAACTCGCTTCTACTTCTGTTTCTTCTTTTTTACACGATAATAAATCCTTATGTTTCTTGTGAACAGCTTCTACGTAAGCTGGAGTTTTCTTTAAAAGCAGAAAGTTGCATTTAGGGAACCATAGTGCGTGCTGTTCCCAGGGGTCGTCGTCTTCGACCCAGTCTTTAAGGCCCCCACCACAGTAGAAGCAGAGGGTTTGGTCGCCGATGCCCAGATAGTAAAAACCTGCAGCTGCTAACTCTGGAGGTTTCTGTTTCATCGACTTGGGCCAATTTTCGAAAGTTGCCAGTCTTGTTTCGAATATTATTTGGTCGGGGTGACTGGGGCCTTTAGCCTTTTGTATCCCTAGTTTTTCCAGGCTGGTCTCAGACTCCACGATGTCTTCGGGTCTGGAATTTGGCAATATTTCGACACCCAAATTTCCGCAAATGTCTTGACCCTGTCTGGCCTGGATATTGTCGTGTTCTGATGTGTTCTCTCTGACAAACGGGCAATCTTTGTTCCACCTCATATGATCTTCCATCGGTTTATCATTCTCTACCCAGTTGTGGCCTTTAATTCCGCACTTGTAGCACTCTACGATGTCTGCTCTGCCACAGTAAAAAAATCCTGCGTCTGCTAATGTTTTCGGTTCGATACGTTTGTTAGGCCAATTTTTGAATGTTTTTAGTCGATCTCTTGCTGTGTGTACTTGTAACTTTGAACTCAGGAGTGCGGTGCCGTTGTCAAGTACGTCTTTACCCAATGAATAATTGTTGTATGGTAGAAGTGACGTCATATTTTTTGATTCTTGTATATTACCTGTAAAGAAAAACAATGTTAAACAATGCTCTTTCAAATTTATATGTATTATGAACGCTACAAGAACTAAGCAGAATAATCACCATCATAATCGAAATATTTTTGGTAACATTGTGGGTGAAAAGATCGATCTAAGTGCTTTTACATAGTTTAGGGAAAACATCTGAGAGGGGAAACGAATATTTTATCGTTTTTTCAATGTTTATTACTGGTCTGTATTTATATTTTCAATTTAACTTGGGATTTATCACCGAATGTCAAAGTGACAGATATCACAGAATATAATTTTGTGGTAATAATACAAATGAATTCAATGACTGTGTTAAATCCATACAGTTTATGAACTGCAGTTTTACAGATTTAGCTGATAATTATATAATTTTATTTCAAATATACTAGAAAAGAAACTAAATATTTCAGGATTGACAAAAGTTATAACAAAAAAAATTAGGTCTGCATAAATAATCTCGTCTTTCGATTGGATCGAAACGATATTTTGATCTAATAAATATTTCTATTCTACAAAATAATACATATTATATCCTTATTCAATTGAACTATGTATTCGAAAAAAATTAATCCACATTGGAAGCTCTTGACTTACACGATATGAAAGATCCAATGAAATAGATATAAAAAAAATAAATCTTTATATTCCTGCACTTATCTGATAAAATAGGATTGTTTCTGAAGTTTAATCTTGAAACTATTATAAATTTTTTTGTCACTCTAATGAGTAAAGTCATTGTATGAAATGAATATAATGAAAGTCATTGAAAGCTGTATTAGAGGATATCTCTCAAAAGTATATGAAACAAATTACCTGAGGTAAAAACATGATTGCATTTACTTTGTACAAATATTCCAGGTAACACCATTCGAAAAACTATTGTAGAACTGAATGAAATTGTAAGTTTATCGAGATATTGTGTGCAAGATAACTTATCGTATTGGCAGTAGTGCTCTCCCCTATTATTCATTATTTACTTACAAAAAAATGCCGATAAGACTGGGAATAAATAAGCACAGTCATTTACAGGTTTTCCTGTTCTACGATTCCAGGAAACCAAGTATACAATTTTCCATTCAGGTTGAGATAACTCATCGTCATTTCAAATGAACAATTGTAAAATTCCACTGAACGTAATTAGACGTTGAACCAGTTTACAATACAATACTCTATGATAATTTTCTTCTTGTTCGAATTTTGTAAACATTGGAACCGTACAAAATTAAGAAATATCTATATAGTCCAGTCAATTTGTGCTCAAAAGAACCCCTAGCAGGAAAGTTCTGGGGTAGTTTTGATTTTTTCGATTTTTTATGTTTTTTGGGGTGCAGCATCCAAATCTGAGGTTTGCTAACAAAATTTCGTGAGGGAACATGGAAAAAAAATACAAAAAAAGAGAAAAAATCTCATTCTTTGGCAGTTTTCTGCTTATACCTCGGAAACTATCAACTTTTCGCGAAAAACCTCTCAATACAAAATGAAAGTACATAAAATTTCCTACAAATTGTTCTACCACAGCTTGTTCTGTGACCACCTGTTCTGGCTCAAATTATAGTTTTAAATGAGGTATTTTCTATGACTCAATAAATGGAAAAAACTTAATTTCTATGGTTCCGATGATGCGATTCTCTTGAAATTTTGCATGAACATTCAGCATATCAGTCTCGATTCATAAAAAAAAAATTCACTTGAATCAGATATCTTGTTATGCAAATATAAAGATTCTTCTTTTCAATATTCCAATTGAATTTTCTATGGTTCTGCTCACACTATGGTCACACAATTTTGCATGAAGATTATTATGACCATCTTGCATATTGCCGCAACATTTCATTTCGACTGGTTTCATTTTGTCTGAGATATTGAGAAACAAACCTTTTGAATGGTCGTATTTTGTTTCATAAAACAAGGCCATTCTAAATTTTTGTCCCTCAATATCTCAGACAAAACGAGACCAATCGAAATGAAATGTTGCGGCCAAATGCAAGAATGCTCATAATAAGCCTTATGTAAAATTGTGTGACCATAGCGTGAACAGAACCATAGAAAATTCAATTGGAATATTGAAAAGAAGAATCTTTATATTTCCATAACAAAATGTCCGATTCGATTAAATTTTTTTTTGTGAATCGCGACTGATATACTGAATGTTCATGCACAATTTCAAGAGGATCGCATCATCGGAACCACAGAATTAATTTTTTTTCATTTATTGAGTCATAGAAAATACCTCATTTTCAATTTTTTTTTGAACCAGAACGGTTTGTCGCAAAACAAGCTGTGGTAGAACAATTTGTAGGAAATTTTATGTAATTTCATTTTGTATGGAAAGGTATTTTAGGAAAAGTTGATAGTGTCAGAGTTATATGCAAACAACTGACCAAGAATGAGATTTTCATTCTTTTTTTGTATTTTTTTCTATGTTCCGTCTAGAAATTTTGTTAGCAAACCTCAAATTCGGATTCAGCACCCCAAAAAACATAAAAAATGAAAGAAATCTAAACTACCCCAAAACTTTCCTGCTAAAAGCACAATTCGACTGGATTAATATTCGAACAAAAAATACGAAAATTTTGTACACAAAGTTGGGTTTAGCAGACCTTGATATTTTCGTTTTAGAAAGTTGTCCAAATGGTTCTCATTTAGATAGTGGTCCAATCAAATACCAGCTGTTGGTTAGTTTATCGCATTGTTTGTTTAATAATCAGCAAAACAACTGGTTTCGAACCGATATAGACCTTTATTTTGAAGGTTGATAGACGATTTCGATTTTGAAACAGTCAAACAGTGGACTTGAAACCTCAGTAAAATATAGAGAATTGGAGTGGCAATGAAGTTTGCTGAAGAATATATTAATCGAAAGAAGAAGTAAAAATTTTACAAAAGCCCTGAGCAGGCGAAAAAAATTTGAGCGTTCGTTTAATGGTGAAGAAATTTTGTATAGCACTTGAGATTGATTCTGGACAAAACGATATAGCACTCGTTTGAGTAGAATGGGGGTACATGTGAATTGAAATGAAACAGTACTGGCAAACATTATAATTGTCACGACATGGTTGCATAAATGCAATATCCGCAAACTAGCTTTCTCCCAGCCTTTGATAAGACCATTATAAGTTTCACCATTATGTTGGGAAAGGGAACATACAACAGCGGCTATTGGAAATGCAAGAGCTTTCTCTCCCAAGACATTTCAACCTACAGCGAAGTATATCTTTTTTCCCATCTTACACCGCTTCTCAGGAGGTTCACACACAAATATTCATTAAACCCATCGTGGCAACTACGCTGGGATAGTAGCCCATTCACGATTCCCAGCATTCCAATCTTCCTCTTTCCTCTCGTTCCCTTGAAACTTTACAGAACCCAGCCCTACCACATTCCAGCGAGATCACATCAATGACCGAGCGCCGGATAAACGAAAAAAAATATACCGTAGGAGTAAGAACGGAGAGATATCGGACAGAGATGGAAACAGTCTTAAGGCAACATTCCAGACGGTTCTCAGAATCGCCAAGTCCGGCCTTTCTGTCTCTCTCCGACTAAGCCGGGAGATCACGTTTTTGACATTCCACACGGCTAAATCCTCAAAATACGTGCTACAGCCGTAAAAAGTACAATTGTTATACTTCCTTGCTACAGTACATAAAGCGTAAAGCACCGAAGTAGAACAAGGCAACGATAATACGACATATGGCTCACAATCGCCCACATTTCACCTCTTTATGCTAAAATCTAGCCACGAAACTCGTAAATAATAACAAAAAAGAATTCTACTAACCTTATAAATACAGCATAGTTAGGAATGGACTTGGTGGAGCATATTTTTTGATGATTTTTTCCGTATTTTTACCGAAACAAATGACAACTGTACCCGCGCAAGAACACACAACCACGATCGTCTACAGCAGAGAGTACATGGAGGACGTTTGAAGTTAACAGTGTTGCCGGGCGCGTTCCGTATTTCCCTAAGGCCGCCAAGGAAGGGGACTGAACTCGATAGAACACCCAAGAAGCAGGACAAAATACCAATTTTAAATTGCATTCGATACACATTTTCTGAACAAAGCCAATATTGAGGTGAAAATCTATATCGATTACGAATGAGAATTGAGAGTACAGCCATATCGTATGTTGAAAATAGTGAATTTGGTACAGTGACATTTTCTGAGTTACTTTGTCCAAATCATAAACTTCCAATATGCAAAATTATCGTAAGTAATATCATAAGGGCATCTAATTTTTCCGAAAAGAATCGAAAAAAACACGTTGCTAAGTAATATTTTGACAAGAAGTATGAGTGCTGGTGGCAACATTTTTGCAATATTTTCCTGTGAACGACCGCCACGACTGTATTTTTTACTTCTAATCTTCCACCGAACCGGCATCTTGAAATTTTAATTGATTTTCTAATTTTAATTCAGTTTCTAATTCAATTTTCAATTCAATTTAAATTAATTTTAATATTTCGACTAGATAGCGAACTTAGTTCAGTGATTTATTTTCAAAAATTCATTCGAATAACAAACCTTCACAATGCCAAATTATCGAAATAATTAGAATGTTCGTGATATTCAAATTTTGATACAAAATAATTAAATTATTCAAGTGGCCACCTATTGGACATAATTAATGTTGGTATAATCTAAAATCGACATTTTTCACTTCATTCCACACGAAAAACACAGTTACAGTAATAAGTTTTTGAAAATAACTGATTAATCATGAGTAAAAATAATAATTAGTATTGAGAAAGTATACAAATCTAGTCAAAACATCATTTAATTAATTGATTTCATATGACTAATTTAATAAATAAACTAAATAAGCTCAATTCCAATGAGAATAATACGTTCAACATTTTCGCGAACGAAAACACCCCGTCACGAAAGAAATCAGCAATGGTATCGGCAACGTGGTCAAGGAAATGGCGCAGACGTAGCAAGGTTGCCATGTCATATAGAAAGGCAGAGATCGAGTATCCAGTTTTTGTGGTCGAGAATGGCAATGAGATTGTTGGAATATAATATTTAAAAATAACGTATGTGGTTCGTTCGTTATGAGGAAAAACACGAATATTGAGTTTGAAAATATAACACAAAGCAGGCAGGGAACCAAAGGATAGAATGGTTTATTCAGTTGAACGAATGAATGTTCGGAATTGGAAATTGATCAATCACCCCATTTTCGGCAAGGATATTTGTACAGTATATTCGTGCTTAAAAGAACCCCTAGCGGAAAAGTTTTGGGGTAGTTTTGATATCTTCCATATTTTATGTGTTTTGGGGTGCTGAATCCGAATTTGAGGTTTATTGCTAACAAAATTTCGTGACGGAACATAGAAAAAAATACAAAAAAGATGAAAAATCTCATTCTTGGTCAGTTTTTTGCTTATTACTCGGAAACTATCAACTTGTCGTGAAAAACCTTTCCATACAAAATGAAAGTATGTACATAAAATTTCCTGCAAATTGTATACTAAAACAGCTTGTTCAGCGACAACCTGTTCTGGCTCAAATTTTAGTGTAAAATGAGGCATTTTCTATGACTCAATAAATGGAAAAAAAATTGAATTCTATGGTTCCGATCCTCTTGAAATTTTGCATGAACATTCAGTATATCAGCCCCGATTCACAAAATAAATTTCACCCGAATCGGATATTCTGTTATGGAAGTATGAAGATTCTTCTCAATAGTACAATTTAATTTTCTATGTTTCTGTTCGCACGGTCACACAATTTTGCATGAAGCTTATTATGACTGTCTTGCATATGGCCGCAACATTTCATTTTGATAGGTTTTGTTCTGTCTGAGATATTGAAGAACAAAAATTTTGAATGGATATATTTTATCTTTATGTTTCATAAAACATGGCCATTCAAAATTTTTGTTCCTCGATATCTCAGACAAAACGAAACCAATTGAAATTAAATGTTGCGGCCAAATGCCTTATGCAAAATTGTGTGACCATAGTTTGAACAGAACCATAGAAAATTCAATCGGAATGTTGAAAAAAAGAATCTTTATATTTCCATAACAAGATATCCGATTCGAGTGAATTTTTTTATGAATCGAGACGTATATACTAAATATTCATGTAAAATTTCAAGAGGATCGCATCATCGGAACCATAGAATAAATTTTTTTTCATTTATTGAGTCATAAAAAATACCTCATTTTCAACTATAATTTGTGCCAGAACGGGTTGTCGGCTGTCGCAGAACAAGCTGTGGTAGTACAATTTGTAGGAAATTTTATGTAGGTACCTACTTTCATTTCGTATGGAAAGGTTTTTCACGAAAAGTTGATATTTTCCGAGTAATAAGCAAAAAACTGACCAAGAATGAGATTTTCATTTTTTTTATGGCCCGTCACGAAATTTTGTTAGCAAACCTCAAATCCCAAAAAACATGAAAAATGAAAGAAATCAAAACTACCCCAAAACTTTCCTGTTGAAAGCATAATTCGACTGGATTATATATTGTATCAACTTATACACTCGAATTGTAAACTGACAGCTCGACAATAAACTTGGGATGTCATTTATTATAAAATTAATGAATATATTCACGAACATTATTAATATGCAATTGACTGAGACCGTTACTTCTTATTCTTTCTATACAATTAATTACGTATTTGATACAAATCGAGCAATATTAATACATTCTCATTTTTTCACTATGTCGAATAAAAGATACATGTGCTACGTATCTGAAATATCTCGAAAACTTGTACTGTAGGTAAGCTATTATTCTTAGAAAAATCTAATTTCAGATAAACATAGATTTTTTAATATAATGATAGAAAAACGTTAAATATAAATGTATACCGATTTGGAAATTCACATCGAAAACATACGATATACAAGGCATCAGACAGAGAATTCTTCCGACCAGTTGCACAGATGAATAGGCGAGATAAATATCAAGTGCGATAACTGAATGAATTCAACTGTCCTACTGCAAAAATCTAGTCTTGTCTCCCTCTTATCGCAGTATTGTAGGGAACCCGCACACAACGTTTAGAATTTTTAATTTGTCAGGCTGCCCGTAATACTCGATTCAAGTATTTATTGTTGCCTACCATACTAAAGAACTACGCTCCTCTAAACGATAAGAGAGAGACAAGAGTAGAATAATGAAGTAAGACAACTGAATTCAGTGTGTTACAGCAAGTGATTGTCTCGACTATTCATCTGTGCAACTGGAGGGAAGAATTCTCTGTCTGATGCATTGTATATCGTATATTTCAGATGTGCATTTCCAAACCTATATATCCAAATATTATGAACGAAAAGGTTCATTCTTCATTAGTGAATCCAAATAAGTAGTGCAAGAACATTTTGGAATACATTTTCCAATACATATTAGAGACATCTGCCCAAAACTATAGCGCAGAGGGCTTCTAGAAACAAGCGCCCCAAAAATGTGGATACCATCAACCTAAATAGTACCCTAATAAACAAGAAAAAGGGTCATAATGTACAACAGGCCTTCAGCCAAGAAATTAAAAATTGTAGAAAAATCATGTATAGGAACTACTGAAATATGAAATGATGTGAATTATTTATGTACATACTTGAAGTTAATAAAGAATGTTGCTATGCTATGCGCCAAAAATTAAAAGTGCAGTTGATTCAGACGAGCTCAGCACCTGGATGGGTGACCGTTGTATGAACTTGTCGAATCTCTCATTTTTTGAGCGCACAAATGTCTGTAAGTTTCGAGAGTGGTCTCAAGCGATTCGGTTGGACTAACTGATGAAGAATACGAGGTCGAAAATGATTCTGTCCGAGCGTTCGCAAACTTTCAAACTTGAAATTTTCAGGGTAGATGTGTAGTCTGAATATCTCGGTTGAGTTCGTTACTGAACTGAATCGGTCAAATCAAACATTTTCGAATCAGGGATACTTTGAATTTTATATTTTCAAAACTTCAATTCAAATGCAGTATTACATGTAAATCGTTTGAATTCAAGCTACATTCAGTGAAAGAAATACAAGAGAATCATTTTATTAGTTCTTGATCTATAATAATTAACATCTAATGCTCAATAGTACCGGGTATCCCAAATTAGATGATCACTGAGAACATCTCGAGAACCCTAAGGGTTAGACAAAAATGTTCAAGGACTCCCGATCTTTTTTTCAAAATAATCAATTTCCAGCGAACGTATCACAGATATCTGAATTGGTTCCAAGTTACAGGGCGTTTTTGAATAATTGCTGTTTAAAATATTTCACAATATCTCGTTTTCTGTTGGAGATATCCAAAACGTTTTCTTTTGTTATTTCTATCGCCTATACGCTGCTTCCCTCTGAACCGAAAAATTTAAAGAGTTTGTGTTTTTCGAATGGGACACCCTATATTTTTCAATTCAGATATTATCTGGGACCTGTTTGCTGGCAATTGAGTATTTTGGAAAAAAGAATCGGGGGTACTTAAACATTATTTCTCTGACCCTTATGGTTCTCAAGATGCTCTCAGTGATCATCGAATTTGGAACACCCTATACATATCCAGAGGAAGAGAAATTATTTGGAATAAAATAACAAATCGCCAAAATTTCATATATATTTCGTAATCAATCGAATGTTTGTTATTAATGCAATAAACAAAGCTCGAAAAATGCATAATGTTTTTCTGCCTTTTCAAGTTAACTTCATAAATGTTTAATTGCTCGTATTTTTCATCGATAAAGAACAAAATTTCATATACAAATATTCACCATGCTTCTAGAAAAACCAAATTACATTAAAAAATGTTTCAAGCTTAAACTAGTTCGAATAAAAAATCGCGAAATGAAACTATAATTATCATTCAACGAGTGTGTACCTCACAATTGAAATCTATTAAGCAATGACGAAACGAAATTTGAACATAAATTAGATAGATACCTTGACTGAATTCACCTTGAAACTAATTCACTAACTGAAATTAGACGAAAATTAAGGTACATGCGTCATTTTATGGTTAAGTTTCAGGCTGCTGACTGGCGAATGTTTTAAATGTCATGCGAGAAAATCGATATCACGAAGGGATAAGACGATATGCCTCCCATTTACGTGTTACGTTTCTACCATCCCTTGATGGTCATATTGCGCAAGAAGTACAGTTTATTGAAATAATGTTGAACTGCATCGAAATTTACAATTGAGTTTTAAATAAGTAGTTATCCACAAATGTCTTATTTTTTTTAATACAGTTCCCTTTAACGAAAGCGCTAAATCCGAAAAAAAACGTTATAAAGAAATTTCGAAAATTTGTAAATATAGTCGGCAATATCGCGGTCGACTTCACTGATAAATTCAAGTTTATCATTCAAACTTAAGCACTTCCTTTTAGACACTTTCGCACAACTTTCACACTAGCGTAATGGTTAGATTGAAACCAAACAGCCAGGGGTGTGTATTTAAAACTGTTTCAGAAGGATCTCTCTGTACGCCATAATGATTTAGTTTACATATATACAGGGTGTCCCAAAACTCGACGTCAACCCGGAACCTGGTGATAAGGCAAGTAATGCTGGTTGTCAGAAAAATTAAAAAAAAATCTAATTTGCATGATTTTGAAATAATGGGCATTTAAAATAACACGCAAAATTCCACACCCTGTGACAGTCTTTTCGCTCCTGTTGCCACAAATATCAACTTTTTCCAACTTTTTTCTTTGCTGTGTAACCTTGAATAATGCTTGTCTAAACTGTAATCAAATTTGGATACCAGCTGATCTAGGTTTCATAAAAATACGGCTTGCTTCTCAGAAACAAAAAAAAAATAAACAATTGCCTAGTTTCAAATGACTGTATTGAAAAAAAATTTACTACGCAAGATTGGCAAGTTTAGTCAAAAGTTGGCGCATTTAGTAAGGATTCCAAAATGGTATAATACTTGTTAAACTGTAGCTGCCGTAGTTCAAATTTATTTTCGATTGCCTTTGAATACACTTTTTCTTAAACTGCTTCCCAGTAAAAAAGTCCAATGGATTCAATTCCGGTGAACGAGCCGGCAACCAGATTGAACCAGAACGTCCGATACATCTTCCGGGGAAAAACATTTTGGAAATTGACTTTGTAGGTGCCGGGAATTGTGATGGTCGCTTTCTGTAGCAAGTATTTGTTGTTTTTAAGAATTCAATAATCCTTTTCCTACTTCGGAAACAATATTCAACATAGATATTCCTGGTTAGGTTAGGTAAACCTATCTTTCAATATGCTTCAGAATTTACTCTTTGTTCACTCAAACAAAAACTTGAAAACCAATATTTATTTCCCAAACAATACTTACTGGATGAATCAATATGAAATTAGTGTGGATGTGTGCTTTCATTGAATCTAAATAGAGTTTTTTAATTTAATTAATTTTTACTCCAAAATAGTGCCAACAACATATGAATAGGTATTAAAAATGAAACAGTGAGAAAACACAAACAATATTTTCTATGGCGAATTCTTTCAGTTAAAGTCTATCAGTCTTTTTTTTCTAGCGAATTGGTCAACCACTTCATTTTTGGGTTTTGAACCACCAAACCCCCCCCCTGGCTACGCCCTTGTACCTAACCAATTATTCACTAAAAATTTCAAGTACATAGGTAATTAATTTCAAATTAAACTTTAAAATGCCATTCCTATAATAGTAATTTCAAACTGATGACGTACGGGCAAGCATAACTAGTGGGGATAACGGTTCAGAACATAGTGGCCAATTGATGGGTCGCAAAATATAACTTTGGACGAAATTACTTTTTTCCCTGTAAAAAAAATGAGTCTCCATGTATCCGGGAAAAAAGTAATTTCGTGAAAAGTTATAATTCTTTCACTATTGAATGGTGGTTATTCCTGTCACAGAAGAAAATAGTGTATTATACACGGAAAAAATATTAGATTTCTAATACTTTTTTCCCTCGTATAATAAATAACTATTTTCTCCAACCATCAAAAAATGTTGACAATTTTGTACTATTTTCAGGAGCAAAAGTCATAAATTCCCTTACCGTACAAAAAATCACCCGTTACTTAGCAACACATTTTATCCTAGGATTAAAACGCTACTTTTAATCCTTGGATTAAAAGTAATTGCATTTGACGTCTACTTGACAATCACTGTCATGTATGTGTTCAAATTTATAACCAAATTATTAACGATTTTTGACTAAAACCAATTTTATTGTAATTTTGACTTGGTTGGAGAAAAAATAGTATATTATATTATAAGGATTAAAAGTGCATCTTTTTTTTACGAGCAATATTTGCAGTTGCGAGGCGCAGCCGAGCGAATGCAAAATTGCGAGTTAAAATAGGCACTTTTAATCCTTATAATATAATATACTATTTTTTCTCCAACCAAGTCAAAATTACAATAAAATTGGTTTTAGTCAAAAATCGTTAATAATTTGGTTATAAATTTGAACACATACTAATACTAATGACTACTTTGTCAAGTAGACGCCAAATGCCATTACTTTTAATCCGGAGGATTAAAAGAAGCGTTTTTAATCCTAGGATTAAAAGTGTTGCTAAGTAACGAGTGAATTTTTGTACGGTAAGGAAATGTATGACTTTTGCACCTGAAAATAGTACAAAAATATCAACATTTTTTGATGGTTGGAGAAAATAGTATATATTATTCGGACTAAAAGTGCCTATTTTAACTCGCAATTTTGCATTCGCTCGGCTGCGCCTCGCAACTGCAAATATTGCTCGTAAAAAAATATGCACATTTAATCCTTATAATATAATATACTAATTTTTCTGTGACGGGAAAAAATGTGACATTTTATATCTCTTGACAGGTCACAAAATATGACTTTTTACGAAATTGTGATTCAATTCTGATCGTTTGAATTCGCCAGCTTAATTCGATGATTTCAATAATTCTTTTCTCGAGAACCTGACTACGAAATTCAATCAATACAAGCAAAAAATTCAAAACGTCGAAATTGAAATGGTTTCCAAAGAATCATTAACGATCTACCTCAATATTAAAAACAATATAAGATGTGTACTATGGAATAACATATTAAGTTTCATGGTGAACCACGTCACTTAGACCTCAATAGCAGCAGTATATGGTTCAATGTCATTTTATCAGAAGATGACGGTATGAATAAAAATATTTCCCATAATAAGTATCTTTGACGTACGCTGTGTGAAAATCTACCAATAAATTAAGTCTTGTTTGATAAAATAATCCTTAACAACTTTTTCATGAGGATTTCTAGAAATAATAGATACCCTAGAATTTGTTGCATAAAAAATGATAATTTCTTGTTATTGTAGGTTATTCAACATCTTAGTCATGAAGTCACTTAAAGATTCGAAAAGTTTAGATTATTTCAGAAGTGGTTATAGTCAGTTATCGATTTCTTGAAATTAGAGTTCTATCGGGTGGTAAAAAACAAGGTGTTAATATCCACCTTGTTGTTTAAAGACAGGGTACAAAATTTCATATAAACATGGGTCCGCAAATGAGCTGTTTTGGAGATTGACAAAAGATTTAAAATTTTAAGACAAGCGCATAGATTTGAGTTTTTTCTTAACGGAGTAGCACTTTCGAACATTAAATAGTAGGAGTTACAAATCTATATAGTACTTAGTTGACAATACGCCGATCTGATATTATAATATCTAACCGTTTTCAAGAAATACACATTTAAATATTGAAAAATATAAATTACAGCTAGGTTTACGTAACAATTTTTTTGATTGAATAAATTGAGAATAATAATGTTTTTCACAAGAATAAATGATGACGTGACTCAACTAAAGTATTGAATAAGTTAAATTCGAAAGCAAAGGTCCATTCTGAAATATTAAAAAAAAATTATTTTTTTGAACTTCATGAAATAAGCAAGGAAATCTTACTTTGGCGTTTAATGACGTAATTCTGTAACATCCTGCAATCGCAAACTTATTAATAACTTCCAAATTCACGAACAGTTTGAAAACTAGAGGACCATGATCAAAATCCCAACAAAAACGTATTAACCGCAGCCATGTTTTTACGTCAGCTTATGAGCACTCTATTTTACAATTCATTTGAATAAATTAATAGATTTCCATGAAGCTTCCGTTTGATGAATCAGCAAAACTTCAACCTTCTGATACATTAATTTATTTCTTTTTGTGCAATTTGATTTAACATCATTATTCAATTCAATTGTGTCATAGGAATTTAGAGTATTTTGCTCATCTCTAATTGAACGACGCCACAAGATGATATAACCCGATTCGTATAGCCCAGTCGATTTATACCAAAAAATGGGGTGAAGTTAAATAAAGTCCCAATAAGCTGAAAACCGGGAAAAATTGGTCAGAACATAATTAGTCCGGTCTATTTAGACATTCGAAGTTACATAAAGTCCCAACAAGCTGAATTTCTGTGAAGTTGTTCAAAACATAATTATAAACAATGTCTAAAAGTTCCTCATCATTCCCCTGTGAGGAAAAAATTTTATTCGAGGTCAAATGTCAAAAAAATGAGTTTTTCGCGATTTTCAGCAAAACGGTAAGTTTTATCATAAAAGTACCTAAGACAAAAATTGTAGATCATAAAATTATCTATAAAAATGTATCAATACATTTTTTCTTACGAGCCACCGTTTCTGAGATATAACGATTCAAAAAGTTATAACTACGCGCTAAGTACACTACCTCATAGGTGGCGTGGAAACGTGTGCATATTATGACGATAACGACTTTTATAACTTTTTGAATCGTTATATCTCAGAAACGGTGGCTCGTAAGAAAAAAAGTATTGATACATTTTTTATAGATAATTTTATGATCTACAATTTTTGTCTGAGGCACTTATGATAAAACTCACCGTTTTGCTGAAAATCGCGAACTCATTTTTTTGACATTTGACCTCGAATAAAATTTTTTCCTCACAGGGGAATGATGAGGAACTTTTAGACATTGTTTATAATTATGTTTAGAACAACTTCACAGAAATTCAGCTTGTTGGGACTTTATGTAACTTCACTCTCATTTTTTGGTCTAAATAGACCGGACTATTCAGTCAAAAATTGTAGATCTCCAAATTATCTATAAAAATGTACCGATACTATTTTCGGGTGAGCCACCGTAGCTGAGATATAACGATTCAAGAAGTTGTGAGTTGTTTTCGTCATTATATGCATGAATACGCCAAAAGTATTGATACAGTTTATACAGGGTGTCCAGTAATTAGACCGACAAACTTCTAGTGGACATTATAGATCGTATTTTAGACAGATTCGATCCAAATCATATAATGCAAAATTGCTCCGTTAAAGAGCTAGTACCCTTTGAAGATGACGTCCTGTCCACTCTTTTTGCCACATATTCGCAAAACGGAGTTGACTAAAGTGCTGAAAGTTCACACATTGGCTAATATCAAAAATACGCATCGATTAGATTGAGTGCATTTCTCTCATGTCAAGCACAATCGTATCAATTTTCACTTTTGTTTTGAATTTATTTTCACTAGATAATGATTAGGCATCTTTTTTCAAGAAAAAACATCAGAGTTAATGAATATGATGTAAATCTTACGAACTAATGAAAGTTAAAAAAGTAACTAAAAATACCCTGCGCCCCCCCCCCCCTCTTCCCAAATGATACGATTGTGCTTGACATGAAAGAAATGTACTAATACTAATCGATGCGTATTTTTCATATCCTAAGCCAATGTGTAAACTTTCAGCACTTTATGTGACTCCGTTTTGCAAATATGTGGCAAAAAGTCTGGGCAGGACGTCATCTTCAAAGAGCACTAGCTCCTTACCGAAGCAATTTTGCATTATATGATTTGGGTCGAATCTGTCTGAAATATGATCTATAATGTCCACTAAAAGTTTGTCGGTCTAATTACGGGTCACCCTGTATAGATAATTTGAAGATTTACAATTTTTGACTGAAGTACTTTTTTGATAAAACTTACCGTTTTGCTGAAAATTGCGAAAAACTAATTTTTGAAGTTTGACCTCGAATAAAAAATTTTTCGTTCCATTCTGGGGAATTATTTATAATTATTTTTCAGCTTGTTGGGACTGTATGTAACTTCGAATGTCAAATTTGACCGGACTACGTAATAAAATTTATGCAATATATTAGCTAAGAATTCTGGTCAAACCCCTCAGCATCTAAACCTGTTTTACATTCATGAATGAATTCTTATTATTGAAAGAAAAGGGTGGCTAACGGGAATATATGTTGTTGAAAGACATGTGGAGGTCTCAATGGTGGTACCAAAACCAAATAAATAACGCACCCTATAAGGGCTGGTCCCTATGCCCATTGTCCTTCCGGTTATAAAAGGAATTCCTCGAATTTTTCAATTCATAACGGAGGCTGATGTTTCTTACCACGGAATGAAAAGAAATGGACCACATGGATATTTTAACGACATGATTTCTGACACAACTACCGTCGAAGTTATTCAAGTGTTCATAAAAACAGTATTCGAATAAAAAATAGGTTTAATATAACCGATTTCTGCTTCATATTTCTTCTAGAAATTAATTCGAATAAATTATGTTCAAATTGGATATATGGTTTTAAAAATATGTATTCTGAAAGGCATAATAACTTTTGACCTGCGATTCTTCAGCAATAATTCCATCCGAGACATTTTAAATTCGAAACAATTGGGAAAAACTGTGGAAAGTTGTTCACAAAAAACATTGATCTAATACATTTTTCACGCCCATTCGACATGTTTTTTCTCGAATATATTCTTGTTGCATTTGCCACTATTTTCAACTTACGATTCATTTTTTTATATTTTTTAGGTACCTACGTTAAGGATTTGTATAGGATGTTAGTGAAAAAGTGTGACAAACTTCAGGATGTTGAAGCTCATCAAAAAAAATTGAAAGAAATAGTTATTTTTGTATTAAGTGCCTAAAATGAGTGTTATTTTCATGGCAAATGAGGGTGTTAATTCACTCGAATGTGCCATGAAAACACGAATTTTATACGCACGAAATACAAACAACATTTTTTGTACAACTGTGAATGTAAAGGACCCCGCACATTTTGTATGGGAATTGGGTCCCGGTGGATTTGGCTGAAAATTTGATATGATGTTCTACTAATCCTTCTGATCAAATGTCTAAACAGTCACGAAGCTGAAAAATGCATACTTCTAGGAGTTTTTAGCAATTTTTTGTATCTATTATGGCTTACGTATTACCGTTCACACAGAAATGTTTGAGAATATTTCGTGATTATTGAAAGCAGATTCTGTCAATTCGAAATATTTTCAAACATTTATGTGTGAACGGTAATACGTAAGCCATAATGGATACAAAAAATCGCTGAAAACTCCTAGAAGTATGCATTTTTCAGCTTCGTGACCGTGGAGACATTTGATCAGAAGGATTAGTAGACCTTCATATCAAATTTTCAGCCAAATCCACCCGGAGCCAATTCCCATACAAAATGTGCGGGGTCCTTTACATAGTCTGAAAAATAAAATGATTGAAGACAACACTGGCGCAGCCAGGGGGGGGGGGGGCTTTGGGGCTGCAGCAAAGATTAATTTCTTCGTTATTTCTTTCTTCTTTATTTTTTGCAATTTTCGTTATTCACTGTATCATCAAAAATTTTTCAGTTCAGCCCCCCCCCCCCCAAAATAAAATCCTGGCTGCGCCACTGGAAGACAATGCTTCCAATATAATATTTCTATGCATACAGTCTTTATTTTTTTTCACCGTTGAAAAGACACTTTTTTAATGCTTTTAAACGGTATTTACTTTTTTTCACTGTTAAAAAACGACACTTTTTTAACGGTGAAAAAAGTAATCATTTACGCATCCATAGTGATGAAGAAAAGTCAAGTTTTTTTGACAGTTGTACAAAAAATCGTTTTTAGAACATTTTCTAAACATAATAAGCTATATATTTTTTTTCTCAAGTTACAATTGGTGAAGATTTTGAACGGTTATTGGGTGTTTTTTCCTCCAACTTTCAAGCTAATTGAAAAAATACAGTTTTTGAGTCGCCTATGCGAATCGCCAATGTTTTTACACAAAAAAAGTGCTCAAGGACAAACACTGTAAAGTCGACCGTTTTAGAGAAAAATCAACTTTTATGTTGATTTATAGTTTTTGAACTTCTTCACCAACTTTCAGAAACTTGACCATGCTTTTCAACATAAAGTTGATTGTTCTTGAAAACGGTCGACATTAGAACATATGACAGGAGTAGTTTTTTATGTAGATAACATTGGTGGTTACTTTTTCATTATCGAAGAAGTTGAGGAAAAAACTCTTAATCTTGAAAACCTTCACCAACTGAGACTTGAGAAAAAAATCTGCAGAAAACATAGGTAACTTATTATGATCATAAAATGATCACGAAATATATTTTCTGTGTGACATTACAATAATTTGAAAGGAAATTCATAGAATATGGTGCAAAAGTATCAAATTATTCGAATATGCTCTAACAAAACTTCTCTAATACTGGTTTATTCTACCAACACCATTTTAATGTAACATGAGGATTGAGTAAGAAAGTGAAGATTTAAATTTCTATACAGGGTGTTCCCTAAACATGCGGCAAAATTCAGGGGATTGTTCCTTGGACTATTCTAAGAATATTTTGTCCTTTGATGATTTTTGAAAAACCTCTTTGTTTCGAAGATACAGGGCGAACAACATTTTTCATATTTTTAAAATTAATAATAGTTTAAATAAAAATGCGTACCGCACTGTGTTTACTAAGTAGGTACAATTTATTTTTAAATATGTTCAACAACATTCCAATCACTAAAAACGGCTAGTTTTTTGACTTAAAATTGATAAGTTCAGATGGTAAAGGAATACAGATTAAACACGTTTTTCATTTGAATTCGTTTTTTTTAGCTAGAGGTGGTCATTTTCAACAGTTTTTTTTAGGTTAAGTTAAATTTCATGTAATTTTTCATAATAAAATGTTATTATCTAAAATTTTGTTTCCCCTGTATCTTCGAAACAAAGAGGTTTTTCAAAAATCATCAAAGGACAAAATATTCTTAGAATAGTCCAAGGAACAATCCCCTGAATTTTTGCCGCATGTTTAGGAAACACCCTGTATACAAATTGTAAAGCGTTCTGTTTTTATGAAATAGTACTCTTTGACCTGCAAAAGCGCAAGTGAACAAATAATTAACAGTCATCAATAATATTTATCTATCGATTACTCATTTGTTCTGTTTACTGATCAATCAGATTTTTTGCTCTTATTTTGGAAATTAATTAGTTCATCATCTAATATTTGATCATTGATACATACTGTGGAAATTATGAGGTTGCATAAATGTACATGATCTGATTGATGATTAATCAAATATTTAATCATAATTATAAAAAAATTGTGAAGGCCTACCCTTTGTAATGTGAAACACGAATAAATGGTGTTCAGTGCAACATTTTTCAACGCTCGTTCTACTTAAACGAGACGTTTTGCCAAAAATCTGTAATTTTCGAATTTTGAGGAAATTGGTTTCAAACGATAAGGTTCGACTCTCGTGATGACGAAACCGTGATCAAATTCTATTCTATCTGTGGGACCTTCCTTAAACACGATAACTTTCGAAAGGATTGTCTTAGAGATTTGAGATTTTCAGGGTGGGTTCGATTCTGTTCACATCCATGTTAACGTTAGACGCATTGTACTCAGGCGTTAACATCGCAGCAACATTAACATTAACATCATTGTGAAATGACAGTAAATGTAGTGGTTCAATTTGTTAACGACCAAAATACAGTGTTCCATAAAATATGGATAGGTATTTTAAACTTTTGTTCCTCATCATCCCAGAACAAAATCGATCAAAATAAAATTTTGCGCCCACACGCAAGATACTAATAAGAAGTCTCATACGAAAATTTGTGGCCACGGTGTTATCAAAACTGTAGAAAATTTAATTGGAATTTGAAAAAAATTCACAATAAAATATCCGATTCGAGTGAATTTTAATTTGAGGGGGAAGAAGCTTATACCGAATGTTCATACAAAAATTTAAGAAGATCGCATGATAAGAACCATAGAACTTAATTTCTACATATTGGTGTAATATATTTTATCCACCCCTATAAACTAATTTCTATGTGTGATAGTAGCTAGAACACAACCATAGACATGTCTATGATCCGAAAAGCGAGTGTTATAATAACACCCGCCCATAACTCCCGCTAATAAAAATACCTAGGAAAATGAAATTGTACACAAAAAAATGAATAAAAAGTAGGATCGATCCGGAAATCTATTTCAGCCATCAAGATAACGTTCTAGCGATTCATTCCAGATTTATTTTTGGAAAACGTAAATTTTTGAAGTTGTGAAAGTACTTGATTTGATTAGTTAGAGACTCTGATTTGATTCCCGACTACAGAGTACAGAGGTTTGACGGTTGGACGAAATGTTGTCAATGCTTTTGACAACTGTTCAAAATTTTTTAAATGCAGATTAATTCGAATTTTACTGAAGAAGTCGTGGATAAAGTATAGTATTCAATTCGCAGTAATGTTTAAAACACACTTGATGAATTACACCACTCGCCTGACGTCTCGTGGTGCAAAATTCATCTGCGTGTGTTTTGACCTGCATTACCGCTCATCGAATAATATACTATACTACAACCCCTCTTCAAATGGTTTTCTTACAAAATTTGACTGATGTTTAAGTACAAATTCCTGAAAATAAACCGAATACATTTAGCTCAAGTAAATACAATTCAATCCGTTGGAAATTTATGTTATAACATCCAAGTGCCAATTCGCCATTACCTCTTGAAATCGCTTTAAATGGGCACTTAGTAAGAAATAAACCGAGAAAAGCAATTTTATACAGTCCGTCTGACTGACGACCATTTCAATGTGGAAGTAGAGGCGACAGACACGTCATAACACTGTCTGATGATTGATTGGTTTAAATCAATTAGAATATTGAAGATATCTTATGACTCTCAAGTATTTGAGTCACAGAGAGAGTTAACTGAAAAAAACATTTTGCATTTTTTGCTCTTCATATTTCTACCAAGAATAAACTAACCACACATTCAGACACAGAATTGCTAAATTGAACATGGTATCATTGAATTATTTTCGATAACGAGTGCTATATTGTTTGGCACAAATATTTGGAAGGGACAACTTCAAATCTTTGGGTTGAGCATTCAGTAAGGATTCCAAAATGGTATAATACTTGTTTAATTGTAGCTGCCGTAGTTCAAATTTATTTTCGATTGCCTTTGAATACACTTTTTCGTTAACTGCTTCCCAGTAATTAAGTCCAATGGATTCAAGTCCGGTGAACGGGCCGGCCACGAGATTGGACCAGAACGTCCGATCCATCTTCCGGGAAAAAATGTTACCAGAAAAAAAATTTTCAGAGGAATTTCTCCGGAAAAATTATTTTCTCTGGAAATTTTTTTTCTGATAACATTTTTTCCCGGAAGATGGAGCAGACGTTCTGGTCCAATCTCGTGGCCGGCCCGTTCACCGGACTTGAATCCGTTGGACTTTATTACTGGGAAGCAGTTAACGAAAAAGTGTATTCAAAGGCGATCGAAAATAAATTTGAACTACGGCAGCTACAATTAAACAAGTATTATACCATTTTGGAATCCTTACTCAATGCGCCAACTTTTGAAAAAACATGCCAAACCTACGTAGTACATTTTTTTTCAATACAGTCAGTTGATACTAGGCAATTGTTTATTTCGAATTTTTTTTTCTGAGAAGTGAGCCCTATTTTTATGAAACCTAGAGCAGCTGGTATCAAAATTTTGATTACAGTTTAGACAAGCATTATTCAAGGTTACACAGCAAAAAAAAAGTTGGAAAAAGTTGATATTTGTGGCAACAGGAGCGAAAAGACTGTCACAGGGTGTGGAATTTTGCGTGTTTTTTTAAATTCGCATTATTTTGAAATCATGCAACTTAGATTTTTTTTATATTTTTCTGACAACCAGCATGACTTGCCTTTTCACCCGGTTCCGGGTTGACGTCGAGTAATGGGACACCCTGTATGTATTCATTAATGTTGATGATGAAAATAGGTGACACTGAGAGTAAAAATATGCCAAATATGCAGAATTTTCGATGAATAAATAGTAATCAAACAAAAAATAGATAATATAAAGCAATCAAAGCCCACAAAACATATTGTCACGTGATTGCAATTCAAAATATCGCCTTATAATATTTTTATTTATTGTAGGAAATTTTTTTTATAATGGGTTAATGGAGACGCAGGCACAGTAATACCAACTGGTAATATTCGAGTAATTTATATGTGAAAATATGGAACAAAACAGTAGAATTTTCAGATAATTATGCAATGGAAAATTTTTTATATTTCTAAGAAACTAATTCAAGAAATTTATCCAAACGCCTATGTAAGATTTTCATTTTAGAATCATTATTGTTTGAAATCTCAACGAGAACGCTTTGTATGAAATACAAATTCATAAATTTTCACCCATTCAGATGATTTTTTAGGTACACGAAACAGCAGTTATAAGACAGAAAATATTAGATGAATTCATTGGAATCAACTGTCTATAAAAATCGAAAAGATTCAAATGGTACAATAATAAGATACAGATATATTCTAAGCTCTGATAGGGTGGAGTGAAAAATCCACCGATCGAATGAAAATATAAAGCTATGAACACGCTTTGTATGAAATACAAATTCATGAATTTTCACCAATTCAGATGATTTTTTAGGTACACAAAACAGCAGTTTTAAGACAGAAAATATTAGATGAATTCATTGGAATCAACTGTCTATAAAAATCGAAAAGATTCAAATAGTACAATAATAAGATACAGATATATTCTAAGCTCTGATAGGGTTGAGTGAAAAATCCACCGATCGAATGAAAATATAAAGCTATGAACACGCTTTGTATGAAATACAAATTCATGAATTTTCACCAATTCAGATGATTTTTTAGGTACACAAAACAGCAGTTTTAAGACAGAAAATATTAGATGAATTCATTAGAATCAACTGTCTATAAAAATCGAAAAGATTCAAATAGTACAATAATAAGATACAGATATATTCTAAGCTCTGATAGGGTTGAGTGAAAAATCCACCGATCGAATGAAAATATAAAGCTATGAACACGCTTTGTATGAAATACAAATTCATGAATTTTCACCAATTCAGATGATTTTTTAGGTACACAAAACAGCAGTTTTAAGACAGAAAATATTAGATGAATTCATTAGAATCAACTGTCTATAAAAATCGAAAAGATTCAAATAGTACAATAATAAGATACAGATATATTCTAAGCTCTGATAGGGTTGAGTGAAAAATCCACCGATCGAATGAAAATATAAAGCTATGAACACGCTTTGTATGAAATACAAATTCATGAATTTTCACCAATTCAGATGATTTTTTAGGTACACAAAACAACAGTTTTAAGACAGAAAATATTAGATGAATTCATTGGAATCAACTGTCTATAAAAATCGAAAAGATTCAAATGGTACAATAATAAGATACAGATATATTCTAAGCTCTGATAGGGTGGAGTGAAAAATCCACCGATCGAATGAAAATATAAAGCTATGAACACGCTTTGTATGAAATACAAATTCATGAATTTTCACCAATTCAGATGATTTTTTAGGTACACAAAACAGCAGTTTTAAGACAGAAAATATTAGATGAATTCATTGGAATCAACTGTCTATAAAAATCGAAAAGATTCAAATAGTACAATAATAAGATACAGATATATTCTAAGCTCTGATAGGGTTGAGTGAAAAATCCACCGATCGAATGAAAATATAAAGCTATGAACACGCTTTGTATGAAATACAAATTCATGAATTTTCACCAATTCAGATGATTTTTTAGGTACACAAAACAGCAGTTTTAAGACAGAAAATATTAGATGAATTCATTAGAATCAACTGTGTATAAGAATCGAAAAGATTCAAATAGTACAATAATAAGATACAGATATATTCTAAGCTCTGATAGGGTTGAGTGAAAAATCCACCGATCGAATGAAAATATAAAGCTATGAACACGCTTTGTATGAAATACAAATTCATGAATTTTCACCAATTCAGATGATTTTTTAGGTACACAAAACAGCAGTTTTAAGACAGAAAATATTAGATGAATTCATTAGAATCAACTGTGTATAAGAATCGAAAAGATTCAAATAGTACAATAATAAGATACAGATATATTCTAAGCTCTGATAGGGTTGACTGAAAAAGCCCATCGATCGAATGAAAATATAAAGCTATGAACACGTACGTATGTCTGTATAAAATGCAAATTAAATGCCTATTCGAAATAACGTATTCAGAATAACATTAGAGAGGTACCACAAAACAACTAGGTACTCAATCTAACACAGCATAAAATCCCCAAGGCTAACAACAAATACGTTTCGCCAATGCCGAAAACGTAAACATAAACATTAGTCGACCATGAAGCATGAAATTCGGCGAAGTGTGAATTAGCGTGGGAAAAAAATTGCGCACATTTAAATCTACGACTAACTAAGGAACTTACTTTGTCCCTTGGTCCACGCAGGCAGGACCCTCAAGCATTTTCGAGAAATGTCGAAAACTCGAAAAGTTGTCGAGTAAATGTGTATCACTTAGTTCACGCTCACACAACTGCAACAAGATTAATGCGGTCGATACAATTTCTACGCTGGTAAAATGCAGAATAGTGGGCCGAGAGCCACGATGTTCGATTTCATAGCTTAGTTGCGCGGCTGCGTTGTTCTTGCTCTGACATCAATTGTAACACTCCGAAATTGTAAATGGTAACATTTCGTAACATCAACATCAACAGGACTGACACAAGATAGGGTTGGTAAATGAGGACCCTTTTTGAGTGCTCGTTCTATTTAAACGAGTGCTATGTTAATCCAGTCGAATTGTGCTTTTACCAGGAAAGTTTTGGGGTAGTTTTGAATTCTTTCATTTTTTATGTTGTTTGGGGTGCTGAATCCGAATTTGAGGTTTGCTAACAAAATTTATTGACAAAATATTGAAAAAAATACAAAACAAATCTCATTTTTGGTCAGTTTTTTGCCTATTACTCGGAAACTTTCAACTTTTCGTGAAAAACCTTCCCATACAAAATGAAAGTACATAAAATTTCCTACAAATTGTACTATCACAACTTGTTCTGCGACAACCCGTTCTGGCTCAAATTATAGTTGAAAATTAGTTATTTTCCATGATTCAATATATAAAAAAATTAAATTCTATGGTTTCCGATCATGCGATCCTCTTGAAATTTTCCATGAACATTCAGTATATCAGTCTCGACTCTCGATTCACAATAAAAATTTCACTCGAATGGAATATCTTGTTATGGAAATATAAAGATTCTTCTTCTCAATATTCCAATTGAATTTTCTATGGTTCTGTTCACACTATGTTCAAGGCTTATTATGAGCATCTTGCATTTGGCCGCGACATTTGATTTCGATTGGTTTCGTTGTGTCTGAGATATTGAGGAACATAGCGAAATAGTCCGGTCTATTTAAACATTCGAAGTTACATAAAGTCCCAACAAGCTGAATTTCTGTGAAGTTGTTCAAAACATAATTATAAACAATGTCTAAAAGTTCCTCATCATTCCCCTGTGAAGAAAAAATTTGATTCGAGGTCAAATGTCAAAAAAGGAGTTTTTCGCGATTTTCAGCAAATCGGTAAGTTTTATCATGAAAGTACCTCAGACAAAAATTGTAGCTCATAAAATTATATAAAAAAATGTATCAATACTTTTTTCTTACGAGCCACCGTTTCTGAGATATAACGATTCAAAAAGTTATAACTTTTTGAATCGGAATCGGAATTATATTCTGGAAATAATTCGAA
Organism: Propylea japonica; assembly: GCA_013421045.1. Taxonomy (NCBI): domain Eukaryota; kingdom Metazoa; phylum Arthropoda; class Insecta; order Coleoptera; family Coccinellidae; genus Propylea; species Propylea japonica. Next base: position 62,209,228 of record CM024243.1, on the reverse strand, counting down.
AAATTAAATATGTAAAGAAAATAATCACAAAAATTAAATTCTTTGGTTCTGATGATGCGATCCTCTCGAAATTTTGAATGAAATTTGATATTTAAATTTTTGAATGGTTTCAAGAATGTGATTCCGATCTTGCTGAGATTCTGCATTGATATATTTGGTGTATATCTCGAGTCCTATATACAGTCAAACCTGTGTAAGTGACAACTGGGTAAGCAAGAAAACTCTTTAAGTGAGTGTAATTGCCTGGTCCCGTCATTTTTAGCCCCTAAAACCTCTATGTATGAGAAATAGAAGCCTCTATAAGAGAAAGTCGTAAACCACCAGTTATATTTGTGCGACCCGAGGTACGACCTCTATAAGTAAGACTGTTATTTATCTATAACTCTATAAGCGAGAGTCAAGCATGGAGATATTTTCTTTTCAATGATTTAACACGCAAGGACACAAGCGACAAAACAACATCCACATCATTTCCGTAAGTTACATTATTTGAGAGTTATTGCTGTTCGAACATGACCCTTATGAAAATTGATAAAATAAAAAAACTTCAGTACTGTACTATCGATAATTTTCATTGATAAAACAAACAAATTAATCATAAAAATTGCTCAAAATGGCCGCCTCTGCTCTGTAGACAGGCAGTGGCCTTCATGACGACCTGTCTTGTGTCTTTTGCTCGCGTAGTGATCATGTTCGAGCAGCAATAACTCTCAAATTATGAAACTTAAAGATATGATGTGGGTGTTGTTTTGTAGCTTATATCTTTGCGTGTGAAATCATTGAAAAAAAATTATACTTCAATGTGCTAGTTCTTGTACTATTGCGTATTTATTAAGAAAATCAGTACATATTTTTTATGGCGTTTTCGAGTTGAATGTTCTTATATTGTTATACTTCAATGAAAGGTGGTAGTATCATCTTTCGAAAAACATTTTTGTCACATCTGTAGGACCTTTATGTCCACAGAAATCGATATTATTTGGAAGGTTCAACAAAAATAAAAAAAGTAAATTCAAAATGGGGGACACCAAAACTAAGGGGGTGAAGTTCCAAGTTTGGGTGTTTTTGTGGTTAATATTAGGTATATTTGAAGACCATAGACAACTTGAAGACCTTGAATTATCGCTAAGTCATGACCAAATACATTGTATATACATGTGTTACGTTTTTTTATTCGACCTCTATGAGTGATAATGATAATTTCGGAACCTTCATAAGCTAGAAACTCGGGTTAGTGAAAAACCTCCATAAGCGACAAAAACATTGCGGTCCCTTCAACTCTCCCTTATCCAGGTTCGACTGTACATAATTTTGAGGGAATAGCCTTATTATTCCTTTAATACTCAGGGTTTTCTTGAATTGTTAAGCTACACCTAATGCCAATTCCCAATTATCCATTTTCTTAGAAAATGAGATAAAGTGACAAAGTCAGTCGGAACTATTGAAACGAAAATTGTAACAGTAACGAAGTCTGAAATGTAACACAAAATTCACAATTGTCACACATGTAACATGACGACGTTCGATTTCATAGTTTAGCTGCGCGGTTCTTCATTGGGTACGGAACCAAAACATTAGAGAAGGATGCCGATATAAACAATTGAAGAGTAAGAGAAGGGAATAGAGGAAACTAACAACAATATTTTGAATGGTATTTGAATTCCTTTGAAGTTGAAGGTGGAAGTGGAAGGAAACGTCCTGTTCTAATTTGGACAGGTATTATTTTCACCCACACCACTACGCCATTGGCATGGGCGTAGAGTAGGGCTGGGTTATGCATTTATGACCTCCCTTCCTACTCCTTGTTGTTGGCGTATTTTCAATGCCATTCCTTGGATTAGAATTGATTTTTTCAGAAATGAACGTAATGAATTTTGTATTATTAGAAAATCTACGTGGTACTTAGGAACAAGCGTGCAAAAACACCGAATTACTGCTTCCATTCAGTTACGGAATCCTTTCTGTACATTAAAATAAAAATGTGATTCCATTTCAGGTATATTCAATAGTTTATTCAGAAACTTCGAATTTCTAGAGGTCTAGAGCCACTATCATAAAAATTAATGAACATTTTCAAATAACTGACAATAGGTACATAAATCTGAACTAATGCAATTTTCATATTCTTCAGAAAAAACGCTCAAGCAAATTATACAGGGTGTCCCGGGAAGAATGCGACAAACGGAAACCATACATCAAGGACAACAAGGAGGACTCGCAACAAGAGGTTTTAATCGTTTGAGGGCCTTCGTTTGGGATATACAGGGTGATATTCATCTTATGGCTGAAATTTAAAAGATCAATAACTCTCAACTATTCCACCGAATTATTTCGAATTCGGAAGTTTTTTCACCCTTTACGATTGCCATCTTTCAATATTTCAGAAATTGAATAAATCAAATCCGGACTTGAAAATTTTTTAATTTTTTTATTTTCATTTATATTGAAACACCCTGTGGGTGAACACTTTGTTTTTATTTTATTTTCGTAACCACAAAAAATCAATCAATGAGGAAAATTCAAAATCTCTGCTTGACACGGTCATACAGGGTGATCAAGAAGTGAACAAAAAACATTACCTACCTCATGTGAGAAATTTCAAAGTTTAATAATTCTTGAATCATTAGACCGAATTATTTCAATTTGGCAGTTTTGTCACCCTTTACGATTGCCATTTCTCACTATTTCAGAAACTGAAGAAATCAGATCCGGACTTGAAAAATTTTGGATTTTTTTCTATTTTCATGAATATTGAAACACCCTATATGTAAACACTATGTTTTTATTTTATTTTCGTAACCACAATCAATGAAAAAAATTCAAAATCTCTGCTTGGCACGGTCATACAGGGTGATCAACAAGCGAGCAAAAAGATTTCTCGAACTATGAAATTTAACTCATAAGTTCATGTTCCTAGATCACTGTGTATGACAGTGTAAAGCAGAGATTTAAAATTTTTCTCATTAAATGATTCTTTATGGTTACTGAAATGAAAAAAAAACATAATGTTCAAGTACAGGGTGATACACTATCAACAAAAATTGAGAGTGTTTGAAATTTTTCCAGTCCGGATCTGATTTATTCAAATTCAGAAATATTGACAAATGGTAATCGTAAAGGGTGACAAAACATTCAAATTTGAAATCATTCGGTCGAATAATTTAAGAGTTAATGAAGTTTGAAATTTCATTCATGAGGTAATGTTTACTGCTCACTTCTTGATCACCCTGTATGACCGTACCAAGCAGAGATTTAAAATTTTCTCATCAATTGATTTTTTGCGGTTAGTGAATTGCAATAAAAATATAGTCTTCACCTACAGGGTGTTCCAATATTAATGAAAATAGAAAAGGTCTAAAATTTTGCTAGTCCGGATCTGATATATTCAATTTCTAAAATATTGAAAAATGGCAAATTTGAAATAATTCGGTCCAATAATTCAAGAGTTATTGAATTTTGAAATTTCACTCATGAGGTAATGTTTTTTGCTCACTTCTTGACCACCCTGCATGACCGTGACAAGCAGAGATTTTGAATTTTTATCAATAATTGATTCTTTGTGGTTACGAAAATGTAATAACAACATAATGTTAACGTACAGGGTTTTCCAATAATATTCATGAAAATTGAAAAAGTCCAAAATTTTGCTAGTCCGGATCTGATTTCTTCAATTTCTGAAATATTGAAAGATGGTAATCGTGAAGGGTGATAAAACTTGCAGCCTTGAAATAATTCGGTCTAATAGTTCAAAAGTTATTCAACTTTTTTCAGCCATCAGATGAATATCACCCTGTATATTTCAAACGAAGGCCCTCAAACGATTAAGCCTCTTGATGAGAGTCCTCCCTGATGTACTTGATTCATGGTATCACTTTGTCGCATTCTTCCCGGGACACCCTCTATAAACGAGAATAGCCAAATGAATGGAAAATCACTTTAGATATTTGATAGATTTAAAAACTGAAATTTGAAAAAAAAACCTACGAGAATCAAGAAAACTTCAAATCGGCTTATTAAATCAGCATGGCTTTTTAAAATCAGAAGAGAATTGTTGGCGACAGCTAAAGTCTTGAAAGGATAGTTCAAATAATTTATGTAATTTCGTTTTTTCAATATGTAGATACTGTAGTGGGTTTTTAACCTGTTTGTATCTCTGGTATCAAATAAATAAATAAATAAATAAATAAATAAAGGAAATCTATATTTTCTTATCCTTCAGGTTTAGAATAGTTTAACATACATTTTAAAATGCAGCATTGTCTAACATTCGCATAAAACGTCGAAAAAAATGCTACAGTAGCAAAAGCAAGTGATTCTTTCAAATGTAAGTAGCGAGACCATCTACGTGCAATCATCAGTAAAGCTCGAAATAAGGATGCCACATATTGGATTGTTGAAATAATTTAAGAAAAGCCCTGAGCTTTTGAGCTTTGGATCGGTCGTTCAATAGTGGAGCAAAAATGCTATTTCCTCAAAATTTTGTATGGGACTTGAGATTCATGCTTATTATATATATGTAAAATCTCAGCACGATCGGAATAATATTCTAGGAATTATTGGAAAAATGAATTATGTAAAAATTAAATAATTGAAAAAATTAAATAATTGAGAAAATTAATTTCTGTGGTTCTGATGATGCGACCCTCTTGAAATTTTTCATCAACATTCAGTATGTAAGTCTTGATTTACAGAATAAATTTCATTAAATTCGGTTATTCTCTTATGGAAATTAGATATTCTTCTTTTCAATATTCCACTTGAATTTTTTATGGTTCTATTATTAATGTGGCTACAAAATTCTGCATAAACATTCAGTATATCAATCTTCATTTAAAAAATAAATTCCATTCGAATCGGATATGTCTTTATGGAAATTTGAAGTTGAATTATGGTTCTGTTCACACTATGGCCACAGAATTTTGCGTGAGCATCTTGCATACGGCCGCAACATTTCATTTCGATGGGTTTCGTTTCGTTTGAGATATTGAGGAACAAAAACTTTGAATGGTCAAATTTTATGGAACACCCTGTACGATTTGGCTGGTTAACGAACTCAACTGAGCCATTTGGGAACTGAACTCACCTTGAAAATTTCAAGTCTCTAGGACAATCCCTTCGAAAAGTATTGTGCTAACGGACAGAATTGAATTTGACCAAGAATTTGTCATCGGGGAGTAAAACCCTATGGTTTGAGACTATTTTCTGCTCAAAATTCTAAAATTACAGACATTTGGGCAAAACGATGTAGCCCTCTTTTAAGGAGCACGAACGTTCAAAAAGGAACGAGTGAATATTATGATATGACCTTCCTTCCTACACAAAGTTGTTGTTATATTTTCATTACCATTCATTGGAATTTATTTTTCCTAGAAATAAACGTAATTAATTTCGCATTATTAGCCAAGCTTTTGACGTAGTTTCAAATTTCTGAATTTTGTATTGAAAGACGTTAAATCCGAAGTTTGGGGAAATGATGATTCAAAATTGGATATCATGATTTTTTTCCGCTTCACCGTACAAATTCAATATCTTGGTCACAACTAGCCTGAATAGTAATTTGAATTTATCCACTCCTATAAACTAATTTCTATGTGTAATAGTAGCTAGAACACAACCATAGACATGTCTATGAACCGAAAAGCGAGTGTTATAATATGACCCGCCCATAACTCCCGCTAATAAAAATACCTAGGAAAATAAAATTGTTCACAAAAAAAATTAATAAAAAGTAGGATCGATCCGGAAATCTATTTCAGCCATCAAGATAACGTTCTAGCGATTCATTCTAGATTTATTTTTGGAAAACGTAAATTTTTGAAGTTGCGAAAGTACTTGATTTGATTAGTTAGAGACTCTGATTTGATTCCCGACCACAGAGTACAGAGGTTTGACGGTTGGACGAAATGTTGACAATGCTTTTGACAACTGTTCAAAATTTTTTAAATGCAGATTGATTCGAATTTTACTGAAGAAGTCGTGGATAAAGTATAGTATTCAATTCGCGGTAATGCTCAAAACATACTTGATGAATTGCACCACTCGTCTGACGGCTCGTGGTGCAAAATTCATCTGCGTGTGTTTTGACCTGCATTACCGCTCATCGAATAATATACTATTACTTAACAGGTCCGAAAAATAGGGTATTTTTGACGAATAGGTAAAATTCTAGGACGAGTCGTAGGCGAGTCCTGGAAGTCTGCGAGCACAAAAAAAATTTTCGTGAGTGTTATCTACAATGTTCGTTCGGCAATCACCTAGAAAAATACTTTCGTAGCTGATTTCTATATTTTATTGTCAACTGCGATAAAAAACATTCAAACTATTGATAACTAATATTGTCAGTCGTTAATTTCTATGGTATGGTAATGATCAAAAACGACCTGATACTGGGAAATGCTACTTTCCCGAAAAAAAGAGGTAGATCTCGGATGGTAAGTGAAAAAATTTAAGAAATCTCAGCACAATCGGAATTATATTCTGGAAATAATTCGAAAAATTAAATATGCAAAATATGAGTAATTCAAAAAATTTAATTCTATGGTCCTGATGATGTAATCCTCTTGAAATTTCGCATGAACACTTGGTATAACAGTCTTTTTTAATTTTAACAGAATAAATTTTACTCGAATCGTATATCCTGTTATGCAAATATAAAGATTCTTGTTTTCAATATTCCAATTGAATTTTCTATGGTTATGTTAACACTATGGCCACAAAATTTTGCATGAGGTTCATTATGAACATCTTGCATGTGGCCGCAAAATTTCATTTCAATTGGTTTTGTTTTGTCTGAGATATTGAGGACCAAAAATTTTGAATAGTCATATTTTATGGAACACTCTGTAAGATTTGGTTGGTTAACGAACTGCAAACATAGATTTATATTAGTATTATAGGTCCATGACTGCAAACCAAGTGTACACAAAACCATACAAAATTCAATTGGAATACTGGAAAGAAGAGAGTCCAGAGCTGTGCCGAGCACTGAAGAAAAGTGCTTCGAGCACAAAGCACTAAGCCCTATTGAAAAGTGCTCCGGAATCTCGAGCACTAAGCCCTTATTTTTTAAGGAATGCTCGCGATTACTAAGCACTCTTGGAAAGTAATTCGTTTACACGAGCACCGAGCACTAAGCACTTTTCAAAATGAACCTTTGTATTTTCCATCCAAATGTTTCTTAGTTTGAAATTTTGATTTTAATGTCCTCATATTTTCTCTGGAGTGTAATCGTGTTTTGAACTGGCTTAATTGAAATTTACTACAGTTTTTTCTCAGCAAGTCCAATATTTTTTTCACAGACAACCATAAATTTATCATGACCTCATATGAAAAAAATTGGAACAATAGCATGTGGTCTCGAATCAGAAAACAAAATTCGAAAAGTTATAGAAAGACAATGACGTCTTGAAAACGAATATGATGGCAATTTTTCTTGTGGCGAAGCTAAAAAAAATGCATAAAGTTACCGTGACGTCATATAAAAAAATTGGAAAAATAGCATGTGGTCTCGAAACAGAAAATTAAATTCGAAAAGTTATAGAAAGACAATGACGTCTTGAAAACAAATAAAATGGAAAATTTTCTTGTGGCGAAGCTAAAAAAAATGCTACAATGAAAAACGTTTTCTGAGCTTTTTATGTCATTCATTAAGTGAACAGACTGTAACTTGAATATTCGCCAATAAATAACTTGAAAGCATGATTATAGAAACTTGCATCGTATATAAAAAATAGCATTACTCCATATAATTTCCCAAAAAAATTTGCCATAAAACATAACAATTTGTTCTCCGTCTCAAAATAATGGAAACATAAAGACTTGTTCCATTCCATAACATACAGCGAGATCGTTTTTTTAACACCAGAGTTATAATGAAGAAAAACTTAACACTTAGATAATCATAAAGGTTGAACGAAAAAATATTAATATTTTAGTTCTTTGTTTATTCCAATCAGGCTTAAGTCCGTAATCTCCATGTTCCGACAAGCCAATAAAGGGCTTAGTGCTTGGTAATTTCTGAAAGTGCTCGGGAGCACTGCGATGCTTAGGAGCACTTTGTAGTATTACTAAGCACTAAGCTTTTTCAAAAAATTCGCGAAGCACCAAGCACTAAGCACTGGTTCACTCTTGTGCTCGCGAGCACTGTGCTTACGAGCACAAAAGTGTTTCGAGTGCTTTCTCGAGTACTAAGCACAAGACTTCGGCACAGCTCCGGAAGAGACTATATATTTCCATAAAAAGATATCCGATTCGAGTGAAATTCATCTTATGAATGAAGATTGATACACTGAATCTTTATGCAAAATTTTGTGGTCATAGACAGTGTTAACAGAACTATGGAAAAATGAAAAGAAGAAACTTCATATTTCCATAAAAAGATATTCGATTCGAGTGAAATTCATTTCGTAAATGAAGATTGATATGATGAATGTTCATAAAAAATTTCATTTCGTATATCTGAACCATAGAAAATTCCAATTGGAATCTCTATATTTCCATAACAAAAGATATCCGGTTCAAGTGCAATAGAAGAAAAATCGTTCACATTCCGCTTGCCGCCACTGTACCTGAGTATTGCGTAACTTATATACGAATCTTTCAAAATTACAGTTCCATGAATGAAACAAACACAATAATAATTACAAATGGAAATTCCTCATAGACATTGACGTAAAAGTTTGTCATAATACTACTGGTTGCTAAATTCTCCTATTGCGGTCTAGATTAAAAAGTTTTTATCTGAAGTTAAATGCTGTGGTAACTTTTCCGAACCATCCTTTGACCTAATGATAGCGAGATATCTAGCGGGGATTGTAAATATTATACTGTGTGACCATTGAACTCTGATGTGGGATCAAAACAATCATGTGATTCTGCATCATTTCGTACACATACCACCTAATACATGCATGTGTACGTTATCTTTTCTCTTTAATACCGAGAATTGTAGGAAAGTTGGAACTTGTTCTAGCAAACCTTCGATGACTAAGTTTTTCGTTTTATTTAACGTGGACAAACTTCAAGGGGCGATTATACGAGTGATTGGCAACAAAAAATGTCATTTAACATAATATGGTCGAAATGTTGACGGTTATTCTTCAATTTAATATTTCTTGTTCTCAAGAAATATTTCGAGTGTTTCCTCTTAAAAGATCATTATTCAATTTTCCTTGTAGTCTCATCGAATTCGAACACATATTCGTCAGGGCAAAACATTTTCTACAAGATAAGAGAGTCTATGTGCAGAAAAAACTCATATTGCGAGCGTGGGAAGGAGATGAATATCACGATTCTGAAGTGAACAAAATTAGTCCTCTTTTTCCAATGGTTTTTTCGGTGAAATATTAATAATTATGCACACGTGTTCTTTTGAATAAAAAATAGTGGAAGTATGCCTATGATGGCATCCTGCTTATGATGGCACACTTCAAAGAAGTCTGTTAACATCAACTGAACAAACTTATATTTACTGAGTTTGTACGCCAAATGACATTTACGCTTGATATACGTAGTTACACCTTGAATACGTGGCAATTTGTGACTGTTATAATAAGAGTTCAATCATTTCGGTAAGTGTTGATGTATGATAGTTATTTCATTCTTTTTCGTTTTATTTGGATATTCAAAAATCTGTGTAGAAAGTGATTATACTTTCCTTAAACCACTCTATAACAATGCTTTGAGTGTGAAAGTTTTAGGTTTTTTCGTCTTTTTAGTATCTTTTTCGCTTTGTTGAAAAATATATGTTACTTATGCTTATGATTGCATAGCCAGATTGTTCCTATGATAGCATAGGATGCCATTATGGGAAAAAGAATCAAGATCAAGAGACGATTCCTCCAAAGCCTGGTACTTCGCAAGAAATATTAGAGGTATCCGAAAATAATGAAAATGGTTTCAAGTGAAGTATCGAGATCATTGAAAATCATACAGGTACTCCCACCACTGCCAACTGCCGTTGCAGAATCAACAGTGAAAAGAAGAAGAAACCGAGGAAAAGTTGGAATCCTCAATACAACCCCTGACATAAAGGAAAAGAAGTTGGAAGAAGAAGAGAAGACAAAGAAAGAGAGAGAGAAGCTAGCTAGAAAGGTCAAAAGACAGATTAAGTTCGTAGAAGAAAATGAGGAAAACCATTTCAAGTCTTCAGCCCTAAAATTCTAAAACCCCGGATTTTTTATCAAAAATAATACACTAAGCCCGTTCGGCATCGACCTCCGCGAGCAGACGGATTTTTTAGTCACGTGACCACAGATCGTACAGATTCATCTGTAATATCTGGGAATAAACGAACGGTACAAAGCATCTGCCACAGAACATACTGCTCTGTTCCACTTTCATAGATTATGATATTTCAAAGATGACTATTTGGGAAAATATGCTCATCTTTCAACGATATTTTCACCCTTTTCGTAGCTCTACCGTAAAATCTCAATTAAATAATTAGGTGCAAAGGCACTAAATGCAAAGGAAACAAGGAATGCAATATCCCCTTCTGGTCGTTCAATACGGCGATAGTTGTACCGAAAGATCCTAATTAATTAATTAATTACACGTAAAAGAAACGAGAAAGCAATATCTCCTCCTGCCCATTCATAACTACGATAGCTATATCGAAAAATTTTAATTAATTAATCAGGTTTTTAATGAATAAATGAAAACAGAAGAATAAAAGTGTTAAAATTTTTCAATCTATCGGTTGTCGGATCAGGAAACTCAACATAAAACAAAAAATATATAAAAAACATAAAACTCTATGGATAAAATCGAGCGAAAAAATCGACGTCCGATTGCTCAGATTTTTATGACGAACGCTCCAGATGTGTACTCCCCTCAATCCGGATGTAATAAACGAACGGTTCAGATCGATCCGACACGTCCGATGTCAATGCCGAACGCCCCTTCTGTTTCCAGAGGTAAGCATCAATCATTATGTGTGTCAGAAAATATTTCTATACAAAAATTCGTTACACCGTGAATAATATGTTTCAATGAGTGTTACATGTTAAAACTCATATATAAAACTTCTAACACTAATTGATTTTCAGTGTTTTGAATAATTTACTTACCTCTGAGACACTCAGATCAATTATTGTCATTTGAAAAACAACACAGCAATGAGCATATTCAAGGCAAGTAGCTGAAATACGTCAACTAACGTTACACAATAATATAATTTGCGTTTCAAAATACAATGCCCAGCAAAAAAAACGGTTCACTTAAATTTTACACTGTTTTTGAGCGCTTGTCCTACTTGAACGAGTGTTATATCGTTTGGCCCAAATGTCTGTAATTTTCGATTTTTGAGCCGAAAATGGTCTTAAACGATAAGGTTCCACTCCCTGATGACGAATCCGTGGCCAAATTCAGTTCTGTGCGTGGGGTCGTCCGGCCGGCCGTTAGCACGATAACTCTCGAAGAAATTGTCCTAGAGATTTTCAGGGTAAGTTCGGTTCGTAAATGCCGCGGTTAAGTTTGTTAACCCGCCAAATCGTACAGGGTGTTCCATAAGATATGGCCATCCAAAATTTTTTATCCTTAATATCTCAGACAAAAAAACAATCGAAATGAAATTTTGCGGCTACATCACTCGTAAGTATTTCTATGCACATGCAAGATGCTCATAATGAGCCTCATGTGAATTTTGTGGCCATAGCGTTAACAGAACCTTAAAAAATTTAATCGGAATATTGAAAAGAAGAATATTTATATGTTTTTCCATAACAAGATATCCAATTAGAGCGAAAATTATTTTGTGAATGAAAATTGATATACTGAATGTTGATGCAGAATTTCAGTAGTATCGCCTCATCAAAACCATAGAAAATTCAATTGGAATATTGAAAAGAAAAATCTTTATATTTCCATAACGAGATATCCGAATCTATTGAGAACCATTTTGTAAATAAAAATTGATATACTGATTGTTCATGCGAAATTTCTAGAAGGATCGCATCATCAGAACTATAGAATTAATTTTTTTTCCGCCGACCTCGAAATAAAAGGTGATTTTAATGTGTTCGAAATTGATCATTAATGACCCATTTTAATGCTCAATTTTTTTGGCTATTTTAATGTGCAATCCTCATGGCAACCGTTCACAAAGTATTCAGAACCACCCACAGAACATAAAATATACTACGAGAAATGTCAAAACTCTACTTGAACATGGATACATAGAAATTTCACTATGACAAATGTATGTCTTGTGTGAAATGGAAATGTATTTCAATCAAGAATTCATACACAATTCATATCGAGATCGTCGGAAAAATCTTGTAATCAACTCGGTTATTAATTGAGCGACTAATGGTCTCGAACGAAATATCTTGACCATTAGTCGCTGTCTTTAATAACCTTGTTAATTAAATAACTATTAATTGTCGAGTTTTTACATATTTCAGTTTTTGAATAATTTCCAGAATATTATTCCGATCATGCTGAGATTTTGCATTTATATATTTAGTATCAATCTCAAGTCCTATTCAGAATTTTGAGGTGATAGCCTTCCATTACTCCACCAATAAACGAGCGCTTAGAAGCATCTGCTCAGGGCTTTGCTGATTTTTTTTCAGTACAGTCACTTGTTCATAATTTTGTAATACATCTGTCTTTTTTAGTATATCAACTAAATATGTGCAAAATTAATACATATTAAGGTTTATAAAACGACAAAAAACTAAAATAATCCTGAAAGAAACAATTCAATAAAATTACGTGAAAGATTTACCGAATCTGAACTATGTATTCATTTATCGATTGAAATATATTCTGGGAGGATTCTGCATTTTTTTAAAATTTTATGGGTTTTCACTCCCAGTCTCTGAAACATAAATAATTAAAAAAATGTTTGATTAAGGTGAAGTGCTTCTGCGAGAATCTTCGCACTTATTTGTCAGGAGCAAATTGGTCTTGAAAAAAATTGTTGCCTATACAGTAAAACTGAACAATGAAACAAATTAGAAGGATATCGTAACGTTTCGGTGGCTATATCAGACACCTTCTTCAGACAAACTCTTGAAATCTTCAGAATTGTGTTTTTCTTCATTTGCAATTATTTATGTTTCAGAGACTGGGAATGAAAGCGTATTAAATTTTTAAGATATGTATTCATTGCCCAATAATTCACAAGAGCTCCAATTATCTTGTAATGAAAAGAAAAATATTCCACATTGAAAGATTTTGATTTCTTCAAAAAAGCTTATCATTTCATACATTTCGAATAAAAAGTTTAATTTTTTTTTGGGTGATTTTTTTCCCTGCCATTTCGGGATTTCATGGATCTCATAAACATACTGAAAAATTTCAGTATTTTTCATCTCATTCGAAAACTATCCGAAATAAATAATTAGTGTAAAAGGAGTCTGCCATTCATTTTTCATTTCGAATCGAATGCTGTAAAATAAATATGGGGCTGCCATTTGAAAATCTCGAAATATTTCAATTTTGAGTTTCACATTTTTGCAGCAATATCTCCGAAAAACCTTACGATGTATGAAAGTACTGAATATACCACATGAATGCATGGAGTCCTTACTATGAGACTGCTAAGTTTGGTTCCAAACTGGCAATGCAAATGTCAAAATTTCCAGGAATTTGTGAATAACTTGGCAACAGTGCATAGCAGAGATATTTTTTTAAGTGGGTTATATTGAAAATTTGGTATTGAATCGATACATAAATGAAAATATAGGTAGTTCCATTTGAATTAAGAAAATAGATATAAGATATCGGATCTTCAGTTTGGTGGGTAGGTGTTGACAAGTAAACAAACCTTGTGTTGCTCTAGAATAAGAGATTTATTTTATATTGAACATAATTGAAATTCATATTATTATGATCTCTTACCTAGAATAAGAGAAACGACAATAAAAGTTTATTCTTTCACTTATCAACTAACTTTATGAATGACAGTCTTTTCTGACAGTCTATCTCATTGACGGATCTACTCCCAAACACACTGAGATAAAATAGACTATTTATCTTACATCTCCCCCCCTAGGGGAGAAAATTCTTACGGTAAAGATATACCGAGTGGTAGATATTTTTGTTATTGTTCTTCCTCATTCAGCGGTATGAGCTTTGTGATATGGAACAGATTGGATTCGAACTTTCTGTGGCCCGTGTCAATTTCAAATATGGATTCAGAAATTTTTCTAGTAATTTTAAATGGACCAACTCTCAACTCTTCCAGCTTCTTTCTGTTCAATCTGTTTCCATTCTCTACGAATACTGAATCCCCCACATACAGGTGAATTTGTTTCCTATTTTCATCAAACAGTTTTTTATTGTAATTATGGGATTTTAGTGTATTTCTTATGGCTTTTGCTTTGTCTTCCTTCCAATTTTTCTCCTTGAATTCCTGTTTCAGTTCTTTTGGTAAAATTCTTGCATCTGTTCCATACAATAAATATTCTGGTGCAAATTTAGTAATTGAATGTTCTGTTTCATTATATTTCTTTACATATTTTTGAGCTACTGTTGTCCATGCAAATTTTCTTTCTTCATTCATTTTGCACCTGATCTTATTAACCAATGTTTGATTTAGTCTCTCGTTCAATCCATTAGAAAATGGTGCATTAACTGCTGTAAATATTAACGGTATTTGCTTATTCTTCAAAAATAATTTAAATTCTTTCGAATTGATCCCTGGGTATTGATCCGAAAGCACCATTCCAATGTCTTCTGTATTTGTAATGATTGAGACTAATTTTATGAAATCTTGTGCACTTTGAGTTTTTGAAGTTAATATAAATGCATATCTAGAAAAATGGTCTACTAACAGATGTATGTATTTTTTTGTAGATCTTGAACCACCAAAACCACCTATTGTGTCTATAGAAACAATTTCAAAGGGTTTTGTTGCTGGACCTAAGTGAGACATTAAACCGAATTTATCTTGACCTCTTGTTTTTTTTTTATACATACTTCACAATTTCTGCAAGTTATCTTTATATTTTTCATCAAGTTTTTTGCTGTGTAATGTGAGCTAACCATTTTCCTCATTTGTTCAATTCCAAAATGGCAAAAATCTTTATGAACTGTTTTTATGAATTCAATGCAAAATTTCTCAGATAGAATTATTTTTTCTTTGTTCTTCATCTTTTTGAAGAAAACTTCCTGTTTCTTTATTAATTTATTCTGATTATTCTTTATGTCCATATTCTGGTTTTGGTCCGAAATAATTTCTTCCAATTTGATTAAATTACTATTTTGAGTTGTTCTTCAGAATTTTCATCAGCTTCTAATACAGGGTTTCTGCTTAAACAATCAGCTTCTGCATTCTTTTTCCCTGGATTGTATTTAATTTTGCAATCATATTGCGATAGGTAATATGTTAGTTCTCCTAAATCTTCATCAGGTCTGGATTTTATATTTAAATCTTCCAACGGTTTATGATCACAATATACTATAAACGACTTTCCCATTAACCAGTACTGCCAATACCTAATTGCTTGTGTAATTGCTAAGCATTCTAAATATATGGGTTTTTTCTTTTTTTGTGCTTCATTTAATTTTTTCGAGAAAAATGCCACTGGCTTTTCTTTTCCATTTGGTTGTCTTTGTTTTAAAATTGCACCTACTCCTTCTATGGATGCATCAGTGTAAATGCTGATTGGCAAATTTTGATCAAAAATTTCAAGAATCGGTTGTGAGCATAGTAAATTTTTAATTTTATTCATTGCTATTTGACAATCTTCCGTCCAAACGAATTTTTGATTTTTTCTAAGAAGATTGTGTAATGGTTCCAACAGTATCGCACTTTTAGGTATGTATTCATGGTAGAAATTGACCTTACCTAAAAACTGTCGTATATTCTTCTGTGTTTTTGGTATAGGGAAATCTCTTATCGACTTTATGTTGTCTTTTATCGGACTTATGGTATTATTTTCAATGATATGTCCTAAATATTTCACTTTTTTATCAGCAAATGTGCATTTTGTAAATTTCAATCTGAACCCTTCTTTCTGTATTGCCTCAAATAATTCTGTTAAGTGTTGTATATGTTCCTCGAAAGTTCTGGAAAATATAAGAATATCATCAATATAATTCACTGCAAAACTTGTAAGCCTATATTTTCTCAATATATTGCTGAGTATTCTTTGAAATATGGCCGGTGACGTTTTTAGTCCGAATGGTAAACAGGTCCATTGATAGTGTCCAGACTGGGTTACAAACCCTGTTTTTTGTCTGTCTTCAATTCTGAGTGGAATTGACCAGAATGCTGAGTTTATATCTAAAGTAGAAAAATATTCGCAATTTCTTGCCTTTATCATCAAGTCTTCTATCAGTGGAAATGGTTGTGCTTGGGGTATAACTAATTTGTTCAGATCTCTGAAGTCAATGCATAGTCTTGTTTTTCGCTGATTTCTTTTTTAAATACTAGAGTGACAGGTGCAGCAAAAGGGCTGTAGGATTCTTCTATCAATTCATTTTCTAATAATCTTGATATCTGATTTTCAATTTCCATTCTATCTTCCATGCTACACCTGTAAGGTCTCTTACTAACATATTTATCTGACAGCAAGTCTATTCTTGCCTCGTATTCATTAACTGTGCCAATATCATATTTATCTTTTGCAAATATTGTTTTATTCTTCTTAATCAAATTTTCTATTTCAAGTTTTTGGGAATTACTCAAATGATTGGTTTGTATGTGAAAGTCTTCTTCTATAAAATATTCATTAAAATTAACTCGCCTGTCTTCATCAAAACTCAAGTTATGTGATTCAGGGCTGTTTTCCTCTATTTCATTAATTATCGTTTCTTTTTTTCGTTTTATTCTTAAATTTTCATCTTGTATTAATTGAAAATTCTTTATTATATCTAATCCAATTAGAAAATCATATTTAAATTTCTCACCATCTATAATATATACATCTACATCTTTTTCTATATCAAAAATTTTTATTTTAGAGAAGTCAAACCAATTGTTTTACTTACACCATTAATTGTTACTAAATTATCTGTATTCAAAACCCTATTTGTTTCCTTTATTTTGAGTAAATGGGAGTTGATTAGAGAAACGTTTGAACCAGAATCATAAATAGCATTTATTTCTTTTTTATTGTTCAATAACAGTTTGACTTTAATTAATGGTGTAGTTATTCGTTTTTTTGGTTGTCTCGATTTAATTCTACTTCAATTTCAGAATTATTAATATGTCTTATTCTATGATTATTGTTATTTACATTTTTGAAATAACAAGCTGTTTCCATGTGGTACCTTGTACCTTTACCCAACTTGGTGCAAATACTGCATGGTTTCTTTTCCACTTTTGTAGCATCCTGTCTTACATAAGCATTACTTTTTTTTTCATACCTGATATTATTATCTCTCTTTACTATGTGTTCGTACTTGCTAATTTCATTAAATAGATCCACTGTATCCTTGACCATTTCTCTATCAATTTTATTTAAAATGAATTCTGGTAAGCCAGCTGCTACAAGATCTACTAAAGTACCTGTATCAATAGAACCTCTCATTTCCAATAAAAGTTTTTCTTTTTTTATAGCATAGTCCAATAAAGAGCCGTCTCTATATCTGAATAAAAAAGCATGTTTAACTGGGCCCCAGCCTTTATTTGCGAAAGATTCGCAGAATTTTTCTTTCCAAATAGACCATTTTGCTTCCAGTGTAAACTTAATGATCATTGAGCTGTACCAATCTACACATGACTTATCCATGAACAGCCTCAATACTTCAATCTTGTTCACATCAGAATTTATTTTGAAGCGAGTACACTCCCTTTCAAAAACTTCTATCCACTGATTTGCATTATTGGTTTTACTTGTGAATTTTTCTAATACAAATTTATCAGCTATTTTGTTCAAATTTTGTTGTTCATCATTGTCTGATATTTTCCTCTTTCAACTAACTTATCAAGAATTTTTTGTAATGTATTCGAATCTTCTGGTCTTGAGATTGTGTTATTTCTGTTTTGATATCTTGATCCACTAGCTGCAAATATTGCTCAGAAAATTGTATATTACCATCATCTACATAAATTTCTTTAAGCTTCTCTGTTAAAGTTATCCAAACTTTTCTGTATTGGTACCTTTTATTTATACTGTTTTTACTTTTGTAAATGCTGGGTGTTTAGTCAACTCAGTATGCAGTGAGGCTATTTGTAATTCCTGAGGGACTTCATAGGTTTCATTTTCTTCAGTTGTGATTGAGGTAATGGCATACACATTTGACTTTCCGTCTGCAGCTGGAATAATTGTAAATTCAAATTGAAGTTTTTCCATCTTCCTGTTTTATTACTTTCAATACCCCTTTCAGGATACTGAAAAACGAATATTGTCGTTTTATAAGATATCGGATCTTCAGTTTGGTGGGTAGTGTTGACAAGTAAACAAACCTTGTGTTGCTCTAGAATAAGAGATTTATTTATATTGAACATAATTGAAATTCATATTATTATGATCTCTTACCTAGAATAAGAGAAACGACAATAAAAGTTTATTCTTTCACTTATCAACTAACTTTATGAATGACAGTCTTTTCTGACAGTCTATCTCATTGACGGATCTACTCCCAAACACACTGAGATAAAATAGACTATTTATCTTACATAGATATTCGTTTTAGATAGACGTGGCAACACTGTCGACTTGAAAATATTTTAGGCGAATAGATTCCTTCACCCTCAAGGCTGCACCTAAAATTTCAGAACGAAATATTCACTAGTTCTTCTAAAACGTCTAATAGGCCAACTTAAAAGGAAAACCCTGTATAATTTGAAGTCCCCACTCTTCTGTGATCCGTTTCATCTTGCACTTCTCTTAATTGAGTTTGGGCAGTCTTCCTTAGAATTGCGTTGAACTAAAACCGGTTTTCGAATTTTCGAATTGAAAATGAGAGAAAGAAAGAATAAGGGTCTTTCAATGAGAAAAGACGTGTTATCGAAGCGGTGGAAAATGGCACATTGGAAAAAGATGTTGCGAAATAGTTCGATATTCTACCATCTACATTGTCCATGATTTCAAAGAATAAGAAACGAATCACTGAAGTGTCTCCAGTATAGGAAGAAAAGGCTTCGTCAAGCTGAATTTCCTCGCCTGGAGGAAAAGTCTTTCGCTCAGGCTCTCGGTTTCTGCCCTCAGGGCAGAAACAAACGATGAATTCTCTCAACTTATAGAAAACACCCTGGACAATGCTAGGCTAGATGGAAGTCACTAACTCAAATGAAAATTGCGTACTTCTTTTCGAAATGAAATACTCATGTTATCATATATTCATAAAGATCATGTATGTAGAATGTAATACATAATCACATATACAATATCATTAGTACCCATGTACTTCTGATCAAACTCTTGTTTAATTGAATTTCATCCTTACTCCCTCTTGTTTATTTGAACTCTTTTTATTTTGAACTCTCGGTAATTTGAACTTTTTCGTTGGTCCCTTGAGTTTCAAATTATCGAGAGTCGACTGTACCACATAATGTACCTACGTGTCGTTAAATACTAGTTCCGGCTGAACATTCGTTGCACGTTTTTTCTTAGGAATAAGCGTCCAGAAAACAGATATAAAGATATGTATTGTGTTGAACTAGGAAGTAATGCTCAAAAGAAAGGAATAGCTAAAGCAGAGACGATTAGAGCAATTGTTTGAGCACATAGTAGGCATTTGTTTAGCTGTTCGCAATACTTACTGTCATAACGTAAAATAAAGTCAACGTTGCCGAATGTACCCGGCCTCGTCCGACGAGCTTATAAGAGAACTCTATGCAATATTGACAACATTGCGTATCAATCTGACAAGAAAATAAACAACGTAGCCTAAAATTTTAATATACACAGTGGAATATGCCAAATTGTCATGGGCAATAGACTATATGCCAATCTTGAATTACGTGGAATTCAACTCATGTAATTTTAGCGATGAAAACAATTTCAGAGAATCCTTGGCGCCATCCTTATCGGAAATATTTCAAAGATTTTATTATGAATGGACATTGTTGTTCCATATTTGAATTTATGCTTGTTATCTTAGATAAAATATATTAGTGAATTATCTATCGAGTGCAAATTAGGAAATAATCATGTAAATGGAGAGAGTGAAATGAAAATGCTGCATTTTTGTGCTCTATTTCTCAGGGGAGTAGCTTAAGATTTCTGATTGAATGAATATTGAGCAATATCGCCTCAGTTACCATATGTCATAACACACTCATATTCCCCAAAGGAAATATGAAACGTCAAATCATATTGTCCCAAGGGAAATATGAAACGTTAATTCATATTTTACTAAAAATAGTATATTATGCAAATTTTCACCAGATATGCCTGACTACCGACTTGCTATCGCCAAATTTATTTTAATTTTGGCTTGGTTGGAGAAATAGTATATTATGCAAATTTTCACCTAATACATCAAAAAAATTCATTTGGAGCTTCTATAAAGAATTTCTTGATCTGCTCCCGGGACAACAATGCTGATTTTTTGGGAACGTAGATATCCTTTATTTTTGTTCTTAACAATTGCTTCCACTTCATCAAATAATTTCACATTCGTTTTTTCCTCCAAATGTAGCATGGACCTTAACTTAGATAATTTTGGCCATAACGTGTTTGGTGAATATTTCTGCTACTGGAGATCGAATGAATTAATCATATATTGAAAATAACAAGAATCAGAGCAACATACCAAATCTTCAAAATATGCTAACAAAATATTTTCGCTGACTTCTGAAAGCCTGCATACTCTTTACTACAGGCAGCTTTAGATTTGGCCGGAATCAAAAATTCACGGGCTTTCGCCTCTTGAGTTTCGACGTAGTTCAACATTATTTTAATAATTTTATTTCTGACAAGACGTCAATATAAAACCAGTCAACCATGATTCTCACAAACACGGCCCATAGCAACGTTAAAAATCCAATTAATTCAAAAATTTACAATCTAATATTAACTTTTCCATATTAGGAACGATATTGTTTCAATCAGAAAAAAACTATTGATTACAACACGAGAAATATGAATAAATTTCTCACGGTTGTCTGTAATTCATATTTCTCTAGTTGTAATAATAGCTATAAAATAACTTGGTTTACCTACTCCTACTAAATTAAACAGGTTGTTTCATGAATGAAGCTATAGCTTTATATTGAGTGCAGCACATACAGGCCTTTCAGAAAAATTGAAGAAAGTCATGGAGCAGGTGCTTTTGAGTACTCGTTCATTGTTGAACTTTGTATAGGACTTGAGATTGATACTAAATATAAAATACAAAATCTCAGCATGATCGGAAAATTCTGGGAATTATTCAAAAACTGAAATACATAATAATATATAAAAATTTTATTTTATGGTTCTGATAATGCGAACCTCTTGAAATTTTGCATGAACATTCAGTATATCAATCTTCATACAAAAAATAAATTCAACTCGAATCGAATATCTTGTCCAGGAAATATGGAGATTTATATTTTCAATATTCCAACTCTATTTTCGATGGTATAGATAATGCGATCTTTTTGAAATTTTGCATTAAATTCGGTATATCAATCTTCACACTCAAGAGTTATCGTGTTCACGACCGGCTGGACGGTCGGACAGAATCATTTTTGACCCAGGATTCTTCATCAGTAAGTCCAACCGAGTCGTTCAAAATTCGAAACATACAGTCATCTTGGCAAAATGATTCCCCTAGGAACAAGCGCCCAAAAATACAGGGTGTTCCTAAATTGAACGTACAAACGAAAAGGGGAGATTCCTAAGTTTAAGAAAAAAAGTCCCATAAACAGGGGGGTCGCAAACGTTTCGTTTTCGAGATACAGAGTGTTGAAGTGAAACTTTTTTCAAGTTTTTTTTCTCATAGTATCTACACTTCACAAGATATTCAACTGAAATTTGGCATAGATATTACATTTGAGAGTTCTAACCACGTGACATGGCAATTTACGATAAAGATCTACAGGGTGATATTTTTTCTGGAACACTGCCACCTGTTTTTTTTGGTGGGCAACTGTTAATTTGAAAAAATGTAAAAAAAACTTTGTTCTTATACTAAACTTTTCGGTCTCTTGTAGTTTTGTCGTATCTACCAACGATTTCGAGAAAAAAAATTCAAACTTCAACACTCTGTATCTCGAAAACGAAACGTTTGCGACCCCATGTTCATGGAACTTTTTTCTTAAACTCACTTAAGGAATCTCCCCTTTTCGTTTGTACGTTCAATTTAGGAACACCCTGTATATCAAACTCATTGATGATTGATTTCCAAATATGTACTGTCAAAGGGTATAGCCGGGTTTCAATGGTAAAACTGCCCCCGCGGCCTTTTCGATTCATATTGAGGGGATCGATTAGGCATTGAATTAAAATAATTCAGCCAACTCTTTAGCTTTTTATCTCTAGCCATTTTTGAGATTTTTGGGAAAAATACTTTTTTCGTTTTTATTTTTTTTCTCTTGTGATACCCAAAATTTTCGAATGGTGATTTTTTCTGTTGATTATTTGCTATTGAAGGAATAGACGTATAATTTTTTTTATGAATTTCAGCTGAAAAATCTATTTTTAGAAAAAGAAATAAAGCTATTGTCGTTTGTTTTTCGGTGTTCTTAAAAAGTGTCCATCGCCATTTTTTGACATAAAATGTCTTCTTTGGCCCTTTATACCCTGGTTTTTTTTCACATTTTTAAAATTGGTGGAACATTTTGAAAAAAA